>LR738711.1:740530067-740540725 GCA_902687465.1 Secale cereale
GGGGGGGGGATGGATCGACCTGCTGGATGGATCGACCAGCGCCTTCCTTGTATGTTGCTGGGATGGATCGACCACTCTATATATTGTTGCTATTGCCATGTATATATCCTACTGAATCATTATTTGTGTGCAGATGGAAAACTCAAATGAGATCAACTCACAGTTGGACAACTCCTCATTTCTGGACATGAACTATTTATTTTGGCCTGCGTGAGCTAGGTCTCTCCTTCTCATACGGGATCAATACGTAGCCGTGCTGGATATCCCACACAATTGAGTGTGTTTTGGGATTCCAATCCGGGTACTCATCGAGGCCAGAATCCTCCAGCGTGGCCTCTAGCGCATAACGGCGATCCTCCTCCTCCTCCTCGGCGATGAGGGCGGCCTCCTCCTCCTCCCTGGCGATGAGGGCGGCCTCCTCCTCTGCTTGCTCCTTGGCGATGAGGGCGGCCTCCTCCTCCGCTTGCTCCTTGGCGATGAGGGCGGCCTCCTCCTCGGCATCAGATTTCTTGCTCATCGCGGCAGCCGGATGTGTGGTGGTGGGAAAGGAGACAGAGAGATTCGGGAGAGAGATGAGAGAAGGCACAAGTTGGAATGCTGAGAGAGAGGTGAGATAGGGTGGTATATATAGCCGTTGAAAATATAGCCGTTGGAAAAGTAGCCGTTGAAAATATAGCCGTTGAAAATATAGACTACCAAATTTAGACAATCCGCTGGAAAACAGAGGTTGTCTAAATTCAAAAAAATTTAGACCATTGTCTATATGAAGATATAGACTACCAAATTTAGACAAGCCACTAGAGATGCTCTTAGGGGCCAATCTCCGGGGTAAACTTTCAAGATACCTGGGTCCCCATGCGGTATTAGCTCATATCCGCCATGTGAATCAAACTCCATGGAGTGTGTTTTGGGATTCTAATCCAGCCACTCATGGAGGCCGGGATCATTCTTCGTGGCTTCCAGCACGTGAAGGCGATCCTCGCGCCCTTCTCCTTTGCGATGAGGTTGGCCTCCTGCTCCGTTGCCTCCTCCTTCAAGAGTGGCACCCAGTCCGTCCGTGGGCGAAGCAGCGTGACGACGGTGAAGAACTATTCGAACATGGCAATGGTGAGGGAGGTGGAGGCTAGGCAGCGGGACCAGAGCTATTCAGACATGGCGACATGAAGAAAGGTGGAGGTGTTTGAACCGGTGCTTGTGAGTTATTCGGTCATCTCGACAACATTTTTGTAGCCGCCGGCGACAGTGACGTTTCTATGTGTAAGCTTTGGGGTCTGACCCCACAACTTTTGAGCAAAACGGGCCAAAACATTGTACAATTACTGTACATTGCGAAGAAAGATTATGACCCCATATATTTTCGAGTCTGGATCCGCCACTGACCACCGGCAGTGGGGAAATATGATGGAAAACATGATGGCCCGGAACAATTGGCACGTGGCAGACCACTATTAATTGGCATGCTTCCCGGTGCCATGGCATCTGTCATATGTGCCATTGACAGAGTGAGAAGATGGACGCGCTGGTATTCCTGGGTAAAATCGTCATATTAATGGTTATTGTGTCAATCCCTAAAAGAAGGGGTTATTGTGTCAAAGCAATAACCGACACAATCGATCAGCAGAAGAAACACGTACATTCATGGGTGATTTTCCGGTCCAATAAATTCAGATCGGAGGGAATACACACGGACAGTTGCAATGCTTATTCAACAACTTTTTATTCTCACATTTCAGTGTACACAAGATTACACGGAAACATTAGCAGCCACAAGTATAACCGTAGTACTAAACCCTTGAGAAAACGACATCATCTCTTAACAATGAAATTAAAGAAGGGGAAAATTAACGCAACCCTTAACGTAAACGTAAGATAGAACGGCAGCTAATGTTTGGTAGTACACAACAGCCTGAACCTGAATACCTGATGCACGCACTGAACCTACGAACTGAAGAAACCGGTATACGCCGCCTCACCGCCTGCTCAGTATGCTGGTGCAAAAAGGGTCATCCATGGATCTACTTCCCCTTGAGCTTGCCGTTGGCGTCGGCCTCCTTGGTGTCCTTGGAGTCCTTGGAGTTGATCATGTCCCAGGCCTCGATCCAGGTGACCATGGCGTCGGCGAGCTTGGTGAAGTAGGGGTCGATCTTGCCGAGCTTCTCCCTGACCTGCTGCGAGAGCGAGATGTAGCACTTCTGCACGGTGTCGCATTCCTTGGTCAGCTTGGCGGCCTGGAAGAAGGGGATGATGTCCTCCTGCCAGAAGATGCCCTTGTACTCCTTCTTCAGGTTCACGAACGGGTTGCTGGCCTTGCTGTGCCAGATGTAGGGCAGCCCCGTCTTGACTCCCAGCCCGAGGTGGTCGCAGATCACCTGCACACACACGCAAATTGTTCAGTAAAAGTTCAGTACAGCCGGACGAAACTCAAAATCAAAGACGATGTGTGTGTTTAGTTGAGTTCAGTTATATATTACCTTGACGCACCAGCCGGCCCACATGTCGTCGTAGCGTCCGATGGGCTGGCCGTCGCCCATGAGGCCGAAGTACATGGCCGGGCCGATGAGCTCGCGGTCGAAGGCGAGGTTCATGCCGCACATGGGGAAGAGGGAGCCCTTGGGGATGGTCATGACGGCGTCGACGTACCTGCTGTTGCGCTCCCGCGGCTTGACCAGCTGCGTGGGGGCGTCGTAGTCGGGGATGTTGAGCCAGAGGCCGTGCGACACGGCGGTGGGCACGCCCTCCCGGAGGCTGAACGGGTAGCCGCGCACGAAGTCGGCGCCCTCCTGGTAGGGGTCGTACAGGGTGTTGAAGAAGAGCGGCGTGGAGGGGCAGAGCAGGTTCTGGATGTGCTTGGCCAGCGCGTCGATGTCCTTCCCCGTGGGGTCCTTGGCCACCTGCAATGCCATCATATCACAAGAGTTGATGATAATATGATAACGGAAGTGAAAAAGAAAGAGAGATCTGTTGGGTGATGGTGGCGGCGGGCACTCACGAAGCAGTCATCGTCGATGGTGTAGACGTACTTCTTCTTGGAGACCATGTAGCCGAAGCAGCGGCAGGCGGAGTCCTTGAAGGAGATGCAGGAGGCCTTGGGGCCGAGGATGCGGTTGATGTCGTTGCGGTTGTAGAGCTCGTAGTCGAAGCCCTCGGGCACCATCACGGTCCTCGTGGGGTCGCCGTCCTGCACGATGATGAGGTGGTACGGCTCGAAGAAGGGCCGCCACATCTCGAGGAACTCCAGGTTCCGGATCGTCGGGATGACGATGTCCAGCTCGTCCTTGAGCAGCGGCGCCATCGTCCCCGGCCCTGCCAAAAGCCTCCTCCCTGATCCGATCGAGAGATGCGAGCAGAGGAGGAAGGCGTGTGTGGCTTGTGGCTCTGCGGGGGGTGTGATGGGCGCTGAGAATGTGGAGGAGGAGGCGCCGTTATATAAGCTGCGGCGCGGGCTTCCTGCTCAGATCTCCACGCGTCCGGGCGGCGGTGGGAAACGCTCCAGTGAGGAGACGAGGGCCGCGGAGTGGCGCCGTGAAAGGCGGATCGGGATCGCGGCGTTGGAGTGCTGGCGGGAGAAAGGAGCGGCTGGCTCGGCGCGGTCAACCGCGGGCGGAGGGCCGTCCGATCCGGAGCCAACGCCCGGATGTTGACGATCCGATCGCTCGGCACGTCGTCTCGTCTCCTCGTGTTTACCAAACGGCCGACTGCTCTCTGCGTGGCGTGCGCGGATCGGGTCAATGCTTACTTTCGCCAAACTTACTTGTGACGGCAACGGTAACCAACCTTTTTGGAGTGGTAGTGGTGTCGGTGCAGCTGGAGTGCACAGTGTCCATTTGATTTTTCTTTCAAGTGTTGTTTTAAAGGGGGAAAATGCTCGTAGTACGTTGAAAGTTAGGTCGTTCGGAATCTTCTCCGCCAAACTCACGTGGGCCGGGTGTGCCGTGCGCGTCGGTGGTGTATTTTCACACCAAAGTGTTGAAACTGCTAGTACCGTATATGTACACACCAGCCATTTACTATTTTTGACCGACAGGGTGTATTGTCAACTTCTGGATCCATCAATGCGCTGCCCGCAAAACGAAAGAAATGGACCCATCAATGCACACCACCTGCGGTGCTCCCCTCCATTTAGTTCCAGATTTGACCGGTGAATATAATATGATGCCCGCTATATGCAAGAGATAACTTCTGAATTACTGATGACACAATATTAACATTTCTGTCACTGATTATATCACACTGGTAGGTTTTACCACTAGGATCTCCTTTGGTTCATTAGATAGAAAATATCATGGGAATAGGAGAACCATAAAAAAATGAAATGATATGTATCTTAATTTCTATAAAAAAAGGGACATCATTTGATTCATAGAATAGAAAGTTTTTCTGTTGGGTCTAACTTAATGGTTTTTCCCTTTGAAATGCAAAGGATTAGTCCTATCCTACATAGGAATAGAAATTCATTCTTACAAACCACATGACTCCAAAAGAATTATTTCCTACGAAATGCCCATCCTATAGAGTTTCTACACAATTTCAGCCAAAGGATGCTTAGATTCTGTTACAGTGTAGTCAAACTATGTATTACTAAATGCTTTCATCCGTTTACCATCACACAACTTGGGGCACTGGTGTTGTAGTTCTATGACATTGTGTTTTATTAATGAAACCAGAGAGATGGCCTATTTTATTATATAAAAGGGGCGTTCCTGTTCTTTTTTTTACGAGTAAAAAGATTGAATAAAGGCCATTCATGCCGAGCTCCACGGTTTTAGTTCACCCCTTGGTGACATCAATCTTGGCGTGTGCGGTCACATGTAGCGGTTCCACATGGATGTCTATATCACTGCATAAAGTGATAGTCCAACTAGTACCAGATAATAAGATTAGAATATGCTATGTGAAATTTCTGTTTGAACATGTAACAAAGACTTGTGATGCACCAGTTCGTCAACCAAATTCTATGCCGCTGATTTTTCCAGACTTTCCAGTATCCAAATGAACTAGCTCACCATGAGAATAAAAAATAATTAATGTGCCCATTACTACCATACATTTTTTCCTCTGCCAAATTTCACACATCGTATACATGCAAAGTGCCACAATACATAATAGAAAATGGTTATCAAGATTGATTTGTTTTTACTTGCAATCAACCCTTGAGTTGACATGCACATAACATTGTCATCGAGCTGGTTACAAAAATCCACAAGAGTTTGGTGCCCCCTTTAAGACGCTCAATTGTTGACCTTGATATGACTTTGGGTGCTTTCCCGGCGATCCAAGCTTAGTTCCCTTTACCGTACCTCTGCTCCTATTATCCATAAATCATTTGAGGGTTGTGTACATCCAACAATTGCTTGATAAAGATTGCCGGGATGATCATGCCCTGTTAGGGAAAGTATGTTTTACGATGGCTGGAAGGAGCACATTGGTAATATCGGCTATTTCGCAGGCCATGCACCATCTCATTTCTCTTGTGTTGCCTGTAGGAATGATGACTTCCATTGATAAGTTCAAGCAAACTTTTATATGGGGAAGCATAGATAAGGTTTCTAGAGAAAAATGTAAGATAAACGGGGAGAAGGTGTCAATGCCCAAGGACATGTGTGACCTCTTGGCATCCTGGACATGGACAAACTTGTGTGTGCCATGCGGCTCAAATGGCCTTGGTTAGTCTGGAAGAACACAAAGAGAGCTTGCACTAGTAGAAAACAGGGCTTTGGTTCGGGCCTTGCGAGCCCATTAGTCCCGGTTCATCCACGAACCGAGACCCATGGGTGCATACGTCCCGGTTCATGCGGTCAGGACGGCGGCTGGGCCTCGTTGGGCATCTATCCCGGTTTGTCTGGGCCCATTTGTCCCGGTTCCAGGCACGAACCGGGACCAATGGGCCTCGCTCCTGGCCCACACCCATTGGTCCCGGTTCGTCACTAGAACCGGGACAAATGGGTGGCCTTTAGACCCGGTTCCTGTAACGAACCTGGATCAATTGTTTGCTTATATTTACCCCATCTCCGGCAAGCCCACACTGCTCTGTTTTTTCTGGCCGGCGAGGGGAGTTGTGTGGTGCTCTAGCTAGCTCACCTCATATATATATGCACATGAGGTGCTCGATGAAATGCCTGAGCCACACTAGTTAAGCTTTCTCCTCTCGAAGCTCCATTTTCTCCGAGATTTGGCTAGGTTGAGCGGTCCGTCGTACGTCCCGTTCCCGTCTTCATCGTTGTCAATCGCCCGCGCGATCTCGTCGCCGGCACCACCGTGGTGAGCTATATATGCATGTACTTTGAATATAATTAATATGATGATGAACTTATATTAATTTGATCACTTATGTATCCATGATGTTCTGTAATGGTTTTTGACACACTTAATTATATATAAATGCAAGCAGATGGACCGGCAATGGATGTACGGTGACAGACGCACCTCAGAGTACATTAATGGCGTGCATAATTTTCTCGAAGTGGCTAAGGCAAACTAGCAGAATGGTTTTATGTGCTGTCCATGCACTATCTGTGGGAATACGAGGTCTTACTCCGACTCGAGCACCCTTCACACCCACCTGCTTTATAAGGGTTTCATGCCACACTATACTGTTTGGACCAAGCACGGAGAAATATGGGTTATGATGGAAGACAACGAAGAAGAAGAGGACGATGACAACTATGTGCCCCCGGAATACGGTGAAGCTGCAACGGGGGAAGCTGCTGAAGGTCAAGAGGAACCAGACGGTATTGTGCCCGACGATGATCTCCGCCGGGTCATTGTTGATACAAGGAGACAGTGCGAAAGTGAAAAGGAGAAGCTGAAGTTCGATTGCATGTTGTAGGATTACAAAAAAGGGTTGTACCCCAATTACGAAGATGGCAACACGAAGCTCGATACCGTACTGGAATTGCTGCAGCGGAAGGCAGAGAATGGTGTCCCTGACAAAGGATTTGAGAAACTACTCAAAATATTGAAGAAGAAGCTTCCAAAGGATAACGAATTGCCCGACAGTACGTACGCATCAAAGAAGGTCGTATGCCCTCTAGGATTGGAGGTGCATAAAATACATGCATGCCCTAATGACTGCATCATGTACCGCGGTGCGTACGAGCATTTGAACGCATGCCCGGTATGCGGTATAAGACGAGACGAGGTGACCCTGGTGATGTTGACGGCGAGCGCCCTAGGAAGAGGGTTCCTGCCAAGGTGATGTGGTATGCTCCTATAATACCACGGTTGAAACGTCTGTTCAGAAACAAAGAGCATGCCAAGTTGATGCGACACGCAGAGGACCGTAAGAAAGACGGGAAGTTGAGAGCACCCGCTGACGGGTCGTAGTGGAGAAAAATCGAGAGAATGTACTGGGAGGAGTTTGCAGGTGACGCAAGGAACATATGGTTTGGTTTAAGCGCGGATGGCATTGATCCTTTTGGGGAGCAGAGCAGCAATCAGAGCACCTGGCCCGTGACTCTATGCATCTATAACCTTCCTCCTTGGCTGTGCATGAAGCGGAAGTTCATTATGATGCCATGTAATGCCTAGGATGGGACTATACCTCCTACGTGTCGAGGCACGACTTAAAGGTATAAGCCCATCCTAGAATGATCTCAAGTTTGGTATCTTTGCACGACTCATGTAAAAGAGGGATTAAATTGCAAAAGGAGATAGTTGGCTTACACTCGCCACTTCACACAATACATTACATAAACAATCATCATTCAAAACATCACAACCCGACTACGGGTGAAGATCCAAAAGAAAGATACCAAAACAACATAAAGCCACAGGTCAGGATCGAATCCTAGTAGAAACCACTACTGAACATCGAAATGTCTCAAGCAAACGGCCACACTCTTCATCGAGCTCCCGGTGAAGAACTGAACCTGCTTCCAACTCGGCTGAACCTGCATCTGGTGTGGTGAAGTAACTGTGAGCCACAGAGGACTCAGCAATCCCGTTCCCGGGTAACACGACTATTTAAGCCTTGGGTGAGGACAAGGCTGAAGAAAGAACGAGAGGTGAAGGAACAACAAGAGTCTGCAGCAGCAACTAGCACTAACTTACGCAAAAGAGAGCGAGAAGACAAGGTGCATCGGTCGAGGGATGATCACGAAGTGATCCTAACTAAAGCCGGTCAAACATAACCCCACCGTGTTCAACTCCCGAATCCCTATTCGGAAATTGACAGTCACGGTACACACGCTGGTAGTGTATTAGTAACATTGTGTCAAGTTATCTACAACCGGAATTAACAAGCTCCCATCTGCCACATAACCGCGGGCACGGCTTTCGAAAGTTCAAACCCTGCAGGGGTGTTCCAACTTGACCCATTACAAGCCCACGATCCGCGGAGTCGCAACTCCATAGTTGGGAAGACCCGAGTATTCTCGGAATCCCGTGCTCAAGTTAAACCGAACTAAGGTAAGGCTAATCCAGCAAATCCTCCCGGCGTGTCGACACCCTGATAGGTAGCCGCGCGTATCTAGTCTCAGGACACGACAGGATGGGCGAAGCTACGGGTTTTTACCAGACCTTGAGTTTCCTCGAGGTGGCCCCGCAGGCTCCCCGTTTCGGACCAACACTCATGTGGAGCACTGGCCCGGGGTTGTGGAATTAAAATAAAAGAGGGTTTGCAAGGCCCTTATGCAAGTTTTATTAGTTTGTTATTAGGCAAAATAGTACCAATGTTGGGACTTGCTGGAAAAGACTTAGCACTTAGCGGTTTATCAAGGGGGTCCCATACACCCCAACCGTGTTAGGAACGCATAATCAAGGAACATAACACCGGTTTATACGGTTCCTAACGGCATGAGTGGAACAAAACACCAAGCAAAAGGCTTAGCCTTCCACCCTGCCAGTATATAGATGATTTCATTTTAAGCATTTATATAGTGTGATATAACCCAACCAAACTTCAACATGAAGCAAGCATCTTCGATCTTCACCTGCAACTAGCAATGCTATAAGAGGGGCTGAGCGAAGCGTACTTAGCCAAGCAACGGTTTGCGTAGATAGGGTGGTTAAACATGGTAGTGGTTACAAGTAGGAGGCTGACAAGAAGATCATGGGCATCGAGGCAAAACTATAGATCGAGACTACTAGCAATAGGCAAAGATAGTAATGGTATCCGTGTTCGGTCATCTTGCCTGGAATTCCAAAGAGGAGAAGAACGGATCCACGAAGTAGACGGAGCAACACAGTCGAGAGAAACCTCACAACTCCGGAACGAAACCGAAGCTAACAAGAGAAGCAACCGGAAAGAAGAAACAACACGGTAAACACACAAGCATAAACATGGCATACGGTGCACATCCAAGTATGATGCATGTCCGGTTTAAATATGCATGGCATGGCAAAGTGCACAAACAAATCTACAAGTTAAGTGGAGATCAATATGCAACGAGTTGCATATTGACGAAACACCACATTTAATTATTTAGTTGACTCTCATTTCATTACAAGACAAGATTAAATGTTTTTAACATGGCAAGAGGTGAAGCATAATAAAACTACACTATTAAGACATTTTAAATGAGGCCGGAAAATAACAACAACATGTCCGGAAAATCCTCATGAGCATGTTTAATAATTATTAAAGCAACAACAAAACACACATATATAATGTTGTTAAAAAATGATGCGGATGACATGATCAAGTTTATGCAATTTTATGTTAAAGGTTGACAATTAACAAGATATGAAGCATTTGTCACCGTGGTGGAAGAAAGGGTGCCATGGCAACGATCCGAAAATGAAGCATGGCAACATCTCGGTTCCGGTATCTCGGCGAGAGAGTCCGGTGCAAAAGATAGATGGCGTGATCGAGTCACACGAGATGAAAGGTGGGGCGATCCCGTTACCGGGTTCCCACGAGTCGGTGACGAGGCAACCGAGGAACATGACAAAAGGTCGGAACGGGCACGATGCACACAAGGGGAACATTTCATACAACACAACAAGCATCTCACGGGTCACGTCTCGGGGTTATACCTTCGAAACAATTGTTTCGGGACGGTTCGAGATCGTAGAGGAAGGAGTCGTTCACGCGATTCGTAGAGGAAGTAGATGTTCCGTTCGGAGAGGAAGTAGTTGTACACGGTCGTAGAGGGAAGTAGTCGTTCTCGCGAGTCGTGGTACACGTGTCGTAGAGGGAAGTAGTCGAACTTGGAGCTCGTTTTCCCGTAGAGGTTCGGGTCGTCGTGGTACTTGGGTCTTCCGGCGAGGGTAGTTGTTCGGGCGTCGATCTCGTACACGGTTCGTAGACGTTCGGGCCCTAGATGTACTCGGGTCGTAAACGTAGAGGTACTTGTCTCGAAGAGGTACTTGGTCGGGTCGCCGTATACTCGTTCGGGTCATCTGTCAACAATTACAGCACAGGCAACACAAAACAAAAACAACACACACAGGAGCAGAACAAAAAAAGGCAGCACGGGGAAGAGGTCACGGCAGCAGCAGCTAGGTGGTCTTGGGGGCGCCGAACTCGGTGCTGGACGCGCAGGGCGCTGCAGAGGAACGGGACTGCGGACGCCAGACGGAAAGGAGGCCGGGGCGCTCGGGGTCTTGGTTGGCCTCGTGCGGGGCGGCCGCCGGTGGAAGGAGGCGCGCTGGACGGGGAGGCCCTGGCGCGGCGCTGAAGCGGAGGAGGGAGCCCGCTGGACGGAGGACGGGGGGGG
>LR738711.1:740540929-740584813 GCA_902687465.1 Secale cereale
GCGCATCGGTGCTCGGGGCGACGGGGTCTTGGCGCTGGCGTATTGCGCCAGCCTGGTTGGCTTCGGCCCCCGGCCGCTGGAGGCGCGAAGACAGCGCTCAGGGCGGCCCGAAGCAGAGGAAGAGGAGGCCGGGCGCGGCTGGCCTTGGCGCTGGAAGGAAGGCGTCGGCCGGCCCTGGACGATGCAGAGGAGGAGGGGGCGCGGCGCGCCGCGGCCAGAGGGAGGCGAGGGGACTCGAGGAGGGGCCTGGATCGGGGCGCGGCTGAGCCTGGCCTGGCCGGGCTGCTCCGGCGCGGAGGGAGCCGAGGCGCAGGGCGCTGGTGGCCGGGCGCATCGGGCGCCAGGAGAAGGGAGGGCGCGGCAGAGCGAAGGAAGCAGAGGCAGAGCGGGGCCTGTCGGGCCCTGGGAGCGAGCGAGAGAAGGGGAGATCGAGGGGAGGGGAAAGGGAGGAGTGCGGCGGACAGGGGAATCGAGAGGGAGCGAAGGGAAGGCTGCGATGCGGCTAGGGTTCAGTGGGGGAAGCGGGCTGGAGGCCAGATGGGCCTCGGGCCGGAGTGGCCTAGGAGGGAAGTGGGACGGATGGCTACAGCTGAAAAGAAGCCTGGCGGCCTGGAGTGGGCCTAGAGGCCTGGGAGGCTGCTCTCATTTTATTCCCTTTTAGCAGAAACCAAAGAAAAGAAAAAGAGGAGGTGGTTAGGGCAAGAATTAGGACAAAGGAGTATTATTCTCGGGCATCATAAAATGAGCAAAGTCCGAGAAAAATAGAAAAGGCATGATCGGAAAATAATCCAAACATATTTGAATTTAATTCAAATATGTTTTGAACTAAGACTTGATTATTGAAGTGTCCAAAAATGTTCAAATTTTTGGAGGAACCTCGAAACAACGGAAAGAATTATTGGCAAGGGTTTTGAAGGAGAAACTTGAATTAAAGAAGCATGGGGAATATTGCAAGTGTGTTATGGTGATCTCCAACAAATGGAATAATTATTATATAGCTCCTTAAATATTGAGAGACTTTTATATGTTATAAAGAGAAGACATTTTCCCTCGATTTAAACGGACCGAAGGTCCACACGATTTATTTGGTTGCAAAAATTAATGAGATGATGGCATGATGACATGATGCAATGCAAAATAAATAAATAACGCAAGCACAAAAGAACACACGGGCAGCCCGGAACATCTGGAATCTTCTGGAATCTTCTGGGGCGTCGGTCTCGGGCGTCACAACTCTCCCACACTAACAGAGGATCTCGACCCGAGATCCTAGAGATATCACCGGGTAAAAACGGAAGATGAAGAGGTAAAACAAAGTTGCTTCTTCGAAAGACGAGTGAAACCAAAGAACCTTGAGAGTTTGAACAAAAAGAAAGAAGAATACAACATAGATGAACGAAGATGAAACACTCCGTTAGAAAAGAGGAACAAGGAGCACTATGAGAACCTTGTAGGTTGGAAGACATGAAACAAGAGCTCATGAACCAAAAGAATAAGAAATCGCAATGGTATAGCGAAGGAATAAGAATGACAGAATTTGGACAGCACTCCGTCTGAAAATGGAAGAAATAAACAAGAACTTGCCAAGTTGGGAAGATACTTGATGAAAACAGCAACATATTGCCTCCGAAACAATTGAAAGAATGGCACAAGGTTAAGAAAGATTCAGACAGCACTCCGGTTGAAAAGAGAGACAAACTAGATAAATGACGGAACTTGAATGAAGAATACGACACTCCGGTTAAATGATAAGCAAGGGAAAGAACATGATCTCGGTAAAAACGAGATGATGGTTTGGAGAGAGCAACATTACAAGGCCTCCGGAATGAAAGATTAGAATATAGATCAACGAAAGAAAGAATGGAGAGAAAAGACAACTTCTCTCAAAATTGAATTTGAAAGAGCATCCTTACGAAGAAGGGTTGAACAGAGTTGTTGGAAAAAAATCAACAACGAAAACGAATAAGCTTGATGTGGGCTTATGGAAACATCTCAAAACTAAGAGGTGACAACCAGCCACTAACAGAAACGATTGATTGGATTAAGATCAACAAGGAGACGAAAAACTTATTTCACCGGAAGGATAAATGAAGAACTTGGGTCATTTCTAAGCACCATAATTAGCAACAATCCTTAGGGAAAGCTTTAGGTGAAATAAACCCCAAGATGACTCCAACGAATAAGTTGAGGCAAATTTTAGCATGGTCCCTCTTACCCCCTCTTTTCACATGAGAGGTAAGAAGGTAAGAGTTAATCCGACCACTAATTAATGTGATCAACGGCTCAGATCTACTACATACTCTTACCTCTCATGTGAAAAGAGGGGGTAAGAGGGACCATGCTAAAACTATGAAGGGTTGAAAAGATCTCCTGAACAAGGAAAATGATGGTTTTAAATATCTCATTCTCGATAACTCGTGAATCATGAAACATGAAGGATTTGTCAAGAATGACATAACACCATCTGAAAAGATAAGGTAGAAAGAATTGCAATTGGAAAGCATGATGAAGTATGCTTGAGCTCCAACAATAATCTAGATGAAGACTTCGAGGATGAATTAAATGATGATGAACCACCATGAGAACTCCGGTAATGAAAACATTAGAAGTGAAAGATGAAAAGAATAAGATTCAAGCCCTGCGATGAATTAGATTGAGGTTGAAATGATAATTGAATTAACTTGGAGCTCCGGAAAACAAGATGAACAACTTAGAACCGAGAATATGATATGATGAACAAGCTCCGGACAAAAGAATTAAACACTTGGAAGGAACAAGAATAAGAATTATGTTATGCATCTCCTTCACCAATTTAAATGATGACAACCAAGGATTTGGCATACTACTTATTCTCGTTGAAAAGAATTAAGAGAGAACTAGCACAAGCTCGGATAATTATTCAAGGAACCTCCGGTAGAATTGTGAAAAGAACGAGTGAATTAAAATGATAACAACGGAAGGGTAATGTTTAAAGAACCACCGTACGAATTGAAATTGATTGAATATAAAAGAATGAATCACCGGGAAGAATAGTGAGACGAACGAAGAGACATCAATGAAGAATATTTGGAGAACGAAGTTGAAAACTAAGAACGAAGAATCTTCTGAAATGATGGCCTTCGGAGGAACACAAATAAAAGAATTCATGAAATGCTCCGGACGAGTATAAAAAGAATTCCTCATAATCGGAACAATAATGAGGATGGCATGAAGCTAGAACCACGAATCTTCAAGAGAACGGGCCAAGATTTAAGAGAAACACTTGTCCGGTCTCCAAATGTTGAGAATGAAGACGGGAAATGCCATAAGAATTGTTGAGCACTCCGGAATGAAGAATTAAAAAGGTTGAACCAATGATGAAAAGAATTGAAAGCAATCTTGGAGAAGGCATGTGACTGATGGAAATCATTCTTACGTCACACTTTGAAAAGAATTTAAGAATAACTCCGGAAAAAATTAGAAGAGTCAGGTAAGATCCTGGGAAAAGACCTGTGGGTTAGGGCCCACTCAAAAGAAATCACCGTTGGAAAAGATTGCTTAAGAGATATAGCACCGGTTAAATTAAAAGGCTTGAGTAAGATAACAATGCTCAAACTAGCTTGAACGGAATAAGAATGGAATTATGAATCTTCAGCACTCCAGATATGAATAGCAAGAGGAGAATGATTAATTGGTGCACCGGAATAAGAAAGCATTGTGAAAAGAGGAAAAGGATAAGATCAACACCAAAATCTTGAATTACATCCATCGGCAGAATTATGAAAACAAAGAATGATGAACTTGAAGCTCTTGAGCATCTTCACGATAAAACACCGGATCAGAACATGGAAGGAAATGAATGAAGAAACATCACATGAATAAAATGGATATTCCATCTGAGAATTTCTGGCTCCAAGAAGAAGAAGGGTGGGAGGGTGGGGAAAACAAAGACACTTGGGATGAAAGAACATACAGATCGTCCGATTTCTCAACGGCGTCTGTATGGAATAACTTGAAGAGAAGGCACACCGGTTGAAAAAGGATTTAACATGATCATCTTGCTGATCAAGAAGGATTAGCACTCCCATAGAAATATGAGGATACCGATTAAGAAAGGTATGGAATCAACATTTGACATCGAAGCAACTCGAATACCAGAATCAAAACAAAAACAAAGGATAGATGTGTAGCATCATCTTCACAATATCATCCGAGCAAAGAATTGAACGAACGAATTCTGCAGGTACATCACTTGACGAGAAACCACTTGGAGAACAAAAGGTAAATAAAAAAAAGGAACAAGGATCAGATAGAACAAATACAAGATAGAAGTTTCGTTCCGCATCTTCGTGCTGAAAGCTCATGGAGCATGTTACAAAAGGGTTTTGCAATCCCCGGATCAGCATAGCCAAGGACCCTTTAAGATGCAACTCCCGATCAGAACAAGTCCATAAAACCACTTCACTCAATGTAGAACCCCAAACTTCATATCGAGCATCCGTTGGAAGAATGCCTAGAACTACTTGATGAACCCACCTATAGATTTCCGAAAGATTCCAGTTATGCAATCAGGTGTTGGGGATACACGGGAAGCACCGCGCAATCAACTCTAAACCTACATCCAGGTGTATCCATCCTTCAACACATAACCAGTCTTTCTCGGAAACTGTGTACCTCGGACCTTCGAAAAGCATCCACTATAACAAGCTATGGCAATACTCTCGAACTACCTCCCCAGTACTGGGTGATGTCGGGGTTATCTTGCCACTGGCCGTATAGGGGAGATTTTCGATGTCGGCCGTCTTAAGTATTTAGTACTGCCGCGATATGCTTGTGACAACAATACCCCGAAGCTCAACTCCTCGGTAACAGGAGGCATCGAGAACAATATCCTTGTCACAAGAACATCAAAACAATCCCAGAATACTCGCGGGATCCTAAAAAAAATTTGGTGCAATTTTTTGAAAGTAGAAGAGGCAAGAGTAATCGTCAGGAGTCCTCACCAGAGTGAAAGAGATGAGAAGCAAAAGAAATCCTACTCTCCGATATATAATATAGGACTCAAAACATTTTTAGTGTGTGCCTAGACTCAACCGTCAACGATTCGATCAATCAGTGGGGGCTTCTAGGTCGGAGAAGGCTCTGAATACCAACTTGTAATGCCCAGGATGGGACTATACCTCCTACGTGTCGAGGCACGACTTAAAGGTATAAGCCCATCCTAGAATGATCTCAAGTTTGGTATCTTTGCACGACTCATGTAAAAGAGGGATTAAATTGCAAAAGGAGATAGTTGGCTTACACTCGCCACTTCACACAATACATTACATAAACAATCATCATTCAAAACATCACAACCCGACTACGGGTGAAGATCCAAAAGAAAGATACCAAAACAACATAAAGCCACAGGTCAGGATCGAATCCTAGTAGAAACCACCACTGAACATCGAAACGTCTCAAGCAAACGGCCACACTCTTCATCGAGCTCCCGGTGAAGAACTGAACCTGCTTCCAACTCGGCTGAACCTGCATCTGGTGTGGTGAAGTAACTGTGAGCCACAGAGGACTCAGCAATCCCGTTCCCGGGTAACACGACTATTTAAGCCTTGGGTGAGGACAAGGCTGAAGAAAGAACGAGAGGTGAAGGAACAACAAGAGTCTGCAGCAGCAACTAGCACTAACTTACGCAAAAGAGAGCGAGAAGAGAAGGTGCATCGGTCGAGGGATGATCACGAAGTGATCCTAACTAAAGCCGGTCAAACATAACCCCACCGTGTTCAACTCCCGAATCCCTATTCGGAAATTGACAGTCACGGTACACACGCTGGTAGTGTATTAGTAACATTGTGTCAAGTTATCTACAACCGGAATTAACAAGCTCCCATCTGCCACATAACCGCGGGCACGGCTTTCGAAAGTTCAAACCCTGCAGGGGTGTTCCAACTTGACCCATTACAAGCCCACGATCCGCGGAGTCGCAACTCCATAGTTGGGAAGACCCGAGTATTCTCGGAATCCCGTGCTCAAGTTAAACCGAACTAAGGTAAGGCTAATCCAGCAAATCCTCCCGGCGTGTCGACACCCTGATAGGTAGCCGCGCGTATCTAGTCTCAGGACACGACCGGATGGGCGAAGCTACGGGTTTTTACCAGACCTTGAGTTTCCTCGAGGTGGCCCCGCAGGCTCCCCGTTTCGGACCAACACTCATGTGGAGCACTGGCCCGGGGTTGTGGAATTAAAATAAAAGAGGGTTTGCAAGGCCCTTATGCAAGTTTTATTAGTTTGTTATTAGGCAAAATAGTACCAATGTTGGGACTTGCTGGAAAAGACTTAGCACTTAGCGGTTTATCAAGGGGGTCCCATACACCCCAACCGTGTTAGGAACGCATAATCAAGGAACATAACACCGGTTTATACGGTTCCTAACGGCATGAGTGGAGCAAAACACCAAGCAAAAGGCTTAGCCTTCCACCCTGCCAGTATATAGATGATTTCATTTTA
Organism: Secale cereale; assembly: GCA_902687465.1. NCBI lineage: Eukaryota > Viridiplantae > Streptophyta > Magnoliopsida > Poales > Poaceae > Secale > Secale cereale. Next base: position 740,547,413 of record LR738711.1, read on the forward strand.
AGCATTTATATAGTGTGATATAACCCAACCAAACTTCAACATGAAGCAAGCATCTTCGATCTTCACCTGCAACTAGCAATGCTATAAGAGGGGCTGAGCGAAGCGTACTTAGCCAAGCAACGGTTTGCGTAGGTAGGGTGGTTAAACATGGTAGTGGTTACAAGTAGGAGGCTGACAAGAAGATCATGGGCATCGAGGCAAAACTATAGATCGAGACTACTAGCAATAGGCAAAGATAGTAATGGTATCCGGGTTCGGTCATCTTGCCTGGAATTCCACAGAGGAGAAGAACGGATCCACGAAGTAGACGGAGCAACACAGTCGAGAGAAACCTCACAACTCCGGAACGAAACCGAAGCTAACAAGAGAAGCAACCGGAAAGAAGAAACAACACGGTAAACACACAAGCATAAACATGGCATACGGTGCACATCCAAGTATGATGCATGTCCGGTTTAAATATGCATGGCATGGCAAAGTGCACAAACAAATCTACAAGTTAAGTGGAGATCAATATGCAACGAGTTGCATATTGACGAAACACCACATTTAATTATTTAGTTGACTCTCATTTAATTACAAGACAAGATTAAATGTTTTTAACATGGCAAGAGGTGAAGCATAATAAAACTACACTATTAAGACATTTTAAATGAGGCCGGAAAATAACAACAACATGTCCGGAAAATCCTCATGAGCATGTTTAATAATTATTAAAGCAACAACAAAACACACATATATAATGTTGTTAAAAAATGATGCGGATGACATGATCAAGTTTATGCAATTTTATGTTAAAGGTTGACAATTAACAAGATATGAAGCATTTGTCACCGTGGTGGAAGAAAGGGTGCCACGGCAACGATCCGAAAATGAAGCATGGCAACATCTCGGTTCCGGTATCTCGGCGAGAGAGTCCGGTGCAAAAGATAGATGGCGTGATCGAGTCACACGAGATGAAAGGTGGGGCGATCCCGTTACCGGGTTCCCACGAGTCGGTGACGAGGCAACCGAGGAACATGACAAAAGGTCGGAACGGGCACGATGCACACAAGGGGAACATTTCATACAACACAACAAGCATCTCACGGGTCACGTCTCGGGGTTATACCTTCGAAACAATTGTTTCGGGACGGTTCGAGATCGTAGAGGAAGGAGTCGTTCACGCGATTCGTAGAGGAAGTAGATGTTCCGTTCGGAGAGGAAGTAGTTGTACACGGCCGTAGAGGGAAGTAGTCGTTCTCGCGAGTCGTGGTACACGTGTCGTAGAGGGAAGTAGTCGAACTTGGAGCTCGTTTTCCCGTAGAGGTTCGGGTCGTCGTGGTACTTGGGTCTTCCGGCGAGGGTAGTTGTTCGGGCGTCGATCTCGTACACGGTTCGTAGACGTTCGGGCCGTAGATGTACTCGGGTCGTAAACGTAGAGGTACTTGTCTCGAAGAGGTACTTGGTCGGGTCGCCGTATACTCGTTCGGGTCATCTGTCAACAATTACAGCACAGGCAACACAAAACAAAAACAACACACACAGGAGCAGAACAAAAAAAGGCAGCACGGGGAAGAGGCCACGGCAGCAGCAGCTAGGTGGTCTTGGGGGCGCCGAACTCGGTGCTGGACGCGCAGGGCGCTGCAGAGGAACGTGACTGCGGACGCCAGACGGAAAGGAGGCCGGGGCGCTCGGGGTCTTGGCTGGCCTCGTGCGGGGCGGCCGCCGGTGGAAGGAGGCGCGCTAGACGGGGAGGCCCTGGCGCGGCGCTGAAGCGGAGGAGGGAGCCCGCTGGACGGAGGACGGGGGGTCGGGGTCGCGGCCTTGGAGGCGCATCGGTGCTCGGGGCGACGGGGTCTTGGCGCTGGCGTACTGCGCCAGCCTGGTTGGCTTCGGCCCCCGGCCGCTGGAGGCGCGAAGACAGCGCTCAGGGCGGCCCGAAGCAGAGGAAGAGGAGGCCGGGCGCGGCCTGGCCTTGGCGCTGGAAGGAAGGCGTCGGCCGGCCCTGGACGATGCATAGGAGGAGGGGGCGCGGCGCGCCGCAGCCAGAGGGAGGCGAGGGGACTCGAGGAGGGGCCTGGATCGGGGCGCGGCTGAGCCTGGCCTGGCCGGGCTGCTCCGGCGCGGAGGGAGCCGAGGCGCAGGGCGCTGGTGGCTGGGCGCATCGGGCGCCAGGAGAAGGGAGGGCGCGGCAGAGCGAAGGAAGCGGAGGCAGAGCGGGGCCTGTCGGGCCCTGGGAGCGAGCGAGAGAAGGGGAGATCGAGGGGAGGGGAAAGGGAGGAGTGCGGCGGACAGGGGAATCGAGAGGGAGCGAAGGGAAGGCTGCGATGCGGCTAGGGTTCGGTGGGGGAAGCGGGCTGGAGGCCAGATGGGCCTCGGGCCGGAGTGGCCTAGGAGGGAAGTGGGCCGGATGGCTACAGCTGAAAAGAAGCCTGGCGGCCTGGAGTGGGCCTAGAGGCCTGGGAGGCTGCTCTCATTTTATTCCCTTTTAGCAGAAACCAAAGAAAAGAAAAAGAGGAGGTGGTTAGGGCAAGAATTAGGACAAAGGAGTATTATTCTCGGGCATCATAAAATGAGCAAAGTCCGAGAAAAATAGAAAAGGCATGATCGGAAAATAATCCAAACATATTTGAATTTAATTCAAATATGTTTTGAACTAAGACTTGATTATTGAAGTGTCCAAAAATGTTCAAATTTTTGGAGGAACCTCGAAACAACGGAAAGAATTATTGGCAAGGGTTTTGAAGGAGAAACTTGAATTAAAGAAGCATGGGGAATATTGCAAGTGTGTTATGGTGATCTCCAACAAATGGAATAATTATTATATAGCTCCCTAAATATTGAGAGACTTTTATATGTTATAAAGAGAAGACATTTTCCCTCGATTTAAACGGACCGAAGGTCCACACGATTTATTTGGTTGCAAAAATTAATGAGATGATGGCATGATGACATGATGCAATGCAAAAAAATAAATAACGCAAGCACAAAAGAACACACGGGCAGCCCGGAACATCTGGAATCTTCTGGAATCTTCTGGGGCGTCGGTCTCGGGCGTCACAACTCTCCCACACTAACAGAGGATCTCGACCCGAGATCCTAGAGATATCACCGGGTAAAAACGGAAGATGAAGAGGTAAAACAAAGTTGCTTCTTCGAAAGACGAGTGAAACCAAAGAACCTTGAGAGTTTGAACAAAAAGAAAGAAGAATACAACATAGATGAACGAAGATGAAACACTCCGTTAGAAAAGAGGAACAAGGAGCACTATGAGAACCTTGTAGGTTGGAAGACATGAAACAAGAGCTCATGAACCAAAAGAATAAGAAATCGCAATGGTATAGCCAAGGAATAAGAATGATAGAATTTGGACATCACTCCGTCTGAAAATGGAAGAAATAAACAAGAACTTGCCAAGTTGGGAAGATACTTGATGAAAACAGCAACATATTGCCTCCGAAACAATTGAAAGAATGGCACAAGGTTAAGAAAGATTCAGACAGCACTCCGGTTGAAAAGAGAGGCAAACTAGATAAATGACGGAAATTGAATGAAGAATACGACACTCCGGTTAAATGATAAGCAAGGGAAAGAACATGATCTCGATAAAAATGAGATGATGGTTTGGAGAGAGCAACATTACAAAGCCTCCGGAATGAAAGATTAGAATATAGATCAACGAAAGAAAGAATGGAGAGAAAAGACAACTTCTCTCAAAATTGAATTTGAAAGAGCATCCTTACGAAGAAGGGTTGAACATAGTTGTTGGAAAAAAATCAACAACGAAAACGAATAAGCTTGATGTGGGCTTATGGAAACATCTCAAAACTAAGAGGTGACAACCAGCCACTAACAGAAACGATTGATTGGATTAAGATCAACAAGGAGACGAAAAACTTATTTCACCGGAAGGATAAATGAAGAACTTGGGTCATTTCTAAGCACCATAATTAGCAACAATCCTTAGGGAAAGCTTTAGGTGAAATAAACCCCAAGATGACTCCAACGAATAAGTTGAAGGGTTGAAAAGATCTCCTGAACAAGGAAAATGATGGTTTTAAATATCTCATTCTCGATAACTCGTGAATCATGAAACATGAAGGATTTGTCAAGAATGACATCACACCATTTGAAAAGATAAAGTAGAAAGAATTGCAATTGGAAAGCATGATGAAGTATGCTTGAGCTCCAACAATAATCTAGATGAAGACTTCGAGGATGAATTAAATGATGATGAACCACCATGAGAACTCCGGTAATGAAAACATTAGAAGTGAAAGATGAAAAGAATAAGATTCAAGCCCTGCGATGAATTAGATTGAGGTTGAAATGATAATTGAAATAACTTGGAGCTCCGGAAAACAAGATGAACAACTTAGAACCGAGAATATGATATGATGAACAAGCTCCGGACAAAAGAATTAAACACTTGGAAGGAACAAGAATAAGAATTATGTTATGCATCTCCTTCACCAATTTAAATGATGACAACCAAGGATTTGGCATACTACTTATTCTCGTTGAAAAGAATTAAGAGAGAACTAGCACAAGCTCGGATAATTATTCAAGGAACCTCCGGTAGAATTGTGAAAAGAACGAGTGAATTAAAATGATAACAACGGAAGGGTAATGTTTAAAGAACCACCGTACGAATTGAAATTGATTGAATATAAAAGAATGAATCACCGGGAAGAATAGTGAGACGAACGAAGAGACATCAATGAAGAATATTTGGAGAACGAAGTTGAAAACTGAGAACGAAGAATCTTCTGAAATGATGGCCTTCGGAGGAACACAAATAAAAGAATTCATGAAATGCTCCGGACGAGTATAAAAAGGATTCCTCATAATCGGAACAATAATGAGGATGTCATGAAGCTAGAACCACGAATCTTCAAGAGAACGGGCCAAGATTTAAGAGAAACACTTGTCCGGTCTCCAAATGTTGAGAATGAAGACGGGAAATGCCATAAGAATTGTTGAGCACTCCAGAATGAAGAATTAAAAATGTTGAACCAATGATGAAAAGAATTGAAAGCAATCTTGGAGAAGGCATGTGACTGATGGAAATCATTCTTACGTCACACTTTGAAAAGAATTTAAGAATAACTCCGGAAAAAATTAGAAGAGTCAGGTAAGATCCTGGGAAAAGACCTGTGGGTTAGGGCCCACTCAAAAGAAATCACCGTTGGAAAAGATTGCTTAAGAGATATAGCACCGGTTAAATTAAAAGGCTTGAGTAAGATAACAATGCTCAAACTAGCTTGAACGGAATAAGAATGGAATTATGAATCTTCAGCACTCCAGATATGAATAGCAAGAGGAGAATGATTAATTGGTGCACCGGAATAAGAAAGCATTGTGAAAAGAGGAAAAGGATAAGATCAACACCAAAATCTTGAATTACATCCATCGGTAGAATTATGAAAACAAAGAATGATGAACTTGAAGCTCTTGAGCATCTTCACGATAAAACACCGGATCAGAACATGGAAGGAAATGAATGAAGAAACATCACATGAATAAAATGGATATTCCATCTGAGAATTTCTGGCTCCAAGAAGAAGAAGGGTGGGAGGGTGGGGAAAACAAAGACACTTGGGATGAAAGAACATACAGATCGTCCGATTTCTCAACGGCGTCTGTATGGAATAACTTGAAGAGAAGGCACACCGGTTGAAAAAGGATTTAACATGATCATCTTGCTGATCAAGAAGGATTAGCACTCCCATAGAAATATGAGGATACCGATTAAGAAAGGTATGGAATCAACATTTGACATCGAAGCAACTCGAATACCAGAATCAAAACAAAAACAAAGGATAGATGTGTAGCATCATCTTCACAATATCATCCGAGCAAAGAATTGAACGAACGAATTCTGCAGGTACATCACTTGACGAGAAACCACTTGGAGAACAAAAGGTAAATAAAAAAAAGGAACAAGGATCAGATAGAACAAATACAAGATAGAAGTTTCGTTCCGCATCTTCGTGCTGAAAGCTCATGGAGCATGTTACAAAAGGGTTTTGCAATCCCCGGATCAGCATAGCCAAGGACCCTTTAAGATGCAACTCCCGATCAGAACAAGTCCATAAAACCACTTCACTCAATGTAGAACCCCAAACTTCATATCGAGCATCCGTTGGAAGAATGCCTAGAACTACTTGATGAACCCACCTATAGATTTCCGAAAGATTCCAGTTATGCAATCAGGTGTTGGGGATACACGGGAAGCACCGCGCAATCAACTCTAAACCTACATCCAGGTGTATCCATCCTTCAACACATAACCAGTCTTTCTCGGAAACTGTGTACCTCGGACCTTCGAAAAGCATCCACTATAACAAGCTATGGCAATACTCTCGAACTACCTCCCCAGTACTGGGTGATGTCGGGGTTATCTTGTCACTGGCCGTATAGGGGAGATTTTCGATGTCGGCCGTCTTAAGTATTTAGTACTGCCGCGATATGCTTGTGACAACAATACCCCGAAGCTCAACTCCTCGGTAACAGGAGGCATCGAGAACAATATCCTTGTCACAAGAACATCAAAACAATCCCAGAATACTCGCGGGATCCTAAAAAAAAATTTGGTGCAATTTTTTGAAAGTAGAAGAGGCAAGAGTAATCGTCAGGAGTCCTCACCAGAGTGAAAGAGATGAGAAGCAAAAGAAATCCTACTCTCCGATATATAATATAGGACTCAAAACATTTTTAGTGTGTGCCTAGACTCAACCGTCAACGATTCGATCAATCAGTGGGGGCTTCTAGGTCGGAGAAGGCTCTGAATACCAACTTGTAATGCCCAGGATGGGACTATACCTCCTACGTGTCGAGGCACGACTTAAAGGTATAAGCCCATCCTAGAATGATCTCAAGTTTGGTATCTTTGCACGACTCATGTAAAAGAGGGATTAAATTGCAAAAGGAGATAGTTGGCTTACACTCGCCACCTCACACAATACATTACATAAACAATCATCATTCAAAACATCACAACCCGACTACGGGTGAAGATCCAAAAGAAAGATACCAAAACAACATAAAGCCACAGGTCAGGATCGAATCCTAGTAGAAACCACCACTGAACATCGAAACGTCTCAAGCAAACGGCCACACTCTTCATCGAGCTCCCGGTGAAGAACTGAACCTGCTTCCAACTCGGCTGAACCTGCATCTGGTGTGGTGAAGTAACTGTGAGCCACAGAGGACTCAGCAATCCCGTTCCCGGGTAACACGACTATTTAAGCCTTGGGTGAGGACAAGGCTGAAGAAAGAACGAGAGGTGAAGGAACAACAAGAGTCTGCAGCAGCAACTAGCACTAACTTACGCAAAAGAGAGCGAGAAGAGAAGGTGCATCGGTCGAGGGATGATCACGAAGTGATCCTAACTAAAGCCGGTCAAACATAACCCCACCGTGTTCAACTCCCGAATCCCTATTCGGAAATTGACAGTCACGGTACACACGCTGGTAGTGTATTAGTAACATTGTGTCAAGTTATCTACAACCGGAATTAACAAGCTCCCATCTGCCACATAACCGCGGGCACGGCTTTCGAAAGTTCAAACCCTGCAGGGGTGTTCCAACTTGACCCATTACAAGCCCACGATCCGCGGAGTCGCAACTCCATAGTTGGGAAGACCCGAGTATTCTCGGAATCCCGTGCTCAAGTTAAACCGAACTAAGGTAAGGCTAATCCAGCAAATCCTCCCGGCGTGTCGACACCCTGATAGGTAGCCGCGCGTATCTAGTCTCAGGACACGACCGGATGGGCGAAGCTACGGGTTTTTACCAGACCTTGAGTTTCCTCGAGGTGGCCCCGCAGGCTCCCCGTTTCGGACCAACACTCATGTGGAGCACTGGCCCGGGGTTGTGGAATTAAAATAAAAGAGGGTTTGCAAGGCCCTTATGCAAGTTTTATTAGTTTGTTATTAGGCAAAATAGTACCAATGTTGGGACTTGCTGGAAAAGACTTAGCACTTAGCGGTTTATCAAGGGGGTCCCATACACCCCAACCGTGTTAGGAACGCATAATCAAGGAACATAACACCGGTTTATACGGTTCCTAACGGCATGAGTGGAACAAAACACCAAGCAAAAGGCTTAGCCTTCCACCCTGCCAGTATATAGATGATTTCATTTTAAGCATTTATATAGTGTGATATAACCCAACCAAACTTCAACATGAAGCAAGCATCTTCGATCTTCACCGGCAACTAGCAATGCTATAAGAGGGGCTGAGCGAAGCGTACTTAGCCAAGCAACGGTTTGCGTAGGTAGGGTGGTTAAACATGGTAGTGGTTACAAGTAGGAGGCTGACAAGAAGATCATGGGCATCGAGGCAAAACTATAGATCAAGACTACTAGCAATAGGCAAAGATAGTAATGGTATCCGGGTTCGGTCATCTTGCCTGGAATTCCACAGAGGAGAAGAACGGATCCACGAAGTAGACGGAGCAACACAGTCGAGAGAAACCTCACAACTCCGGAACGAAACCGAAGCTAACAAGAGAAGCAACCGGAAAGAAGAAACAACACGGTAAACACACAAGCATAAACATGGCATACGGTGCACATCCAAGTATGATGCATGTCCGGTTTAAATATGCATGGCATGGCAAAGTGCACAAACAAATCTACAAGTTAAGTGGAGATCAATATGCAACGAGTTGCATATTGACGAAACACCACATTTAATTATTTAGTTGACTCTCATTTAATTACAAGACAAGATTAAATGTTTTTAACATGGCAAGAGGTGAAGCATAATAAAACTACACTATTAAGACATTTTAAATGAGGCCGGAAAATAACAACAACATGTCCGGAAAATCCTCATGAGCATGTTTAATAATTATTAAAGCAACAACAAAACACACATATATAATGTTGTTAAAAAATGATGCGGATGACATGATCAAGTTTATGCAATTTTATGTTAAAGGTTGACAATTAACAAGATATGAAGCATTTGTCACCGTGGTGGAAGAAAGGGTGCCACGACAACGATCCGAAAATGAAGCATGGCAACATCTCGGTTCTGGTATCTCGGCGAGAGAGTCCGGTGCAAAAGATAGATGGCGTGATCGAGTCACACGAGATGAAAGGTGGGGCGATCCCGTTACCGGGTTCCCACGAGTCGGTGACGAGGCAACCGAGGAACATGACAAAATGTCGGAACAGGCACGATGCACACAAGGGGAACATTTCATACAACACAACAAGCATCTCATGGGTCACGTCTCGGGGTTATACCTTCGAAACAATTGTTTCGGGACGGTTCGAGATCGTAGAGGAAGGAGTCGTTCACGCGATTCGTAGAGGAAGTAGATGTTCCGTTCGGAGAGGAAGTAGTTGTACACGGCCGTAGAGGGAAGTAGTCGTTCTCGCGAGTCGTGGTACACGTGTCGTAGAGGGAAGTAGTCGAACTTGGAGCTCGTTTTCCCGTAGAGGTTCGGGTCGTCGTGGTACTTGGGTCTTCCGGCGAGGGTAGTTGTTCGGGCGTCGATCTCGTACACGGTTCGTAGACGTTCGGGCCGTAGATGTACTCGGGTCGTAAACGTAGAGGTACTTGTCTCGAAGAGGTACTTGGTCGGGTCGCCGTATACTCGTTCGGGTCATCTGTCAACAATTACAGCACAGGCAACACAAAACAAAAACAACACACACAGGAGCAGAACAAAAAAAGGCAGCACGGGGAAGAGGCCACGGCAGCAGCAGCTAGGTGGTCTTGGGGGCGCCGAACTCGGTGCTGGACGCGCAGGGCGCTGCAGAGGAACGGGACTGCGGACGCCAGACGGAAAGGAGGCCGGGGCGCTCGGGGTCTTGGCTGGCCTCGTGCGGGGCGGCCGCCGGTGGAAGGAGGCGCGCTAGACGGGGAGGCCCTGGCGCGGCGCTGAAGCGGAGGAGGGAGCCCGCTGGACGGAGGACGGGGGGGGGGTCGGGGTCGCGGCCTTGGAGGCGCATCGGTGCTCGGGGTGACGGGGTCTTGGCGCTGGCGTACTGCGCCAGCCTGGTTGGCTTTGGCCCCCGGCCGCTGGAGGCGCGAAGACAGCGCTCAGGGCGGCCCGAAGCAGAGGAAGAGGAGGCCGGGCGCGGCCTGGCCTTGGCGCTGGAAGGAAGGCGTCGGCCGGCCCTGGACGATGCATAGGAGGAGGGGGCGCGGCGCGCCGCGGCCAGAGGGAGGCAAGGGGACTCGAGGAGGGGCCTGGATCGGGGTGCGGCTGAGCCTGGCCTGGCCGGGCTGCTCCGGCGCGGAGGGAGCCGAGGCGCAGGGCGCTGGTGGCCGGGCGCATCGGGCGCCAGGAGAAGGGAGGGCGCGGCAGAGCGAAGGAAGCGGAGGCAGAGCGGGGCCTGTCGGGCCCTGGGAGCGAGCGAGAGAAGGGGAGATCGAGGGGAGGGGAAAGGGAGGAGTGCGGCGGACAGGGGAATCGAGAGGGAGCGAAGGGAAGGCTGCGATGCGGCTAGGGTTCGGTGGGGGAAGCGGGCTGGAGGCCAGATGGGCCTCGGGCCGGAGTGGCCTAGGAGGGAAGTGGGCCGGATGGCTACAGCTGAAAAGAAGCCTGGCGGCCTGGAGTGGGCCTAGAGGCCTGGGAGGCTGCTCTCATTTTATTCCCTTTTAGCAGAAACCAAAGAAAAGAAAAAGAGGAGGTGGTTAGGGCAAGAATTAGGACAAAGGAGTATTATTCTCGGGCATCATAAAATGAGCAAAGTCCGAGAAAAATAGAAAAGGCATGATCGGAAAATAATCCAAACATATTTGAATTTAATTCAAATATGTTTTGAACTAAGACTTGATTATTGAAGTGTCCAAAAATGTTCAAATTTTTGGAGGAACCTCGAAACAACGGAAAGAATTATTGGCAAGGGTTTTGAAGGAGAAACTTGAATTAAAGAAGCATGGGGAATATTGCAAGTGTGTTATGGTGATCTCCAACAAATGGAATAATTATTATATAGCTCCCTAAATATTGAGAGACTTTTATATGTTATAAAGAGAAGACATTTTCCCTCGATTTAAACGGACCGAAGGTCCACACGATTTATTTGGTTGCAAAAATTAATGAGATGATGGCATGATGACATGATGCAATGCAAAAAAATAAATAACGCAAGCACAAAAGAACACACGGGCAGCCCGGAACATCTGGAATCTTCTGGAATCTTCTGGGGCGTCGGTCTCGGGCGTCACAACTCTCCCACACTAACAGAGGATCTCGACCCGAGATCCTAGAGATATCACCGGGTAAAAACGGAAGATGAAGAGGTAAAACAAAGTTGCTTCTTCGAAAGACGAGTGAAACCAAAGAACCTTGAGAGTTTGAACAAAAAGAAAGAAGAATACAACATAGATGAACGAAGATGAAACACTCCGTTAGAAAAGAGGAACAAGGAGCACTATGAGAACCTTGTAGGTTGGAAGACATGAAACAAGAGCTCATGAACCAAAAGAATAAGAAATCGCAATGGTATAGCCAAGGAATAAGAATGACAGAATTTGGACATCACTCTGTCTGAAAATGGAAGAAATAAACAAGAACTTGCCAAGTTGGGAAGATACTTGATGAAAACAGCAACATATTGCCTCCGAAACAATTGAAAGAATGGCACAAGGTTAAGAAAGATTCAGACAACACTCCGGTTGAAAAGAGAGGCAAACTAGATAAATGACGGAACTTGAATGAAGAATACGACACTCCGGTTAAATGATAAGCAAGGGAAAGAACATGATCTCGATAAAAACGAGATGATGGTTTGGAGAGAGCAACATTACAAAGCCTCCGGAATGAAAGATTAGAATATAGATCAACGAAAGAAAGAATGGAGAGAAAAGACAACTTCTCTCAAAATTGAATTTGAAAGAGCATCCTTACGAAGAAGGGTTGAACAGAGTTGTTGGAAAAAAATCAACAACGAAAACGAATAAGCTTGATGTGGGCTTATGGAAACATCTCAAAACTAAGAGGTGACAACCAGCCACTAACAGAAACGATTGATTGGGTTAAGATCAACAAGGAGACGAAAAACTTATTTCACCGGAAGGATAAATGAAGAACTTGGGTCATTTCTAAGCACCATAATTAGCAACAATCCTTAGGGAAAGCTTTAGGTGAAATAAACCCCAAGATGACTCCAACGAATAAGTTGAAGGGTTGAAAAGATCTCCTGAACAAGGAAAATGATGGTTTTAAATATCTCATTCTCGATAACTCGTGAATCATGAAACATGAAGGATTTGTCAAGAATGACATAACACCATCTGAAAAGATAAGGTAGAAAGAATTGCAATTGGAAAGCATGATGAAGTATGCTTGAGCTCCAACAATAATCTAGATGAAGACTTCGAGGATGAATTAAATGATGATGAACCACCATGAGAACTCCGGTAATGAAAACATTAGAAGTGAAAGATGAAAAGAATAAGATTCAAGCCCTGCGATGAATTAGATTGAGGTTGAAATGATAATTGAAATAACTTGGAGCTCCGGAAAACAAGATGAACAACTTAGAACCGAGAATATGATATGATGAACAAGCTCCGGACAAAAGAATTAAACACTTGGAAGGAACAAGAATAAGAATTATGTTATGCATCTCCTTCACCAATTTAAATGATGACAACCAAGGATTTGGCATACTACTTATTCTCGTTGAAAAGAATTAAGAGAGAACTAGCACAAGCTCGGATAATTATTCAAGGAACCTCCGGTAGAATTGTGAAAAGAACGAGTGAATTAAAATGATAACAACGGAAGGGTAATGTTTAAAGAACCACCGTACGAATTGAAATTGATTGAATATAAAAGAATGAATCACCGGGAAGAATAGTGAGACGAACGAAGAGACATCAATGAAGAATATTTGGAGAACGAAGTTGAAAACTGAGAACGAAGAATCTTCTGAAATGATGGCCTTCGGAGGAACACAAATAAAAGAATTCATGAAATGCTCCGGACGAGTATAAAAAGAATTCCTCATAATCGGAAAAATAATGAGGATGGCATGAAGCTAGGACCACGAATCTTCAAGAGAACGGGCCAAGATTTAAGAGAAACACTTGTCCGGTCTCCAAATGTTGAGAATGAAGACGGGAAATGCCATAAGAATTGTTGAGCACTCCAGAATGAAGAATTAAAAAGGTTGAACCAATGATGAAAAGAATTGAAAGCAATCTTGGAGAAGGCATGTGACTGATGGAAATCATTCTTACGTCACACTTTGAAAAGAATTTAAGAATAACTCCGGAAAAAATTAGAAGAGTCAGGTAAGATCCTGGGAAAAGACCTGTGGGTTAGGGCCCACTCAAAAGAAATCACCGTTGGAAAAGTTTGCTTAAGAGATATAACACCGGTTAAATTAAAAGGCTTGAGTAAGATAACAATGCTCAAACTAGCTTGAACGGAATAAGAATGGAATTATGAATCTTCAGCACTCTAGATATGAATAACAAGAGGAGAATGATTAATTGGTGCACCGGAATAAGAAAGCATTGTGAAAAGAGGAAAAGGATAAGATCAACACCAAAATACTGAATTACATCCATCGGCAGAATTATGAAAACAAAGAATGATGAACTTGAAGCTCTTGAGCATCTTCACGATAAAACACCGGATCAGAACATGGAAGGAAATGAATGAAGAAACATCACATGAATAAAATGGATATTCCATCTGAGAATTTCTGGCTCCAAGAAGAAGAAGGGTGGGAGGGTGGGGAAAACAAAGACACTTGGGATGAAAGAACATACAGATCGTCCGATTTCTCAACGGCGTCTGTATGGAATAACTTGAAGAGAAGGCACACCGGTTGAAAAAGGATTTAACATGATCATCTTGCTGATCAAGAAGGATTAGCACTCCCATAGAAATATGAGGATACCGATTAAGAAAGGTATGGAATCAACATTTGACATCGAAGCAACTCGAATACCAGAATCAAAACAAAAACAAAGGATAGATGTGTAGCATCATCTTCACAATATCATCCGAGCAAAGAATTGAACGAACGAATTCTGCAGGTACATCACTTGACGAGAAACCACTTGGAGAACAAAAGGTAAATAAAAAAAGGAACAAGGATCAGATAGAACAAATACAAGATAGAAGTTTCGTTCCGCATCTTCGTGCTGAAAGCTCATGGAGCATGTTACAAAAGGGTTTTGCAATCCCCGGATCAGCATAGCCAAGGACCCTTTAAGATGCAACTCCCGATCAGAACAAGTCCATAAAACCACTTCACTCAATGTAGAACCCCAAACTTCATATCGAGCATCCGTTGGAAGAATGCCTAGAACTACTTGATGAACCCACCTATAGATTTCCGAAAGATTCCAGTTATGCAATCAGGTGTTGGGGATACACGGGAAGCACCGCGCAATCAACTCTAAACCTACATCCAGGTGTATCCATCCTTCAACACATAACCAGTCTTTCTCGGAAACTGTGTACCTCGGACCTTCGAAAAGCATCCACTATAACAAGCTATGGCAATACTCTCGAACTACCTCCCCAGTACTGGGTGATGTCGGGGTTATCTTGTCACTGGCCGTATAGGGGAGATTTTCGATGTCGGCCGTCTTAAGTATTTAGTACTGCCGCGATATGCTTGTGACAACAATACCCCGAAGCTCAACTCCTCGGTAACAGGAGGCATCGAGAACAATATCCTTGTCACAAGAACATCAAAACAATCCCAGAATACTCGCGGGATCCTAAAAAAAAATTTGGTGCAATTTTTTGAAAGTAGAAGAGGCAAGAGTAATCGTCAGGAGTCCTCACCAGAGTGAAAGAGATGAGAAGCAAAAGAAATCCTACTCTCCGATATATAATATAGGACTCAAAACATTTTTAGTGTGTGCCTAGACTCAACCGTCAACGATTCGATCAATCAGTGGGGGCTTCTAGGTCGGAGAAGGCTCTGAATACCAACTTGTAATGCCCAGGATGGGACTATACCTCCTACGTGTCGAGGCACGACTTAAAGGTATAAGCCCATCCTAGAATGATCTCAAGTTTGGTATCTTTGCACGACTCATGTAAAAGAGGGATTAAATTGCAAAAGGAGATAGTTGGCTTACACTCGCCACCTCACACAATACATTACATAAACAATCATCATTCAAAACATCACAACCCGACTACGGGTGAAGATCCAAAAGAAAGATACCAAAACAACATAAAGCCACAGGTCAGGATCGAATCCTAGTAGAAACCACCACTGAACATCGAAACGTCTCAAGCAAACGGCCACACTCTTCATCGAGCTCCCGGTGAAGAACTGAACCTGCTTCCAACTCGGCTGAACCTGCATCTGGTGTGGTGAAGTAACTGTGAGCCACAGAGGACTCAGCAATCCCGTTCCCGGGTAACACGACTATTTAAGCCTTGGGTGAGGACAAGGCTGAAGAAAGAACGAGAGGTGAAGGAACAACAAGAGTCTGCAGCAGCAACTAGCACTAACTTACGCAAAAGAGAGCGAGAAGAGAAGGTGCATCGGTCGAGGGATGATCACGAAGTGATCCTAACTAAAGCCGGTCAAACATAACCCCACCGTGTTCAACTCCCGAATCCCTATTCGGAAATTGACAGTCACGGTACACACGCTGGTAGTGTATTAGTAACATTGTGTCAAGTTATCTACAACCGGAATTAACAAGCTCCCATCTGCCACATAACCGCGGGCACGGCTTTCGAAAGTTCAAACCCTGCAGGGGTGTTCCAACTTGACCCATTACAAGCCCACGATCCGCGGAGTCGCAACTCCATAGTTGGGAAGACCCGAGTATTCTCGGAATCCCGTGCTCAAGTTAAACCGAACTAAGGTAAGGCTAATCCAGCAAATCCTCCCGGCGTGTCGACACCCTGATAGGTAGCCGCGCGTATCTAGTCTCAGGACACGACCGGATGGGCGAAGCTACGGGTTTTTACCAGACCTTGAGTTTCCTCGAGGTGGCCCCGCAGGCTCCCCGTTTCGGACCAACACTCATGTGGAGCACTGGCCCGGGGTTGTGGAATTAAAATAAAAGAGGGTTTGCAAGGCCCTTATGCAAGTTTTATTAGTTTGTTATTAGGCAAAATAGTACCAATGGTGGGACTTGCTGGAAAAGACTTAGCACTTAGCGGTTTATCAAGGGGGTCCCATACACCCCAACCGTGTTAGGAACGCATAATCAAGGAACATAACACCGGTTTATACGGTTCCTAACGGCATGAGTGGAACAAAACACCAAGCAAAAGGCTTAGCCTTCCACCCTGCCAGTATATAGATGATTTCATTTTAAGCATTTATATAGTGTGATATAACCCAACCAAACTTCAACATGAAGCAAGCATCTTCGATCTTCACCTGCAACTAGCAATGCTATAAGAGGGGCTGAGCGAAGCGTACTTAGCCAAGCAACGGTTTGCGTAGGTAGGGTGGTTAAACATGGTAGTGGTTACAAGTAGGAGGCTGACAAGAAGATCATGGGCATCGAGGCAAAACTATAGATCGAGACTACTAGCAATAGGCAAAGATAGTAATGGTATCCGGGTTCGGTCATCTTGCCTGGAATTCCACAGAGGAGAAGAACGGATCCACGAAGTAGACGGAGCAACACAGTCGAGAGAAACCTCACAACTCCGGAACGAAACCGAAGCTAACAAGAGAAGCAACCGGAAAGAAGAAACAACACGGTAAACACACAAGCATAAACATGGCATACGGTGCACATCCAAGTATGATGCATGTCCGGTTTAAATATGCATGGCATGGCAAAGTGCACAAACAAATCTACAAGTTAAGTGGAGATCAATATGCAACGAGTTGCATATTGACGAAACACCACATTTAATTATTTAGTTGACTCTCATTTAATTACAAGACAAGATTAAATGTTTTTAACATGGCAAGAGGTGAAGCATAATAAAACTACACTATTAAGACATTTTAAATGAGGCCGGAAAATAACAACAACATGTCCGGAAAATCCTCATGAGCATGTTTAATAATTATTAAAGCAACAACAAAACACACATATATAATGTTGTTAAAAAATGATGCGGATGACATGATCAAGTTTATGCAATTTTATGTTAAAGGTTGACAATTAACAAGATATGAAGCATTTGTCACCGTGGTGGAAGAAAGGGTGCCACGGTAACGATCCGAAAATGAAGCATGGCAACATCTCGGTTCCGGTATCTCGGCGAGAGAGTCCGGTGCAAAAGATAGATGGCGTGATCGAGTCACACGAGATGAAAGGTGGGGCGATCCCGTTACCGGGTTCCCACGAGTCGGTGACGAGGCAACCGAGGAACATGACAAAAGGTCGGAACGGGCACGATGCACACAAGGGGAACATTTCATACAACACAACAAGCATCTCACGGGTCACGTCTCGGGGTTATACCTTCGAAACAATTGTTTCGGGACGGTTCGAGATCGTAGAGGAAGGAGTCGTTCACGCGATTCGTAGAGGAAGTAGATGTTCCGTTCGGAGAGGAAGTAGTTGTACACGGCCGTAGAGGGAAGTAGTCGTTCTCGCGAGTTGTGGTACACGTGTCGTAGAGGGAAGTAGTCGAACTTGGAGCTCGTTTTCCCGTAGAGGTTCGGGTCGTCGTGGTACTTGGGTCTTCCGGCGAGGGTAGTTGTTCGGGCGTCGATCTCGTACACGGTTCATAGACGTTCGGGCCGTAGATGTACTTGGGTCGTAAACGTAGAGGTACTTGTCTCGAAGAGGTACTTGGTCGGGTCGCCGTATACTCGTTCGGGTCATCTGTCAACAATTACAGCACAGGCAACACAAAACAAAAACAACACACACAGGAGCAGAACAAAAAAAGGCAGCACAGGGAAGAGGCCACGGCAGCAGCAGCTAGGTGGTCTTGGGGGCGCCGAACTCGGTGCTGGACGCGCAGGGCGCTGCAGAGGAACGGGACTGCGGACGCCAGACGGAAAGGAGGCCGGGGCGCTCGGGGTCTTGGCTGGCCTCGTGCGGGGCGGCCGCCGGTGGAAGGAGGCGCGCTGGACGGGGAGGCCCTGGCGCGGCGCTGAAGCGGAGGAGGGAGCCCGCTGGACGGAGGACGGGGGGGTCGGGGTCGCGGCCTTGGAGGCGCATCGGTGCTCGGGGCGACGGGGTCTTGGCGCTGGCGTACTGCGCCAGCCTGGTTGGCTTCGGCCCCCGGCCGCTGGAGGCGCGAAGACAGCGCTCAGGGCGGCCCGAAGCAGAAGAAGAGGAGGCCGGGCGCGGCCTGGCCTTGGCGCTGGAAGGAAGGCGTCGGCCGGCCCTGGACGATGCATAGGAGGAGGGGGCGCGGCGCGCCGTGGCCAGAGGGAGGCGAGGGGACTCGAGGAGGGGCCTGGATCGGGGCGCGGCTGAGCCTGGCCTGGCCGGGCTGCTCCGGCGCGGAGGGAGCCGAGGCGCAGGGCGCTGGTGGCCGGGCGCATCGGGCGCCAGGAGAAGGGAGGGCACGGCAGAGCGAAGGAAGCGGAGGCAGAGCGGGGCCTGTCGGGCCCTGGGAGCGAGCGAGAGAAGGGGAGATCAAGGGGAGGGGAAAGGGAGGAGTGCGGAGGACAGGGGAATCGAGAGGGAGCGAAGGGAAGGCTGCGATGCGGCTAGGGTTCGGTGGGGGAAGCGGGCTGGAGGCCAGATGGGCCTCGGGCCGGAGTGGCCTAGGAGGGAAGTGGGCCGGATGGCTGCAGCTGAAAAGAAGCCTGGCGGCCTGGAGTGGGCCTAGAGGCCTGGGAGGCTGCTCTCATTTTATTCCCTTTTAGCAGAAACCAAAGAAAAGAAAAAGAGGAGGTGGTTAGGGCAAGAATTAGGACAAAGGAGTATTATTCTCGGGCATCATAAAATGAGCAAAGTCCGAGAAAAATAGAAAAGGCATGATCGGAAAATAATCCAAACATATTTGAATTTAATTCAAATATGTTTTGAACTAAGACTTGATTATTGAAGTGTCCAAAAATGTTCAAATTTTTGGAGGAACCTCGAAACAACGGAAAGAATTATTGGCAAGGGTTTTGAAGGAGAAACTTGAATTAAAGAAGCATGGGGAATATTGCAAGTGTGTTATGGTGATCTCCAACAAATGGAATAATTATTATATAGCTCCCTAAATATTGAGAGACTTTTATATGTTATAAAGAGAAGACATTTTCCCTCGATTTAAACGGACCGAAGGTCCACACGATTTATTTGGTTGCAAGAATTAATGAGATGATGGCATGATGACATGATGCAATGCAAAAAAATAAATAACGCAAGCACAAAAGAACACACGGGCAGCCCGGAACATCTGGAATCTTCTGGGGCGTCGGTCTCGGGCGTCACATGCCAATACTCATCCAAGGCCCTAAGCAACCCGGCAACGGCATTGATGTCTACCTAAGGCTATTAGTTGAAGAACTTTTACAGCTGTGGAATGGACAAGGTGTACGTGCGTGGGATGAGGCCAACCAGGAGGAATTTGACCTACATGCGTTGTTGTTTGTAACCATCAATGATTGGCCTGCTTTCAGTAACCTTTCAGGACAAACAAACAAGGGATACCATGCATGCACGCATTGTTTAGATGACACCCAAAGTATATACCTAGACAGATGCAATAAGAATGTGTACCTGGGGCATCGTCGATTTCTTCCGACCAATCATCAATGTCGAAAGGAAGGCAAGCATTTCAAAGGCGAGGCAGATCACCGGAAGAAGCCGGCCATGTGTACCGGTGATCACGTACTTGCTATGGTCAATGATTTACAAGTAATCTTTGGAAAGGGTCCTGGCAGACTATCTGTTCCGAATGACAATGAGGGACGCGCACCCATGTGGAAGAATAAATCTATATTTTGGGACCTACCCTACTGGAAAGACCTAAAGGTCCGCTCTTCAATCGACGTGATGCACGTGACGAAGAACCTTTGCGTGAACCTGCTAGGCTTCTTGGGCGTGTATGGGAAGACAAAAGATACACCGGAGGCACGGGAGGACCTGTAACGTTTGCACGAAAAAGACGGTCTGCCTCCAAAGCAGTATGAAGGTCCTGCGAGCTACGCTCTTACCAAAGAAGAGAAGGAAATCTTCTTTGCATGCCTGCTCAGTATGAAGGTCCCGTCTGGCTTCTCGTCGAATATAAAAGGGATAATAAATATGACAGAGAAAAAGTTCCAGAACCTAAAGTCTCATGACTGCCACGTGATTATGACGCAACTGCTTCCGGTTGCACTGAGGGGGCTTCTACCGGAAAACGTCCGATTAGCCATTGTGAAGTTTTGTGCATTCTTGAATGCAATCTCTCAGAAGGTGATCAATCCAGAAATCATACCAAGGCTAACGAGTGATGTGGCGCAATGTCTTGTTAGTTTCGAGCTAATGTTCCCACCATCCTTCTTCAATATCATGAGCACGTCCTAGTTCATCTAGTCGACGAGATTGTCATTCTAGGCCCCGTATTTCTACACAATATGTTCCCCTTTGAGAGGTTCATGGGAGTCCTAAAGAAAAATGTCCATAATCGTGCTAGGCCAGAAGGAAGCATCTCCATGGGCCATCAAACAGAGGATGTCATTGGGTTTTGTGTTGACTTCATTTCTGGCCTTAAGAAGATTGGTATCCCTAAATCGCGGTATGAGAGGAGACTAACCGGGAAAGGCATGCATGGAGGGGAGTCAATAATATGCAGGGACGGGCATTCTTGGTCTGAAGCACACTACACAGTTCTACAGAACTCTACCCTGGTGACCCCGTATGTCGATGAACACAAGAACACTCTGTGCTCCAAACACCCGGAGCGGTGTGACGACTGGATTACATGTGAACACATCAAGACTTTCGGCAGTTGGTTGGAAACACGTCTCAGAGGTGACAACATTGTTTGTGATGAGCTGTACTCGTGGTCCAAGGGACCATCTTCGACTGTATTGACTTACAAAGGATACGAGATAAATGGGAATACATTTTACACGATCGTCCAAGATAAAAAGAGCACCAAAACAGCGGTGTCCGCTTTGATGCAGCAACCAATAAGGGAAAGGACACATATTATGATTACATAGTGGACATATAGGAACTTGACTATGGACATGATTTTAAGATCCCTTTGTTTAAGTGCAAATGGGTCAATCTGTCAGGAGGCGGGGTACAGGTAGACCCAGATTACAGAATGACAACAGTGGATCTAAACAATCTTGGGTACATAGACGAACCGTTCATCCTAGCCAATGATGTGGCGCAGGTTTTCTATGTGAAGGACATGTCTACAAGAACGAGAAAAAGAAAAGATATGGAAGCGAACACATCAAACGATGAACCAAAGCGCCACATAGTTCTTTCAGGAAAAAGAGACATCGTGGGAGTGGAGAACAAGACAGACATTTCCGAAGATTATGAAAAGTTTCATGAAATTCCCCCCTTCAAAGTCAAGGCTGACCCAAGCACCCTCATAAACGATGAAGATTATCCATGGTTACGGCGCAATAAGCAAAGGACACAAGCGAAGAAAAAGTGAAGACTTTTTCTCCACAACTATTGTGATGATGCCTTTAATCTAGAATATCACTTTGTAATTGTGCATTTTGAACACAGAAGTAGTCTGTAGTTCAAATAAGTTAAAATTTTGAAATCCCTTTGTAACAGATGAGTTTTCGCCTAAAACCCTGATGCCTTGCTACAAATAGTACGTTTTGTATTAGTGAAACTAGAATTATATAAAATTTATGCAACTAAAATTATCAAAGTATTTTCTGTTCTAAAAGCAAAAAGAACTTTCGTAAAATAAATAAAAAGCAAAAATTAAAATAAAATAAATAAGTAGAATAAAAATAAAATAAATAAGTAGAAACAAAATAAACTTTAATAAAGTAAAATAAATAAAATTTAATAAAATAAATAAAAATAGCAATAGTAAGTATTTAAAATAAATAAAAATAGCGACAGTAAGTATTTAAATAAATAAAAATAGCAACAGTAAGTATTTTGTTGAAAGTAGAAACAAAACTAAAAATAAAGCAACAAAGAAAAAAAAGAAAAAAATGCCACCTACTGGGCCAACACGGCCTGAATACGATTAGAAATCCAACAATGGGCCAGGATTCAGGCTCGTAAAAAGCCCAGCAAGCCCACAGGCATAGGAGTGTCAGTTTAGGCCCAAAGGCCTGCAGTTCACATGAGTTCGGGATGGAGGAGGCAGCGGGGCTTATAAACAGGTGTTGGGCGCTCTCAGCTAGCGAGGTGGGACTAAACTCCCACCACCACGCCGTTGTGCATAGGCTATTGGTCCCGGTTGGTGGCTCGAACCGAAACCAATACCTGCCTTTGGTCCCGGTTCGTGGCACCAACCGGGATCAATGCCCCCCTTATAGTCCCGGTTGGTGCCACCAACCGGGACCAAATGCCTCAGCTTCCTGCCCTATGGGCTGCTGAAAAGAGACCTTTGGTCCCGTTTGGTGGCACCAACCGGGACTAAAGGGGAGCATTGGTCCCGGTTGATACCACGAACCAGGACCAATGCTTTGGGTATATAAGATAGCACTTGGAAATTTTCAGGTCTCATCTCGCAGTATCCCCCGACGATGCCGACGACATCGACGCCGCCAGGCTGCCCCGACACCGCCCACCGCCCCCACCGTCGCCGTCACCCGCGTCGTCGCCGTTGCCCGCGCCCTCGCCGTCGCCCGCCGTCGCCATCGCCCGTGCCGTCGCCTTCGCCCGCGCCTGTGCCGTTGCCGTCGCCCGCGCCCTCGCCGTCGCCCACCGTCGCCGTCGCCCGCGCTGTCGCCCGCCCGCGCCGTCACCTTGGTCGGCGCCCTCCCTGTTTTTTTCATATATATGTATATACATGCTTGTTTTTTTCATATATATGATGATGTATATGTTCATATGCAAAGAATATGCAAATGTTAGAATTCTTATGATTTTTTCTATTGTAATTTTGTTCATAGAATTTTTATTTTGTTCATAGAATTTTTATGGTTTTTTTCTGTTGTAATTTTGTTCATAAAGTTTTAGGATTAAAAAAAGAAGGAGAAGAAAAAAAGGAGGAGGAGAAGTTTCGTTTAGTTCTAGGATTATTTAAGTTTATGTTTAGGTCGAGGATTGCCGAGGGGTCGAGGGGTGGAGGGTCGAGGGTTCGAGGGTCGCCGAGGGGCCGAGGGTTCGAGGGTCGAGGGTTCGAGTATCGTCGAGGGGCCAATTTTTTCTGTAGTAGATGATGATGATATATGAAAACTTGATTGGTCAATTTTGTGTACTAGATGATGATGATATATATGGTGATATATGAAAACTTTTTTAGATGTATAATATATGATGATGATGATGTAATTTTATTCGATGATATATGATGATGTAATTTTGTCGATATACCCCCTCACCGATAACTTCGACATGAGGGGGGGGGGGGTCGATCGATATCTACCCCCCTACACTATAACTTTTTTTTCTACGTATATGTCGTCGTTCTCGATATATATATACCCCCTCCCCGATAGCTTCGACATGAGGGGGGCGGGGAGGGGTAGCCGAGGGGTCGAGGGTTGCTGAGGGTTCAAGGGTCGAGGGGGTCGAGGGTCGCCGAGGCCACCGCAAACCCTAGAGAAGCGTCGAGGCCACTAATATATCCGTTCTGTCATGTTTGTATAATAATTGCCATGTCGTAATATTTGTAGAAACTATGGAGATAGGACGAGACGAGGTAGCAGAACAGGTGTTGGGGGACATAATCGCAGACGGAGCTGATGTCGAATTGTATATGAACGACGACTACGATGGTCATTTGGAAGGACATGGTGATGAAGAAGTAGGTATGGTGATTCAATGGAGGCGATAACACATGATTATGATTGTCCAATGGAGGAGGAAACACATGATGATGGCTCCGGTGACGGATTACCGGTGGAAGAAGGACACGGTGATGACGGCTCCGGTGACCGATTACCGGTGGAAAAAGGACACGGTGATGACGGCTCCGGTGACCGAGCGGAGTCCGGCCAGGTATATATGTATTCATTAAGCATATGCTGACACTATAGCTAATTGATGCATTGATTGTTTTGGTATATATGTACACGTATGAACTCTCTTCTTTCTTCTTTTCTAGCCCTCCGGATCGAGCCAAAGTTCGGTAAAGACACTAGGCCCGAAGAAAAGGTTGCGCCAGGATGAAAAGTTCATCATCGAAGAAATCGGGCGCGATGGCCTACCGAGTCAACCCAGGAAGGCCAAGGACGCATTTAGTGCTCAGTGTGGGGTTGTTGTTTGGGACATGATCCCGATCAGCATCCACCTATGGTACAAGCCTAAGAACGAAGACCCTCAGGTGTCTTATATCAACGATATGCAGAAAAATGATCTTTGGACCGCGCTGAAGTCCAATTTCACCCTACCGCCAGAGGAGGATCCAGAGAAGCCAGTTATAGAGGAATTGGTCAAGGCGGCCGCTCTTAAGAAGATGGGGGAGCTATTCAGGAGGTGGAAGAATGAGCTGAATGCAAAGTTTGTCGTAAAAAAGAAGACTCAAGAATTCACCGGTCGGTTTGAGAAGATCAGAGATCACTGGGACACATTTGTGGCCCACAAGAAATAAGAAAAGAGTAAGCAGATGTCACAGAGAAACAAGAAAAATGCTGCGAAGAAGCTGTATCACCATCGCACGGGGTCAGATGGCTACCTCAAAGCCCGGTCGTTGTGGGACAAGGCCGAGAATGACCTGATTGCTAAAGGGATCGAACCACAGACATTACACTGGCCAGACCGTTCAAGGACTTGGTTCTTTGGAGTTGGGGGAACCTTGGACCCTGTAATAGGGAAGTGCGTTTGGATGAATGAGCAACTTGCAATACCCATCAAGCAGCTTCAGTTCTACATCGAAGCAGCGCAACAAGGGACGTTCGTTCCCGACAGAGAGAACGACGAGCTCACAATGGCCCTCGGGAATCCTGAGCACCCTGGAAGGACATGAGGCACGCCAGTCTCCCTTTCGTGGAAGGTCGGGTTTCCTGACGCAGGCGGTTACAAATGTCGGGAGACGAAGAAGAAAGTGGATGAAACCACTTTGCAGGCGCTGCACGTAAGAGTAAAAGCGCTAGAGGACGAACGAGAAGAATCTCGCAGCAAGCAACTTGTCGAAGCTACCCCGCCATCTCAGCGGAAAAGCAGCGTGGCTTCCACCGAGCTGCGTGAGGAGCCTATCTTGGATGCTCCAGCTGCTAGCTACCCTGTGGATGCTATCATGGAGTCAGTGGCGGAACCAGGATTGGCTGACGCCCCAGGCGAGAAACTAAGGGCTAAAAACTATCAAAAAAAAACTCCAGTGTCAAGGCATACAAAAGTCAATCTATGTTGCATAACTAATAAGAAACCAAACATGATATTCAATGGCAGCATTTGTTTCATGATGGGTCAACTAATAAAGCAAGATAAATCAAAAGACAATATGTAACATATATAGATGATACAAAAGATTGATACCAAATCAAAGGATTGGTTGATCTGAGCCTCCCATGACTCCATCTTCAATAGCAGAAGAATCTAAACCTTCAATCATATTTTGAAATGCAAATCAGTGCATAATATAGCAGGTAAAACTAGTTAATAACAGATGCAAAATGTGAAAACTTACGTCTAGGACGAGGCAAAAGGACTTTGCGTGTGCGATAACCTTGAAATCACTCGATGATCTTTGGTTCTTCAATACTAACAAATACATCTCGCTCAATGTAACATACCATTCTATGATTCATCCAATCATCACCCATTTTGTTCCGTTCTAGCAAGATCTCTAATGTCTGCATCTAAATCCTCAATTGGTATTCTCTTACCAGGGTCTGATTCAACATCACCGGGTTTGAGTTTAGCTGTAACACTAGGGATATTATCAGTTGTTTGAGTTGAAGGACCTGTTTCCGCGGTTCCCGTGGTTCGAACTTGAAAAAAAGAATTCAATGTCTTGTTTCTTTTACTCATCTTCCTGTAAAATTTTATAGATTCAAAAATGTTAGTGGTGTACATCCACGAGTAAACTTCTTGACTCATAATCAACATCTATACCATACAGAAAAAAATGCAATTCTCCACACTGAAGCAATTCTTCGAAGCCTACTGCTTACATATGAATAGATTGACTACTGGTTGGATGATCATCAGAAGAAACAGACACGATGTAGGTAACATCTCCCATGTTTTGAAAACCTTAGTAGTTTTACTATTCGTCTCGGGTCTTATTCTTTCGGCCACAGACATGATAAATCGAAAATCATGCCACAATTGTTCATGCAGTACCAAGAATCTGGCATGCTGTCCTCTCGAGGTAAACTCATTAGCAAGCCCATATGGAAATCTAGGAACAATCACGAGTTCAGTTGTAACAACACGAACAAACGTCATCTACACTGACTGAATTTTATTATCAGGAAAACAACTTGGAGCAGAGTCAACAATAGTACGTACTATTAGTACCAGATACATGGCTCCATGTTGTCAAAGAAAGATACATACGTGTAAAATCTAAATGCTACTGCATTGATGCTTCCTTCATGGGCCAAATTGTACATGCCTTAGGTGTAAATATCTCTACTGCCTAATCTGAATGTTCAGGCAATTTCTTTCCCTTCAGAACTGCATCTACAAGCAAAAACAGTAGCATCCAGTACCTTTGCGTTGTGCCACTCGCTGCAGCACGGCTGATTACGACCACCTCGTCGGACGCCCGGCAGCCTGCAGCCTCGCGCCCTAGCCGGGGTCGCCGCCTCGCGCCCTCGCCGGACAGGGCCGCAGCCGGCAGCGGCGCAACCTGACGCGGGGACGCCGCAGAATGGGATAAGGGAACGAAGACTGGGGGGGGGGGAGCCGGGTGGCGCTGCCGGACGGAGCTGACCGGCACGACGGCAGGCGGTGGCGGCGGGCAGCGCCGACGGCAGGCAATTTCCTAGCAGCCTAGGGTTCGTCAAGTCGGGGGAAGAAGGGGGCGATTGCGCGTTCAGCGGGGCGGGCAGGCAGTCGGCCTGGGCGACTGGGCCAGTTGGCCTGGGCTGCCTGGGCTTGGAAGTGGGCTGCGCCCCAGGCCAAACTTTTTTTTTTTGAAAATATAGGCCGAGAAATTTTCCTACGCCCCAGGCAATGGCCTGGGCTGCCTGGGGCCCAAATCCGCCCATGCATGGAGTCTCAACATTGCCACCTTATGACGCAATGGATGCAATTCAAAGTCAAGGCGGCTGTAGGCTCTGTTTATCCTTCGGAATCCGGTGCAACTTTTCACTGCCGTCCGATTCCAGAAGGATATGCTAGGGTGATGGTGGATCAAATATCGGAGGGTTTTGAGGATCTCGAGCTTGACCATCCTACCGGTGAAGGGGAGACTCGGTTGGGTTCTTCTCTGAAGACTCCATGCCTATGGCGGAAGGACCTCATCAACCTTGTGAACAGGACGCCTCTGGCGAGTGAGCGCACTCCACCTCCTCCTCCGCCTCCTCCTCCGGCAAGGGATCAGCGCACTCCATCTCCTTCTCTAGGTGATCTGGCGCGTGGCGGCACTCCGCGTCCTTCTCCGTCTGGGCTGGCGCGTCCGAGCAGCCCGCCTCCTCCCCCACCTCATCAGCAAGGCGTGAAGAGAGCCGCCGACGCTCCTGCTGCTCCGACGCGTGGTAGCACCCCGCCTCCTCCTCCGCCTCGTAAGCAACAAAAGAAGGCAGCCGCTAAGACTGCTCAGGCGTCTAGCAGTACAACCAGAGGCAGGAGGCAATACAGATACGGTCCATCTCTCAGGCCCTTAGAGAAGTTACAATACGAGAGGACCGACAAGGAGAACACGGAGATCTGTAAAGCCGAAGTGAAGGAATTTTTTGCAAAGAAACATGTACCTCCAAAGCAGAAGATAGATCCAGCGAGAGCGAAGCGCACTATTGATGCCCTGAAGAAACCACCACCGTCTCCGCCGAAAAGCAACTATGAGCGCATTATTCAAAAGTCATATGTTGAAGCATCGCGGTCGGGAAGTACTTGCAGTGATCAAAGGTTAGCACAGAAAAAAAGTGGGAAACAAATTCCCCAGCTTGGGGAACAAGAGAACCAATCGTGCCCCCGCTCAAGGTGCCTAGCGACATCGTCCCTCATCATCAAGGGATGGTGCCAGGTACCAATCTTGCAGATTACGTGCCCGATGATTTACTTCCTGATGTGTTAGAGGCGGATGATCACAAATACCAGTACAGGAAGCCTCTCGCCAAAGATCCCAGGACTCTAACCACGATGATGCAAAGATTGCATGATCTGTTGTCTAACGAGGTCGTGCTCCTCTGTAACTTTCAGCATCAGAGTATCCTGGCCACTAGAGTCTCTGGAGGTTTCCATGTACGAGTCATGCAATCTTCGCATCATCGTTGTTAGAGTTCTGGGATCTTTGGCGAGAGGCTTCCCGTACTGGTATTTGTGATCATTCGCCTCTAACACATCAAGAAGTAAATCATCGGGCACGTAATCTGCAAGATTGGTACCGGGCACCATCCCTGGATGATGAGGGACGATGTCGCTAGGCACCTTGAGCGGGGGCACGATTGGTTCTCTTGTTCGCCGAGCTGGGGAATTTGTTTCCCACTTTTTTTCTGTGCTAACCTTTGATCACTGTAAGTACTTCCCGACCGCGATGCTTCAACATATGACTTTTGAATAATGCGCTCATAGTTGCTTTTCGGCGGGGACGGTGGTGGTTTCTTCAGGGCATCAATAGTGCGCTTCGCTCTCGCTGGATCTATCTTCTGCTTTGGAGGTACATGTTTCTTTGCAAAAAAGTCCTTCACTTCGGCTTTACAGATCTCCGCGTTCTCCTCGTTGGTCCTCTCGTATTGTAACTTCTCTAAGGGCCTGAGAGATGGACCGTATCTGTATTGCCTCCTGCCTCTGGTTGTATAGCTAGACGCCTGAGCAGTCTCAGCGGCTGCCTTCTTTTGTTGCTTACGAGGCGGAGGAGGAGGCGGGGTGCTACCACGCGTCGGAGCAGCAGGAGCGTCGGCGGCTCTCTTCACGCCTTGCTGATGAGGCGGAGGAGGAGGCGGGCTGCTCGGACGCGCCAGCGCAGGCGGAGAAGGACACGGCGTGCCGCCACGTGCCAGATCACCCAGAGAAGGAGATGGAGTGCGCTGATCCCTTGCCGGAGGAGGAGGCAGAGGAGGAGGTGGAGTGCGCTAACTCGCCGGAGGCATCCTGTTCACAAGGTTGATGAGGTCCTTCCGCCATAGGCATGGAGTATTCAGAGAAGAACCCAGCCGAGTCTCCCCTTCACCGGTAGGATGGTCAAGCTCGAGATCCTCAAACCCCTCCGATATTTGATCCACCATCACCCTAGCATATCCTTCTGGAATCGGACGACAGTGAAAAGTTGCGCCGGATTCTGAAGGATAAACAGAGCCTACAACCGCCTTGACTTTGAATTGTATCCATTGCGTCATAAGGTGGCAATGTTGAGACTCCATGATAGCATCCACGGGGTAGCTAGCAGCTGGAGCATCCAAGACAGGCTCCTCACGCAGCTCGGTGGAAGCCACGCTGCTTTTCCGCTGAGATGGCGGGGTAGCTTCGACAAGTTGCTTGCTGCGAGATTCTTCTCGTTCGTCCTCTAGCGCTTTTACTCTTGCGTGCAGCGCCTGCAAAGTGGTCTCATCCACTTTCTTCTTCGTCTCCCGGCATTTGTAACCGCCTGCGTCGGGAAACCCGACCTTCCACGAAAGGGAGCCTGGCGTGCCTCGTGTCCTTCCAGGGTGCTCAGGATTCCCGAGGGCCATTGTGAGCTCATCGTTCTCTTTGTCGGGAATGAACGTCCCTTGCTGCGCTGCTTCGATATAGAACTGAAGCTGCTTGATGGGTATTGCAAGTTGCTCATTCGTCCAAACGCACTTCCCTGTTACACGGTCCAAGGTTCCCCCAACTCCAAAGAACCAAGTCCTTGAACGGTCTGGCCAGTGTAATGTCTGTGGTTCGATCCCTTTAGCAATCAGGTCATTCTCGGCCTTGTCCCACAACGACCGGGCTTTGAGGTAGCCATCTGACCCCGTGCGATGGTGATACAGCTTCTTCGCAGCATTTTTCTTGTTTCTCTGTGACATCTGCTTACTCTTTTCTTATTTCTTGTGGGCCACAAATGCGTCCCAGTGATCTCTGATCTTCTCAAACCGGCCGGTGAATTCTGGAGTCTTCTTTTTTACGACAAACTTTGCATTCAGCTCATTCTTCCACCTCCTGAATAGCTCCCCCATCTTCTTAAGAGCGTCCGCCTTGACCAATTCCTCTATAACTGGCTTCTCTGGATCCTCCTATGGCGGTAGGGTGAAATTGGACTTCAGCGCGGTCCAAAGATCATTTTTCTGCATATCGTTGATATAAGACACCTGAGGGTCTTTGTTCTTAGGCTTGTACCATAGGTGGATTCTGATCGGGATCATGTCCCTAACAACAACCCCGCACTGAGCACTAAATGCGTCCTTGACCTTCCTGGTTGACTCGGTAGGCCATCGCGCCCGATTTCTTCGATGATGAACTTTTCATCCTGGCGCAACCTTTTCTTCGGGCCTAGTGTCTTTACTGAACTTTGGCTCGATCCGGAGGGCTAGAAAAGAAGAAAGAAGAGAGTTAATACGTGTACATATATACCAAAACAATCAATGCATCAATTAGCTATAGTGTCAGCATATGCTTAATGAATACATATATACCTGGCCGGACTCCGTTCGGTCACCGGAGCCGTCATCATCGTGTCCTTTTTCCACCGGTAATCGGTCACCGGAGCCGTCATCACCGTGTCCTTCTTCCACCGGTAATCCGTCACCGAAGCCATCATCATGTGTTTCCTCTTCCATTGGACAATCATAATCATGTGTTATCACCTCCATTGAATCACCATAGCCTACTTCTTCATCACCATGTCCTTCCAAATGACCATCGTAGTCGTCGTTCATATACAATTCGACAGCAGCTCCGTCTGCGATTATGTCCCCCAACACCTGTTCTGCTACCTCGTCTCGTCCTATCTCCATAGTTTCTACAAATATTACGACATGGCAATTATTATACAAACATGACAGAACGGATATATTAGTGGCCTCGACGCTTCTCTAGGGTTTGCAGTGGCCTCGGCGACCCTCGACCCCCTCGACCCTCGAACCCTCAGCAACCCTCGACCCCTCGGCTACCCCTCCCCCCCCTCATGTCGAAGCCATCGGGGAGGGGGTATATATATATCGAGAACGACGACATATACGTAGAAAAAAATGTTATAGGGTAGGGGGTAGATATCGATCGACCCCCCTCATGTCGAAGTTATCGGGGAGGGGGTATATCGACAAAATTACATCATCATATATAATCAAATAAAATTAGATCATCATCATCATATATTATACATCTAAAAAAGTTTTCATATATCACCATATGTATCATCATCATCTAGTACAAAAAATTGACCAATCAAGTTTTCATATATCATCATCATCTACTACACAAAAAATTGACCCCTCGACGACACTCGAACCCTTGGCTCCTCGGCGACCCTCGAACCCTCGACCCTCCACCCCTCGACCCCTCGGCAACCCTCGACCCGTCGGCTACCCCTCCCTTTTCCTTCTTCCTAATATAAACATAAACTAAAATAATCCTAAAACTAAACGAAACTTATCCTCCTCCTTTTTCTTCTTCTTCTTCTTCTTCTTTTCATCCTAAAACTTTATGAACAAAATTACAACAGAAAAAAAACCATAAAAGTTCTATTTACAAAATTACAACAGAAAAAATCATAAAAATTCTAACATTTGCATATTCTTTGCATATGAACATATACATCATCATATATATGAAAAAACAAGCATATATATATATATATATATATATATGAAAAAAACAGGGAGGGCGTGATGGCTTCTCGCCCCTCGTTGGTTACCCCAAGTGGAAGGTTGAGATGTAGCGTAGCGGCAAATTTTCCCTTGGCAAAGATACCAAGGACCGAATCCCGTGAGACTCCGAGGGTCGACAAGAAGGTGTCAATAGCGCCAGAAACTTTTGCTTGACAGGACCTGCACACAGATACAAATAACTTTTCTCCCAACGAGTACAGAGAGGTTGTCAATCCCTCCGGCCTTGTCGTTTACAAAGGATCAAACACAAGAGATAATAGTGAAGGTATGACTGCAACAAGTAAATAAGAACAGGAAGTAAATAACGGGTGTGATCAGTGATGGTAATATGGACCGGGGTCCCATGATGTTCACTAGTGATGTCTCTCTCCCAAAAGACGATAAAACAGCTAAGCGAGGTAAACGAATTACAGCTGGGCAATTGACAGGATTATGTGCGCAAACCAATGCTACCTATGCTGTAAGAAAGGTAGAGGCTCAAAAGCATGGGCGGTACGCCAAGGCAAGTAGACCGAAATCCATCTACATCTACTACTAATCATCCACCTTGAGATATCTATCCAGAACATCTCGCTGGTATTAAGTTGCGAGTCCCACCCAAAGTGTAAACTCAAAGCAACAGACAACTGCATTAAAAGAACTTTGCGTAAAGTAAACAATTGTAATGCCCAGGATGGGACTATACCTCCTACGTGTCGAGGCACGACTTAAAGGTATAAGCCCATCCTAGAATGATCTCAAGTTTGGTATCTTTGCACGACTCATGTAAAAGAGGGATTAAAATGCAAAAGAGAGATAGTTGGCTTACACTCGCCACTTCACACAATACATTACATAAGCAATACATCATTCAAAACATCACAGCCCGACTACGGGTAAGATCCAAAAGAAAGATACCAAAACAACATAAAGCCACAGGTCAGGATCGAATCCTAGTAGAAGAACCACTACTGATCGTCGAAAACACAAGCATACGGCCAAACTCTTCAACGAGCTCCTGGTGAAGAACTGATCCAACTCCTGCATAAAACTCAGCTGAACCTGCATCTGGTGTGGTGAAGTAACTGTGAGCCACAGAGGACTCAGCAATCCCGTTGTCGGGTAACAAGACTATTTAAGCCTTGGGTGAGGACAAGGCTGAAGAAAGAACAAGAGGTGAAGGAACAACAAGAGTCTGTAGCAGCACTAGCACTAACTTACGTATACGAGAGCGAGAAGAGAAGGCGCATCGGTCGAGAGATGATCACGAAGTGATCCTAGCTAAAGCCAGTCAAACATAACCCCACCGTGTTCAACTCCCGAATCCCTATTCGGAAATTGACAATCACGGTACGCACGCTGGTAGTGTATTGAAACATTGTGTCAAGTTATCTACAACCGGATATTAACAAGCTCCCATCTGCCACATAACCGCAGGCACGGCTTTCGAAAGTTCAAACCCTGCAGGGGTGTTCCAACTTGACCCATTACAAGCCCACGATCCGCGGAGTCGCAACTCCATAGGTGGGAAGACCCGAGTATTCTCGAAATCCCGTGCTCAAGTTAAACCGAACTAAGGTAAGGCTAATCCAGCAAATCCTCCCGGCGTGTCGACACCCTGATAGGTAGCCACGCGTATCTAGTCTCAGGACACGACCGGATGAGACATCCTACGGGGTTTTACCAGACCTCAAGTTTCCTTGAGGTGGCCCCGCAGTCCACTCGTTTCGGACCAACACTCATGAGGAGCACTGGCCCGGGGGGTTGAATTAAAATAAAAGAAGGTTTGCAAGACCCTTATGCAAGTTTTATTAGTTATTAGGCGAATAGTACCAATGTTGGGACTTGCTGGAAAAGACTTAGCACTTAGTGGTTTATCAAGGGGGTCCCATACACCCCAACCGTGTTAGGAACGCATAATCAAGGAACATAACACCGGTTTATACGGTTCCTAACGGCATGAGTGGAACAAAACACCAAGCAAAAGGCTTAGCCTTCCACCCTTGCCAATATATAGATGATTTCATTTTTAAGCATATATATAGTGTGATATAACCCAACCAAACTTCAACATGAAGCAAGCATCTTCAATCTTCACCTGCAACTAACAATGCTATAAGAGGGGCTGAGCGAAGCGTACTTAGCCAAGCAACGGTTTGCGTAGGTAGGGTGGTTAAACAAGGCAATGGTTACAAGTAGGAGGCTGACAAGAAGATCATGGGCATTGAGGCAAATCCATAGAGCGAGACTACTAGCAATAGGCTAAAATAGTAATGGTATCCGGGTTCGGTCATCTTGCCTGGAATTCCACAAAGGAGAAGAACGGATCCACGAAGTAGACGGAGCAACACAGACGAGCGAATCCTCACAACTCCGGAATGAAACCGAAGCTAACAAGAGAAGCAACCGGAAAGAAGCAAACAACTCGGTAAACACACATATCATAAACATGGCATACGATGCACAAGCAAGCATGATGCATGTCCGGTTGAAATAGGCATGGCATGGCAAAGTGCACAAACAAGACTACAAGTTAAGTGGAGCTCAATATGAAACGAGTTGCATGTTGACGAAACACCACATTTAATTATTTAGTTGACTCTTGTTTATTTACAAGACAAGATTAAATGTTTTAACATGGCAAGAGGTGAAGCTTAAAGTAAACTACCTATTTAGGCATTTTAAATGAGGCCGGAAAAATAACAACAACATATCCGGAAAATCCCCATGAGCAAGTTTAATAATTATAAGCAAACAACAATTAAACATTTTAGTGTTGTTAACATGATGCGGATGACATGATCAAGTTAATGCAATTTTATTAAAAGTTGACATAAAAGAGACATGAAGCATTTGTCACCGTGGTGGAATGGAAAGGTGCCACGGCAACGATCCGGAAATGATGCCACGCAACATATCGGTTCCGGTAACTCGTTGAGAGTCCGGTGCAAAAGGAAAGATGGCGTGAGCGAGTCAAACGAGATGAAAGGTGGGCGATCCCGTTACCGGGTTCCCACGGGTCGGCGACGAGGCAACCGAGGAACATGACAAAAGATGAAACAGCACGATGCACACAAGGGCAAACATTTCATACAACACAACACAATCATCCACGGGTCACGTCTCGGGGTTATACCTTCGAAACAAATGTTTCGGGGCGGAATCGAGTCGTCGAGGGACGTAGTCGAAGAAGAGGAAGTAGTCGTTCTCGAGGCGGTAGTTGTACTCGGGCGACGGTAGCGGAAGTAATGGTACACGTTCGTTTCGGAGAGGGACTTGATGAACCCAACATCTTCAGGGCGACGGTAGTGGTACTCGCGGTCGTCGAACGTAGTGGTACTCGTCTCTTCCGAAGGTAGTCGTACTCGTTCGTAGTCGTTCTCGTCCCCGAAGAGGTACTTGACGCATCGCGATCGAAGGGGTACTTGACATATCGCCGTGTAGTCGAACTTGACGGTCGTCGGCGACTCGAAGGGGTACTCGGTCGTGGAACTTGTCGGGTCGTCGTGTAGTGGAGGAAGTAGTGGTTCATGACAATCGGAGACCGGATCTTGCCTGCGGTGCACTTGGCGAAAAAAACAACAGCCACAAACAACAACAAAACACAGGCACAGCAGCAAACTTGCGTGAAGGGGCCACGAGGCCATGGCAGCAGCACGGAGAGGACAAAGTGGCCGACGAGGGCGACCAAGGCGAGGGAGGCACGGAGGCAGGGCGGCTCGGCCTAGCGCGGGCGCGCGGCGGCGCCGATCTGCAGAGGAGGGAGGACACGGGGCCTCTGCTGCCTGCTCGAGGGGCTGCGACCGGGGGAGGAACGGCGACGAGGAAGGCTCCTGGCCGCCCTGGTGCTTCTGCCCTGTTGAGGAGGGGGCGACGGATGGACGAAGAGGAGGCTCGCCTTGGCTCCTGGCCGCTGCTGCTAGCGATGGAGGAGCGGGTCGCTGCGGTTGAAGGAAGCGGAGGGAATACGGGAGGAGATCGAAGGGAATACGGGAGGAGATCGAAGGAAGAGGGAGAGGTGTTGCGAGCGATGCAGGGCGATGCGGGGGATTGGCCTGGTCGAGAAGGCTCGGTCGAGCGAGGCTGAGAGAGCGAGGGGGTGGCGGCGGCCTGAGGGAAAGAGGGACGAGAGGAGGAGAGCGCTAGGGTTACAGAGCGCCGGTTGGGCCAAAGTGGGCCAGGTGGAGATGGGAGATGGGCCTTGAGGCCGGCTGGCTAGGGGAAGAGGAGGCCCAAGAGGCTGGCTGGCCTCTTCCTTTTAAATTATTTCTGCAAATAACCAATCCACAGAATATAAGATGGGAAAAGGCCAGGGGTTCACGGGAAGAATTTGAAAGAAGTAGCAATACTTCTGGACTCCTGAATTATGCACCATTTAAATAAAATACTCTGGCATTATTTAGAGATAGAAAAAATAATTCAAGTTTGAATTTAGTTCAAACTAGAGCCATTTTTGAATCTGACCAGAGCATATCTGAAAAGGATGAAATTTGGAGGAGGGGCATATGGCACGGTCTAGAATTTTTAGGAAAAGAATGAACATTAATGGAGGTAGCGAAGAACTCACTTGCATGATGAGGTAAAAGAATAAGAGGAAGAAGAAGAAGAAGGATGGGTGTTGCATGGGGCATATTCAAGTGTGTTGGGTTAATTCCAACGAATGGAATATTTTTAAATATAGCTCCCTAATTATTGGAGGATATGTTATAAAGAGAAGACATCCTTCCCTCGATTTAAATGGACCGAAGGTCCACACAATTTATAAGGTTGAGATGCAAGAAAATATGACATGATGGCATGATGACATGATGCAATGCCAAAAATAAATAACACAAGCACAAAGAACACACGGGAGAACCCGGAACATCTGAAATCTTCTGGGACGTGGGTCTTCGGGCGTCACAACAATCCTTGCACCCGCAAGTACAAGCACCGTTGTTTTCCCCCATGTGGCAACAACACATCCCCTAGACTCATGTTTCTGTCACTCAAGCTAGTCATCGAGGGGCATGAACCCACAATCAAGCATAACGTTCCCTCTTGGAGTTACTACCTACTACTCGGCCAAAGCAATAAATAGCAACGGAGAACATGCAAGAATTACTCAAGAACATAAATATAAAAGAGGTGAATCAAATATATTACTCACACACAATCTGAACATAATCTCATAATCCATCGGATCCCAGCAAACTCAGCATAGCAACAGCATAAAGATTACATATGTGCCTCGATCATGTAGGGCAGGTCACGAGGTCTAATCGGTGAAGAACAAAGAGGGGAGGAGAACATCACATAGCTACTGGTCATGGACCCATGGTCCAAGGGAGACTACTCACAACTCATCCGGGAAGCGTCCATGGTGGTGGAGAAGCTCCCGATGGTGGTTCTCCCCTCCGGCAGGGTGCCGGGAAGAGTTCTCCTGGTGCTCCCGATCTTGGAAGCGCGGCGGCGGCGGAACAGAGATGAGATCGCGAAAAAGGGTTCCGTCCTCGAGGGTTTCGAGACGCGTGCTAAATATATGCCAAAGGGGGGCACCAGAGGCGGAGAGGGGGGCCCAGGCGCCCCC
>LR738711.1:740584823-740595776 GCA_902687465.1 Secale cereale
CCCCGGCGCGGCCAGGAGGGGGGCCGCGTGGGCAGGCCGCCTGGGCTGCCCCTGGCTCCCCTCTGGCCCCACTTCTAGCGCGTGGAAGCTTCTGGAGCGCTGATTTTTTATATATTTTTCCCGGATTTTTTCTGGCAATTTAAGTAATGGGAAAACCTGAAATACAAAAACAGCAGAAAACAGAAACTGGAACTGGGGTGCACTGAGTTAATAGGTTAGTCCAAATATGATTAAAAGTGTATGGAAGTGCATAAATATCATAGCAATATCACACAAAAGAGGCATGGAGCAAGCAGAAATTATAGATACGTTTTGGACGTATCAACATCCCCAAGCTTAATTCCTGCTCGTCCTCGAGTAGGTAAACGATAACAAGCATAATTTCTGTGGTGACATGCTATCAACCATATAAGAACTTTTAAGTAAAGTAATCAAGGCATGTAATCCAATTCAAGTCATAACAAGCAAGAGTCTATATTAGCATTGTAACAAGTAACATAAGAACATAAAGGTGCAAGAGCTCTCGCTGTCTGTGACTCGAATGTCTCCAAATGGTGTTTGCGTGCAAGAAAGGGGATAGGGATATATGAGAGAGTAAAACATAGTTTTTGTATTGTTGAGAACTTAATCTACTAAAGTTTCACACTTGGTCTTCTTTGGAATCTTATCTTGACTCATCCCCAGACCGTCAGCCAGGTACAAGTCAAAATGATCCACTCCCTTTCGATATTTTGAGCACTCATGCAATGGATGAGCGTAAGCAATAAAGTAGACACTTAGGATGGTAAAGAGAGAGAAATGATAGAGGGGGAAGACAAAAAAGGTGTGAAAGGCTCACATCAATGAGGACAATCATCGGCGAGAGAAAGCCAAATGATAGATATGATGTGAGGAGTAGGGATTGCCATGCAACGGATGCACATACGAGCTAGGGTAAGCTCTCCAATGGAACTAGTGGGGGTGCATCCAACTTGCTTTCTCAAGAAGACCTAGAGCTCTTTTGAGGAGGCTCATCATTGGAATATACAAGCCAAGTTCTATAGTGTAAAGGTCCCCACATAGCTATATGCATGAATGATAATCTCTATGGAGTACAAGGTATAAGATGGAGTACGAGTGTGGATCTCTCAAAAGAAATAGTAGTGTGCCCCCTTGAAAGTGCAACTAATCCCCGGGTGGTTTTGGCAATTAATAACAACATATATATCATTGAACTAATAGTTACTTGAGAATCATTTCAGAGAAGTTCAGTGATATGGGTATGGCAATGACTGAAGAAGTGGACCCCTCAAAATGCTAAGGCAAGCATTGGCAAAAGCTCAAGACTCCATTTTTGGTTTAGTGATCCAAGATCACATTGAGTCCATAGGAACAGCCAATACTATTAAAAGGGGATGAGGTTATGTTGATGATCTGGTTGCTCAAGTGCTTAGTGACATATCTCCTTAAACTATCAGCAACCTTCACTACAATATACACTCATAAGTAATCTCGGTCCCACCGATTATCCAAACTCAGTCACACCGAGATGAACCACCTCAGCCATAAGCCAAACCCTAGAAAAATCGGATATTCCGAGTTTGAAATCGGTTTCACCAAAACATGGGCTGCCAAGCTTCTGTAACCCTATGTCATCAAATCGGTGTCACCGAGATGATAAAATCGGTCTTACCGAAATTGGCATGCTCCTGTCTTGGCTCAAATCGGAATAACCGAGATGGTATTTTCGGTCCCACCGAAAACCCCAACGTTCACATTATTTGAACTTTCGGTCTGACCGAGTTGTCCACTTCGGTCTCACCGAGATTGCTCAATTATGTGTGTAACGGTTGGATTTTGTGTGGAGGCTATATATACCCCTCCACCCCCTCTTCATTCGTGGAAAAAAGAGCCATCAGAAAGAACTACCACTCCTACCTTACATTTCTGAGAAGAGAACTACCTACCCTTGTGTTGAGATCAAGTTGCTCCACTCCTACCATATGAAACTTGATCTCTAACCTTCCCAAGTTGCTTTCCACTCAATCCTTTCTTCCACCATAGCCACATCAGTGAGGAGAGTTGAGTGTTGGGGAGATTATCATTTCAAGCACAAGAGCAAGGAGTTCATCATCATCTACAACATCTATTACCTTTTGGAGGGTGGTGCCTCCTAGATTGGTTAGGTGTCGCTTGGGAGCCTCCGTCATCGAGATGTGGAGTTGAACCAAGAAGTTTGTAAGGGCAAGGAGATCGCCTACTTCGTGAAGATCTACCCCGAGTAAGGCTAGCCCTCCGTGGGCATAGGCCATGATGGAATAGACAAGGTTGCTTATTCGTGGACCCTTCGTGGGTGGAGCCCTCCGTGGACTCGCGCAGCTGTTACCCTCCGTGGGTTGAAGTCTCCATCAACGTGGATGTACGATAGCACCACCTATCGGAACCACGGGAAAAATCACCGCGTCTCCAAAATTGTGTTTGCTCTTCTCCACCTCTCTTTACTACATGTGCAAT
Source organism: Secale cereale (assembly GCA_902687465.1). Classification (NCBI taxonomy): domain Eukaryota; kingdom Viridiplantae; phylum Streptophyta; class Magnoliopsida; order Poales; family Poaceae; genus Secale; species Secale cereale. Next base: position 740,587,317 of record LR738711.1, read on the forward strand.
TTACTTTCCGCTGCTTATACTCTAGAATTGCATGTGTAGGGTGATACTTGACTTGATCATAATTGTGAAACTACCAAAAACTGTTCTTTGTCAAAAGGCAGAATTTTTATATTTACAAGTAGTCTAATCACCCCCCCTCTAGACATACTTTCGATCCTACAAGTGGTATCAGAGCTTTGGTCTCCATTGTTTTGGTTTCCATTGCATTGGACTCCATAAGCTTGGTTTCACAACCTAGGAGAGTATGGCGTCTAGTGAGGGTAATTATCGTAGAGGTCCTTACTTTGATGGTACAAATTTTGCTAGTTGGAAGCATAAAATGAAAATGCACATTCTTGGTCATAACCCAGCCGCATGGGGCATTATTTGTGTTGGTATGCAAGGTGAATTCTTCAAGGAAGGAAAATTTCCGGATCGCGAAGCTACACCTGAAGAATTGCGGATGTTGCAAAACAATGCTCAAGCTTGTGACATTCTCTTCAATGCCTTGTGTCCCGAGGAGTTCAACAAAATCAGCCGTCTTGAAAATGCAAAAGAGATTTGGGATACTTTGGTTGAAATGCACGAAGGTACCGAGTCTGTGAAGGAATCAAAGCTAGATATTCTTCAAGGTCAACTTGACAAGTTCAAGATGAAGGATGGTGAAGGAGTCGCTGAAATGTACTCTAGGCTTGCTCTCATCACAAATGAGATTGCCGGCTTAGGAAGCGAAGAAATGACCGACCGATTCATCATCAAGAAGATTCTCAGAGCTTTGGATGGAAAGTACGACACCGTGTGCACTTTGATCCAAATGATGCCAAACTACAAGACTCTCAAGCCAACTGAAGTCATTGGAAGGATTGTTGCTCATGAGATGACACTTAAGGATAAGGAAGAGCTTCACAACAAGTCGAGTGGTGCTTACAAAGCTACAAGTGATGCTCCCACAACCTCAAGTGACAAGTTAATTTCCAATGAAGAGATAAGCCTAATGGTTAAGAACTTCAACAAATTCTACAAGAATAGAGGCAAAGAGAGAAGTTCAAAGTCTAGATCATATGATGAAAAGAGATCTTCTAGTCGTGATCGAAACTGCTACAATTGTGGAAGACCCGGACACTACTCAAATGAGTGTACGGCTCCCCACAAGAGAAGAGAAGAATCTCCAAGAAGAAGATCAAGAGATGAGTCACCTCGGAAAGAGAGAAGGAGTAGAGATGATCGTTATGAACGAAGACCTTCTCGGAGAAGCAAGGATTCGGAGAGGAAAGACAAGTCATCAAGGAGCTACACAAGAAGAAGACATCAAGCTCATGTAGGTGAATGGGTCTCCGGCTCCGACTCCGACAATCAATCCGATGGAAGCTATCACTCCGACTCCGACTACAGTCAAGATGAAGGTGTTGCCGGTCTTGCTCTCGTATCCTCCAACTCCAACTCCTACGACTTATTGGATTCACCAAATGAGGGAATTGGAAGATGCTTCATGGCTAAAGGCCCCAAGGTATCACACCCTGAATTCATTGACTTCAATAGTGATGAGGATGACTTGCTTAGTGAAGATGAGCTCTTGCATGATAAATCTAGTGAGCCTAGTAACGATGAAAATGCTAGTAGTCTTTATAGTCGAGAAGAGTCGAATGACAATGCTATGAAGGAGATTGAGCGTCTAACTAAAGAACTAAACACTCTTAAGTTAGCTCATGAAACAACTCAAGAAGATCATAGAGAGCTCTTAAGATCTCATGAGAAGCTACGCTTCGAGAAGCTCACTCTAGAGCAAGAACATGAGTTTCTAAAAGCGATCAATGACGATCTTCGAAAGAAGAGTTCTTCATATCTTGCCAAACGACTTCTCTTGTCTAATTTCTTGCCAACCATTAAGACTAAGCATGACAAGCATAAGAAAAATTCTTCCTCTAGCAGTAACAATAACCATGTTAAATCTAATGTTGTTACTTCTAGTAGTTCTCTTGATTCCACTAACAATGTTTCAAGCCAAGTTACACTTGAGCAAGAGAATAGTTTATTGAAAGGGATCATAGAGAAAGGTGTCTACACGAGCCTTGCCAGAAGCAAGAACTTTGAGGAAATTGTTCGCAAGCAAGGAAGGCACCGGAAGAATCAAGGGATTGGTTTTGAGCGAAAGTTCAACGCCGAAGGTGTTGAGTGGGAAGAAGGTCAATATCCTACTCCACAGTTTGTTTCTCAAAAGGAGAAGTATGATCCTACTTCTTCCAATGTGGAACAAGCTCAAGATGACCTTCCACCACAAGACCACAAGCTAAAAGCCAAGGACAAGCTTCAAGAGGAGATTGATGCATTCATTGAAGAACCTCAAGCCATGGTCAAGTGGGTTCCCAAGGACACGTCAAGTTCTACTTCGTCAAGCTCAACTACAACCCCAAGGATTCCCATCAAGATGATGTGGATCCCGAAGAAGAAGAACTAGGAGGTTCTTGAGGGTGACTCCGCCAACATACTTCACTCACATTCATTTTGGCAAGAACTTGTGCAATCAACTTCCACATCATGCACTAGTTCATGGAGTCACAAACCCTCTTGTTGGTAAGTCAAGGGACAAGGTAATCATTGCTTTCATGGACATCATCTATTGTGAACTTCAATCTATGTCCATGGATATCCTTGTTTGTTCCTTGTGGGACTAACCCATTTAGGTATTGAAAGTGCCCTAATTCAAAGGATAGCTCCCAACTCTTGATGATCTCCATCAACATTGAGCATCCACATCTTCAACATCTACATGAAATCTTCTACGACAACCCAAGGTTAGTTTGACCCTTTAAAAGGGGTTCTCACATCTAGGGGGAGCTTTGCTCTAAAAATTGAGCTAAAGCATCTTCAAATGATGTGAACACATCAATGCTTTATGTAAAAGTGGTAACCCCACTTGTGCTTAAACGATGAGTATGACCTATGATCAAATGTTCTCATTTGGCTCCTAAGTCAAAATACTCATATAAAGATGACCTAGTCATCGACAAATTGTGTGCTAGTAGCTAGAGTTTTGGTTGTGCATGTTTGACACATATTTCATTTGCTATCTTATTGTGTGAGCATGTTGAATGCATGATTTTATCCATTCGAGGACATCCATTTGTTGTTTTGGTTGTTTTGATTTTTCTCGCCAAATGGATGGACAAGAATGCCTAAGTACCTCCCCTAGCTATCTATGCTTTCTTGTCTCAAATTCTATTCATGCTTATATCACAAACTTTGAACAAGTCATTTTCGGACCCTCCGAGTGAGGAGCACTCGGAGCCACCGATCCGTCAAGGGCTAACTTCCAAAACCTTCTAAGTGATTTTTGGTCAGACCAACTTTCTCCCACTCGGTCAAACCGAAAGCATTTAGACTGATCTAGGTTTCATCTCGGTGAAACCGAGTTGTAATTTTCGGCGTGACCGAAATGCATAACTGCCTGACAGTTATCCATCTCGGTGACACCGAGTTTTTCAACTCGGTCCCACCGACAGCAAAGGGATATATATACTGAGGGCAGCGCGCGTTGATTACTCCTTCAAACGTTTTCGCCCCACATCCCCTGCTGCCGTCGCCCTGATCTCCGGATCGTCGTCGTCGTCGCCTGTGCGCCCTCGCCGCAGGTCTCCACCGCCGTCAACGGACTTCTCCTCCGCGCCGTTGCCGCCGTAGAGAGACTCTACCAAGTTAGGGTGAGTCTCGATCCCACTCGTGCTCCCATCTCCGATTCAATGCACGTTTGGTTTGCCCAATATCTGGCCACGATTGAAATCTTCTTTTACACCAGATCGGTTCGTTTGAACTAGTTTCGAGTAAAATTCTTAGGGTTAGGTTTCCACAGAACACATCTCGGTGAAACCGATTTTAAAATTTCGGTGTGACCGATTCGGCCTCTGGCCATTGCACTGCACCTTTCGGTCCAACCGAGTTGTGCAAATCGGTGTGACCGAAATAGAGTTTTAGTGAAACCCTAGTGTTTCGGCAGGACCGAAACCCACTTCGGTCAAACCGAAAGTGGTGTGTAAAGCCTCTGTTTAACACTTCGGATTCACCGAAATTTAAACTCGGTCTGACCGATATGTCTTCTGTGAAAACTTAAAACTAAAATTTGAACTCATTTTGTTTGCAAAAACTTCTGCAGTTTGTGATAACTCTTCTTCTCTGCCTATACCTTATCTATTCATAGGTTGTCAGCCATGTCAGATGCCAGTGACAGTCAGAACAGGTCAGAATCACCTATCGCAGACATTCCTGAGGCAGATACTAGTCCTGAGACTAGTAGTCCTTTTGATGATGGTGAGAGGAGTACACCAAGTGGATTGCCTCCTGCAGCCACCAGAGCTAGAAAGGAGAAGAATTCTGATGATGAGGATTCTGATTTCGTTGCTGAGGAAGAAGTGACTTCCAAGCCTAAGAGAAAGGTTGTTGCCAAAGAGCAACAAGGTCAGCAATCAAAGAAGGGCACCAGCAAAGTCAAGCAGTCCACTGTTGCCAAGAAGCTGAACTTGGAAGAGCCAGCCCCAAGCAAAGTGAAGAAAACCTCCAAGAGAAAGAGGGTCGTGTATAGTGATACTCATGCAGATGCAACAGTCGAGGAAGAAGAAGAAGAAGCACCCCAGCCTGCTCCTCAGAAGCAGAAGCTCATGGGTGATGCCATTAAGGCCGGAGCCACTTCAAAGCCCAAGAAATCTGCTCAAGCCAAGGCAACTCCAGCCAAGCCTACTGCCAAGCCCAAGAGGACTACCAGAAACATTCCAGCATCTGAGAAGAACAAGGGTGATTTGCCACCATCCGAGTCTGATGAGGAAGGACAAGTGTTGCTGAAACTCCGTCCAAAACTGCCACTTCACAACGATGCTCATCCTCAAGCCGAGGATATGAAGGCAAGGAAAGATAGAGGTCTCAGGCTATGGAGACAATCTGACCCATATGCCGTGAGGAGAAAAACTGCTGTAGATCCCAGGTTTCACACCAGAGAGCAGCACGACTTCTATGAGACTGTGCTGATGGACAAGAAGCCAATAGTTGCAGATACCAGATATGTTGACTGGAAATACATTGACAGCGAAGAGCACAGAGATTTCTTTCCCCATGTGCATGAAAGCTTCACTGCATGTGGCGTTGCAGAGTTTGTGGGTCAGGAATTGACTAGTTGGAATGATGAGATGATTATGCAATTCTATGCCATAGCTCATTTCTATCCTGACGGGAAGATCACCTGGATGACTGAAGGTCAGAGATTTTCTTCTTCTGTTGAAGAATGGGCAGAACTTCTGAATGCTCCAGTGCAACGAGAGGATGACATTGATGTCTATGGGATTCCAAAGAAGAATCATGATTCCATGAAGAACATGTACAAGGAGATCCCCGCAGCAGATTTGGAAGTATGGAAGCTCGGCTCAGTCTACCATCTCCAGGCAGGTCTACCTACCACTAACACTATTTTGAGGCATACCTTGATGCCCAAGTCTGGAGATCATCGCATGATCAGAGGATATTCTATCAACATGCTGCATATACTTGATGAGAAGGCACCTTTCAAGGTGATGGACTTGATGGTAGAGACCATTAAGAGGACTGCAGCTGACCAGAAAAGGTCATGTGGATTTGCCCCACAGATTCAGATGCTTATCAATGCCAAGTTTGGCACGGGCAAATTCTTGTTGGATAGGAAACACTTACCCCTGCAGCCAGAGCATGAAGACAATGTTGTTGTGATGGACGAGGAGGATCCAACATCTGTTGAAGGTCAAGCCAAGATAGAAGCTGCCAAGAAAGCCAAAGCTGATAAAGAAGCAACAGCAGCAGCAGCTAAACCCAAGAGTTTCGGAGAACAGATTCTTGAAGCTACCCAAAGGATTGAACAACGCCTGGCCAGCATTGAACAGTCTCAGGAGAGCTTAGAGAGGATTGTTGACGAGAAGATCCACGCTCTGGACGTGAAGCTGACTGAAATACAAGTGACCGTCAACAAGCTTGAGGCAGACAAGGAGGAAGCAAAGCAGGACAAGGCAGAGCTTGTGCAGGATGACTTAGTCCAGGACTCTCATCGCCAGACTGCTCCGGTTCCCAGAGGATCCCGATCAGCTGCTATTCCAGTGACTGACACCAGGGCTACAACTTCAGCACCTCCTACAGCTCCAGCAGTTACTCCAGCTACAGCTCCAGTGTCCACTCCTCCAGCACAGACATCAGCTGAAGTCTTCGCCGATGCCGTCATATCTACTCCGACATCTACCCAGACGGGAGCCGCCAGCAGAGCCCATAGTGACGTTTAGCTCTATGCTTTTTCGAACTTTTTGGTAACTTGTTGCCAAAGGGGGAGAAATTGTATAGATCATAGGGCTTCGAGAGAGAGAGTGTTGTTGTCTTTGCGCTTTTGCTCTTTCGTTCTTTTGCGGTTTCATTGAGATACTTTTGGTTTTCAAAACTTTCAGTGTGCTTGATACTACGTTTGATGCTACCTTAATGAGTGCTTAGTCGTACTATGCTTTAATGTGTGCTTAATGCTTATCATATGCTATTCCTGTCTTGTATGGCTATTTACTCATGTCTTGGTGATTGGGTGCATGCTATTCATTCTTATCATTTTGTGCGCTCCACCAAGATGTATGTGACATGGAAGAGTAACCCATGATCCTAATCGATTGTGCATTTGCATTCAAACGCAAATCTTAAATAATGCACAAATTTAGGGGGAGCTCTTGCTTATCACATACTTCTCAAAGCGACGATATTATTCATTGATTATATCCATTGTCGAAGCTTTGATCTATATGTTGTCATCAATTACCAAAAAGGGGGAGATTGAAAGTGCAACTAATCCCCGGGTGGTTTTGGCAATTAATAACAACATATATATCATTGAACTAATAGTTACTTGAGAATCATTTCAGAGAAGTTCAGTGATATGGGTATGGCAATGACTGAAGAAGTGGACCCCTCAAAATGCTAAGGCAAGCATTGGCAAAAGCTCAAGACTCCATTTTTGGTTTAGTGATCCAAGATCACATTGAGTCCATAGGAAAAGCCAATACTATTAAAAGGGGATGAGGTTATGTTGATGATCTGGTTGCTCAAGTGCTTAATGACATATCTCCTTAAACTATCAGCAACCTTCACTACAATATACACTCATAAGTAATCTCGGTCCCACCGATTATCCAAACTCAGTCACACCGAGATGAACCACCTCAGCCATAAGCCAAACCCTAGAAAAATCGGATATTCCGAGTTTGAAATCGGTTTCACCGAAACATGGGCTGCCAAGCTTCTGTAACCCTATGTCATCAAATCGGTGTCACCGAGATGATAAAATCGGTCTTACCGAAATTGGCATGCTCCTGTCTTGGCTCAAATCGGAATAACCGAGATGGTATTTTCGGTCCCACCGAAAACCCCAACGTTCACATTATTTGAACTTTCGGTCTGACCGAGTTGTCCACTTCGGTCTCACCGAGATTGCTCAATTATGTGTGTAACGGTTGGATTTTGTGTGGAGGCTATATATACCCCTCCACCCCCTCTTCATTCGTGGAAAAAAAAGCCATCAGAAAGAACTACCACTCCTACCTTACATTTCTGAGAAGAGAAATACCTACCCTTGTGTTGAGATCAAGTTGCTCCACTCCTACCATATGAAACTTGATCTCTAACCTTCCCAAGTTGCTTTCCACTCAATCCTTTCTTCCACCATAGCCAAATCAGTGAGGAGAGTTGAGTGTTGGGGAGATTATCATTTGAAGCACAAGAGCAAGGAGTTCATCATCATCTACAACATCTATTACCTTTTGGAGGGTGGTGCCTCCTAGATTGGTTAGGTGTCGCTTGGGAGCCTCCGTCATCGAGATGTGGAGTTGAACCAAGAAGTTTGTAAGGGCAAGGAGATCGCCTACTTCGTGAAGATCTACCCCGAGTAAGGCTAGCCCTCCGTGGGCATAGGCCATGATGGAATAGACAAGGTTGCTTCTTCGTGGACCCTTCGTGGGTGGAGCCCTCCGTGGACTCGCGCAGCCGTTACCCTCCGTGGGTTGAAGTCTCCATCAACGTGGATGTACGATAGCACCACCTATCGGAACCACGGGAAAAATCACCGCGTCTCCAAAATTGCGTTTGCTCTTCTCCACCTCTCATTACTACATGTGCAATTTACTTTCCGCTGCTTATACTCTAGAATTGCATGTGTAGGGTGATACTTGACTTGATCATAATTGTGAAACTACCAAAAACTGTTCTTTGTCAAAAGGCAGAATTTTTATATTTACAAGTAGTCTAATCACCCCCCCCCCCCTCTAGACATACTTTCGATCATACACCCCTTCTCTCTTTTTATTTATTTTTTCTCTTTTTTTTCTCTTTATTTTTATTTTTTGTGGCCTCAATGGCTCTTTCTATTTATCTCTCATTTGTCCTCTTTGGGATCTTTTTATTTTGTCCTCTTTGGGATCTTTTGATTTGTCCTCTTTGGGATCTTTT
>LR738711.1:740595804-740623600 GCA_902687465.1 Secale cereale
TTTTTTTTATTTTTTGTGGCCTCAATGGCTCTTTCTATTTATCTCTCATTTGTCCTCTTTGGGATCTTTTTATTTTGTCCTCTTTGGGATCTTTTGATTTGTCCTCTTTGGGATCTTTTCCTCACTTTAGGGGCAACACTCTATGTATTACAAGAAGTATAGAAGATCTTTCACACTTTACAAAAGTACTCAACATAAAGAAAATGAAACTATCATGATGTATGCAAATGTATGCCTCTGCAGTGTAGCAGGATATGCAATGATACTAGCGCGTCATGTAGCAATGATTAGGGCAAGGCCCAACTAGCATGCGGCTCATCGATCAAGCAAAAAGCATGTATGACATGAAGATCAAGTCATGAGAAGATGGATGTTGCATGGCAATGTATCTCGGAAAGGCTATGGAAATGCCTTAATAGGTAGGTATGGTGGCTGTTTTGAGGAAGGATATAATGAGGCTTATGATGACAGAGCGTATCATGCCAAGGATTTGGATGCACCGGCGAAGTATGCGCCAACTCTCGAGGTGAGAAAGGGCAATGCACGGTACCAAAGAGGCTAGAAAAATATGGATAGGTGGAAGTGTCAACCTTCGAATACTCACATTAGTCCGAAGAACTCATGCACTTATTATCGGTAACTCTCAATCTAATTAGGAGGTTCACAAAGAGACAAGTACCCCGAGGAGGTGTGTATGGGGGTTTGGTTACCCTTGCGCATCCTCGACCCATGGTACGTGAGTGTACTCTAATATTCGATCCCTCCAAAGATTAGTGATCCATTTAGTAGCTAAAGTTCTCAACTATTTTGTAGGCTTTCGAAAATAAACACGGATTGCCCAAAATACGACATCTATCACTAATAGGCTAAAGCTCTTGACACCAAAAGTTCAGACATTACTCGTGGCAATACCTCAAAACTATTGCAAGTTACTACTAAAATTAAATAGCAACCTCAATTACATACTTTAAGTTTAAGACACACAACTCAGTGCAACAGACAAACTCTCTTAACAAGATAAACATGAAAACTCAAGAGAGCTCAACAACCAACTAAACAAAAGCTCTTTAAAAAGAAAAGCATGAAAACTAAGAGCTAAACATGACAGTAGCTATGAAAAGACAAAGAACACACACAGCAGAGATGAGCATGAAAATCCTATGTTGTGTTCTAGGTTGAAGTGGAGCGTGTTTCTCTCCCACACAAAGAAAGCTGGGTTCTAACTCGTTATGAACAGCAAGCAAAGCTAAAGAAACTAAAAAGGAAACTAAAAGCAAGATGCTCCAAGCATAGCACATAATGCATGAAGTGATTAAAATATAGTGGAACGAAAGACGAACTGATAATTGTTGATGGAGAAGGGGATGCACGGGGGCATTCCCAAGCTTAGACGCTTGAGTCTTCTTGAATATTTCTTGAGGGTGCACGGGGGCATCCCCAAGCTTGAGCGTTTGACCCTCCTGAATCTTTTTATCATCTTCCCTCGCACACTTGAAAACTCCCTTCATACATAACTCATCATAATCTGATTAGCGAGGTTAGTACCCATAATAAAATAATTTTTCCTTGCTGGAAATAAAGATAATCTTGAAGATCTACTGTTTCTCAAGATTGCCAAAAGGTTTTTGCAAAGAAAAAGCAAGCTCAAGGTTTGCAAAACGAAGAAAAGGCAAAACAGGACAGAATCTATGAAAAACAGACCAGCAGGTAGTAAATAATTTTTTCGGGGCACTTCTGCAACTCAAATCAAAAAACTCAGAACAGACGCCCGAAAGCCAATTGTATAGAGCACGCTGTCGAAACAATTCAGACCAAAAAGATGATCTGGTGATTTTATACGAATTTTTCTGTCCAAGGACAGAATCTGTTTCCTGGACAGCACGTCACAACTTTTGAACTTTCTTGCAATCAGAGGCTAAACTTGGCACAAAGCTGAAAAGAAAAGATACAATGATGATGCTACTGTAGTAACAAACATCAAGACACAACAAAAGCAAAATAAAATTTTATTCATTGTGGGTTGCCTCCCAAAAGCGCTTTCTTTTATGCCTTTAAGCTAGGCATAATGCAAAAAGAGAGGATCAAGTTTTATCAAGAGTAAAAGAATAGCTAGCCCGTATAACGGACTGAAAAGGTAACTTAATCTTCTTTCTAGGGAAGTGTTCCATTCCTTTCTTGAGTGGGAATTGGAATTTTATATTCCCCTCTTTCATGTCAATGATAGCACCAACGGTGCGAAGAAAAGGACGTCCCAAAATAATTGGACAAGAAGGTTCACATTCAATATCCATAATAGTAAAATCAACGGGAACATAATTGTCATTGACAATGATAAGAACATCGTCGATCCTCCCCAAAGGTTTCTTTATGGAAGAATCAACAAGACGAACACCAAAAGAACAAGAATCAAAAGGTTTCAATTTAAGCATATCATATATTCTGTTGGGTATAAAGGAGGTACTAGCTCCAACATCACATAAAGCATAGCAAGAGAAGTTATTCAACTTAATTTTAATCATAGGATCCCAACCATCTTCTAGCTTTCTAGGTATGGAGGCTTCTACCCTAAGTTTCTCCTCCCTAGCTTTGGTGAGAGCATTAGTGATATGCTCCGTGAAGGCAAGATTAAGTGTGCTAGTGTGGGGATCTTTAGCCATTCTTTGTAAAAAGGTGACAACTTCTGAGAGACTACAATTATCAAAATCAATTTTATCGTTATTGAGCAGAATTGTAGTATCATCTTCTTTGTTTGAATTTCTCTCTATTATAAGAGTTTGGACATCTTCCCAAGTTTGGGGAAGTATGGGAGCAACTTTAAACAGAGGCTCATACTTTTTCCTGGAAGACCATGCCATGGGCATAACTCTCCATTAAAACTAACATAATCACAAGGTTTATTACTTTTGTAGATCCCGACAGTGGTGATTGGTGTGATGGAAGAAGGGGTGTACTCCTCCCATTTAGTGTTTTTGGTGGAACCCATAGCAGCAAGCAAGATAACTATTTTTGTGATTTTTGATAGAAGACACTAAAGCAAAAACTGAAAGGTAAACTAACAAGACTAAAAAGCAAAGATAAAAGATAGCGTGCAACTCCCCTATCTTGAAGAGTGGAGTCCCTGGCAACGGCGCCAGAAAACTTTGCTTGATGGCTTCTCGCCCCTCGTTGGTTACCCCAAGTGGAAGGTTGAGATGTAGCGTAGCGGCAAATTTTCCCTTGGCAAAGATACCAAGGATCGAATCCCGTGAGACTCCGAGGGTCGACAAGAAGGTGTCAATAGCGCAAGAGACTTTTGCTTGATAGGACCTGCACACAGATACAAATAACTTTGCTCCCAACGAGTACAGAGAGGTTGTCAATCCCTCCGGCCTTGTTGTTTACAAAGGATCAAACGCAAGAGATAATAATGATAGGTATGACTGCAACTAGTAAATAAGTGAAGGAAATATGCCCTAGAGGCAATAATAAAGTTATTATTTATTTCCTTATATCATGATAAATGTTTATTATTCATGCTAGAATTGTATTAACCGGAAACTTAATACATGTGTGAATACATAGACAAAACAGAGTGTCCCTAGTATGCCTCTACTAGACTAGCTCATTGATCAAAGATGGTTATGTTTCCTATCCATAGACATGAGTTGTCATTTGATCAACGAGATCACATCATTAGGAGAATGATGTGATGGACAAGACCCATCCGTTAGCTTAGCACTATGATCGTTTAAGTTTTACTGCTATTGCTTTCTTCATGACTTATACATGTTCCTAAGACTATGAGATTATGCAACTCCCGAATACCGGAAGAACACTTTGTGTGCTACCAAACGTCACAACGTAACTGGGTGATTATAAAGGTACTCTACAGGTGTCTCCGAAGGTACTTGTTGGGTTGGCGTATTTCGAGATTAGGATTTGTCACTCCGATTGTCGGAGAGGTATCTCTGGGCCCACTCGGTAATGCACATCACTATAAGCCTTGCAAGCATTGCAGCTAATGAGTTAGTTGCGGGATGATGTATTACGGAACGAGTAAAGAGACTTGCCGGTAACGAGATTGAACTAGGTATTGAGATACCGACGATCGAATCTCGGGCAAGTAACATACCGATGACAAAGGGAACAACGTATGTTGTTATGCGGTTTGACCGATAAAGATCTTCGTAAAATATGTGGGAGCCATATGAGCATCCAGGTTCCTATATTGGTTATTGACCGGAGACGTGTCTCGGTCATGTCTACATAGTTCTCAAACCCGTAGGGTCCGCACGCTTAAGGTTTCGATGACAGTTTTATTATGAGTTTATGAGTTTTGATGTACCGAAGGAGTTCGGAGTCCCGGATGAGATCGGGGACATGACGAGGAGTCTCGAAATGGTCGAGACGTAAAAATCGATATATTGGACGACTATATTCGGACATCGGAAAGGTTTCGAGTGATTCGGGTATTTTCGAAGTATCAGGGAGTTACGGGAATAGAGGAGAGAGGCCAAAAGGAAGGAGGCGCACACCCCCCTTCTGGTCCGAATTGGACAAGGGGTGCAGCCCCCTTTTCCTTCTCCCTCTCCCCCTCTTTCCTTCTCTCCTACTCCGGAAAGGAAAGGGGAATCCTACTAGGACTTGGGAGTCCTAGTAGGACTCCCCACACTTGGTGCGCCCCCTCTAGGGCCGGCCTCTCCCTCCCTCCTTTATATACGGGGGCAGGGGGGCACCTCTAGACACAACAATTGATCTCTTGATCTCTTAGCCGTGTGCGGTGCCCCCCTCCACCATAGTTCTCCTCGATAAATATTGTAGCGGTGCTTAGGCGAAGCCCTGCGATGGTAGAACATCAAGATCGTCACCACGCCGTCGTGCTGACGGAACTCTCCCTCGACACTCGACTGGATCGGAGTTCAAGGGACGTCATCGAGCTGAACGTGTGCTAGAACTCGGAGGTGCCGTAGTTTCGGTGCTTGATCGGTCGAGCCGTGAAGACGTACGACTACATCAACCGCGTTGTTCTAACGCTTCCGCTTTCGGTCTACGAGGGTACATAGACTCACTCTCCCCTCTCGTTGCTATGCATCTGGTAGATAGATCTTGCATGATCGTAGGAAAATTTTTAAATACTACGTTCCCCAACAGTGGTATCAGAGCCAGGTCTATGCGTAGATGATATGCACGAGTAGAACACAAGTGAGTTGTGGACGATACTAGTCATACTGCTTACCAGCATGTCATACTTTGATTCGGCGGTATTGTTGGATGAAGCGGCCCGGACCGACATTACGCGTACGCTTACGCGAGACTGGTTCTACCGACGTGCTTCGCACACAGGTGGCTGGCGGGTGTCAGTTTCTCCAACTTTAGTTGAATCAAGTGTGGCTACGCCCGGTCCTTGTGAAGGTTAAAACAGCACATACTTGACGAAATATCGTTGTGGTTTTGTATGCGTAGGTAAGAACGGTTCTTGCTAAGCCCGTAGCAGCCACGTAAAACTTGCAACAACAAAGTAGAGGACGTCTAACTTATTTTTGCAGGGCATGTTGTGATGTGATATGGTCAAGACATGATGAGTTATACGGTTTTGTATGAAATGATCATGTTTTGTAAAGTTATCGGCAACTGGCAGGAGCCATATGGTTGTCGCTTTATTGTATGAAATGCAATCGCCATGTAATTGCTTTACTTTATCACTATGCGGTAGCGATAGTTGTAAAAGCAATAGTTGGCGAGGCGACAACGATGCTACGATGGAGATCAAGGTGTCGCGCCGGTGACGAAGGTGATCATGACGGTGTTTTGGAGATGGAGATCAAAAGCACAAGATGATGATGGCCATATCATGTCACATATTTTGATTGCATGTGACGTTTATCTTATTATGCTTCTTATTTTGCTTAGTACGACGGTAGCATTATAAGATGATCCCTTTCAAAATTTCAAGGTATAAGTGTTCTCCCTGAGTATGCACCGTTGCGAAAGTTCGTCGTGCCGAGACACCACGTGATGATCAGGTGTGATAAGCTCTACGTTCAAATACAACGGGTGTAAGCCAGTTTTGCACACGCATAATACTTGGGTTAAACTTGACGAGCCTAGCATATGCAGATATGGCCTCGGAACACTGGAGACCAAAAGGTCGAGCGTGAATCATATAGTAGATATGATCAACATAAGATGTTCACCATTGAAACTACTCCATCTCACGTGATGATCGGACATGGTTTAGTTGATTTGGATCACGTGATCATTTAGATGACTAGAGGGATGTCTATCTAAGTGGGAGTTCTTAAGTAATATGATTAAATTGAACTTTAATTTATCATGAACTTAGTCCTCGAAGTATTAGCATATCTATGTTGTAGATCAATAGCTCACGATGTTGCTCCCCGTTTATTTTTTATATGTTCCTAGAGAAAACTAAGTTGAAAGATGTTAGTAGCAATGATGCGGAATTGTTCCGTGATCTGAGGATTATCCTCATTGCTGCACAGATAATTATGTCCTTGATGCACCGCTAGGTGACGAACCTATTGTAGGAGCAGATACAGACGTTATGAATGTTTGACAAGCTCGGTATGATGACTACTTGATAGTTTAGTGCGCCATGCTTTACGGCTTATAACCGGGACTTCAAAAATGTTTTGAACGCCACAGAGCATATGAGATGTTCCACGAGTTGAAATTAGTATTTCATACTCATGCCCGTGTCGAGAGGTATAAGACCTCTGACAGTACTTTGCCTACAAGATGGAGGAGAATAGCTCAACCAGTGAGAATGTGCTTAGATTGTCTGGGTACTACAATTACTTGAATCAAGTGGGAGTTATTCTTCCAGATAAGATAGTAATTGACAAAAGTTATCTAGTCACTATCACCAAGTTAGTAGAACTTCGTGATGAACTATAATATGCAAGGGATGACGAAGGTGATTCCCGAGCTCTTCGCGATCCTGAAATCGGCGAAGGTAGAAATCAAGAAAGAGCATCAAGTGTTGATGGTTAATAAGACCACTTGTTTCAAGTAAAGGGCAAAGGGATAGAAGGGAAACTTAAAAAAAAAGAATGACAAACAAGTTGTCACTCCCGTGAAGAAACCCAAAGCTAAACTCAAGCCTGAAACTAAGTGCTTCTGCTGCAAAGGAAAAGGTCATTGGAAGTGGAACTACCCTAGATATTTGGTGGATAAGAAGGATGGCAAAGTGAACAAAGGTATATTTGATATACAGATTATTGATGTGTATTTTACTAGTGTTCATAGCAACCCCTCGGTATTTGATACTGGTTCAGTTGCTAAAGAGTAGTAACTCGAAATGGGAGTTGCATAATGAACAGAAACTAGTTAAAGGTGAAAGTGTGTTGGAAGTGGTTCCAAGATTGATATGATCATCATCGCACACTCCCTATACTTTCGGGATTAGTGTTGAACCTAAATAAGTGTTATTTGGTGTTTGTGTTGAGCATGAATATGATTTGATCATGTTTATTGCAATACGGTTATTCATGTAAGTTAGAGAATATTTTTTGTTCTGTTTACATGAATAAAACCTTCTATGGTCATACACCCAATGAAAATGGTTTGTTGGATCTCGATCGCGTGATACACATATTCATAATATTGAAGCCAAAATATGCAAGGTTAATAATGATAGTGCAACTTATTTGTGGCACTGCCGTTTAGGTCATATTGGTGTAAAGCGCATGAAGAAACTCCATAGTGATGGACTTTTGGAATCACTTGATTATGAATCACTTGGTGCTTGCGAACCATGCCTCATGGGCAAGATGACTAAAACTCCGTTCTCCGGAACTGTGGAGCGAGCATCAGAGTTGTTGGAAATCATACATACTGATGTATGCGAACCAATGAGTGTTGAAGCTCGCGGCAGGTATCGTTATTTTCTGACCTTAAAAAAATGATTTGAGCAGATATGGGTATATCTACTTAATGAAGCACAAGTCTGAAACATTTGAAAAGTTCAAAGAATTTCAGAGTGAAGTGGAGAATCATCGTAACCAGAAAATAAGAGATTCTACGATATGATTGTAGAGGTAAAATATTTGAGTTAGCGAGTTTGGCCTTCAGTAAAAACAATGTGAAATAGTTTCACTACTCACGCCACCTGGAACACCACAGTGTAATGGTGTGTCCGAACGTCATAACCGTACTTTATTAGATATGGTGCGATCAATGATGTCTCTTACCGATCTACCACTATCGCTTTTGGGGTTATGCATTAGAGACAGCTACATTCACGTTAAATAGGGCACCATCTAAATCCGTGGAGATGACACCGTATGAACTGTGGTTTGACGAGAAACCTAAGCTGTCATTTCTTTAAGTCTGGGACTACGATGCTTATGTGAAAAAGTTTCAACATGATAAGCTCGAACCCAAATCGGAGAAGTAAATCTTCATAGGATACCCAAAAGAAACTGTTGGGTACACCTTCTATCACAGATCCGAAGGCAAGGTCTTTGTTGCTAAGAATGGATCCTTTCTAGAGAAGGAGTTTCTCTCGAAAGAAGTGAGTGGAAGGAAAGTGGAACTTGATGAGGTAATTGTACCTTCTCCCGAATTGGATAGTAGTACATCACAGAAACTGGTTCCAGTGATTCCTACACCAATTAGTGAGGAAGCTAATGATGATGATCATGAAACTTCGGATCAAGTTACTGCTGAACTTCGTAGATCAATCAGAGTATGTTCTGCACCAGAGTGGTACGGCAACCCGGTTCTGGAAGTCATGTTACTGGACCATGATGAACCTACGAACTATGAGGAAGCAATGATGAGCCCAGATTCCGCAAAATGGCTTGAGACCATGAAATCTGATATGGGATCCATGTATGAGAACAAAGTGTGGACTTTGGTTGACTTGCCCGATGGTCGGCAAGCCATTGAAAATAAATGGATCTTCAAGAGGAAGACTGACGCTGACAGTAGTGTTTCTGTTTACAAAGCTCGACTTGTTGCGAAAGGTTTTCGACAAGTTCAAGGAGTTGACTACGATGAGACTTTCTCACCCGTAGCAATGCTTAAGTCTGTCCGAATCATGTTAGCAATTGCCGCATTTTATGAAATCTGGCAAATGGACAATAAAACTGCATTCTTTAATGGATTTATTAAAGAAGAATTGTATATGATGCAACCAGAAGGTTTTGTCAATCCTAAAGGTGCTAACAAAATGTGCAAGCTCCAGCGATCCATCTATGGACTGGTGCAAGGATCTCGGAGTTGGAATATACGCTTTGATAAGTTGATCAAAGCATATAGATTTATATAGACTTGCGGTGAAGCCTGTATTTACAAGAAAGTGAGTGGGAGCACTACAACATTTCTGATAAGTATATGTGAATGACATATTGTTGATCAGAAATAATGTAGAATGTTCTGGAAAGCATAAAGGAGTGTTTGAAAGGAGTTTTTCAAACAAAGACCTCGGTGAAGCTGCTTACATATTGGGCATCAAGATCTATAGAGATAGATCAAGACGTTTGATAAGACTTTCGATGAGTACATACCTTGATAAGATTTTGAAGTAGTTCAAAATGGATCAGTCAAAGAAGGAGTTCTTGCCTGACTTGTAAGGTGTGAAGTTGAGTAAGACTCAAAGCCAGACCACGGCAGAAAAATATAGAGAGAATGAAAGTCATTCCCTATGCCTCAGCCATAGGTTCTATAAAGTATGC
Organism: Secale cereale; assembly: GCA_902687465.1. NCBI lineage: Eukaryota > Viridiplantae > Streptophyta > Magnoliopsida > Poales > Poaceae > Secale > Secale cereale. The sequence goes on from LR738711.1 coordinate 740,605,485, forward strand.
CATGCTATGTACCAAACATGTTGTGTACCTTGCCATGAGTTCGACAAGGAGGTACAATAGTGATCCAGGAGTAGATCACTGTACATCGTTCAAAATTATCCTTAGTAACTGGATGACTAAGGAAATGTTTCTCGATTATGGAGGTGATAAAGAGTTCGTCGTAAAGGGTTACGCCGATGCAAGCTTTGACACTAAATCCAGCTGACTCTAAGTATCAATCTGGATGCGTATTGAAAGTGGGAGCAATTAGCTAGAGTAGCTCCATGCAGAGCATTGTAGACACATAGACATTTGCGAAATACATACGGATCTGAATGTGACAGACCCGTTGACTAAACTTCTCTCATGAAGCAAAACATGATCACACCTTAGTACTCTTTGGGTGTTAATCACATAGCGATGTGAACTAGATTATTGACTCTAGTAAACCCTTTGGGTGTTAATCACATGACGATGTAAACTATCGGTGTTAAATCACATGGCGATGTGAACTAGATTATTGACTCTAGTGCAAGTGGGAGACTGAAGGAAATATGCCCTAGAGGCAATAATAAAGTTATTATTTACTTCCTTATATTATGATAAATGTTTATTATTCATGCTAGAATTGTATTAACCGGAAACTTAATACATGTGTGAATACATAGACAAAACAGAGTGTCCCTAGTATGCCTCTACTAGACTAGCTCATTGATCAAAGATGGTTATGTTTCCTATCCATAGACATGAGTTGTCATTTGATCAACGGGATCACATCATTAGGAGAATGATGTGATGGACAAGACCCATCCGTTAGCTTAGCACTATGATCGTTTAAGTTTTACTGCTATTGCTTTCTTCATGACTTATACATGTTCCTATGACTATGAGATTATGCAACTCCCGAATACCGGAAGAACACTTTGTGTGCTACCAAATGTCACAACGTAACTAGGTGATTATAAAGGTACTCTATAGGTGTCTCCGAAGGTACTTGTTGGGTTGGCGTATTTCGAGATTAGGATTTGTCACTCCGATTGTCGGAGAGGTATCTCTGGGCCCACTCGGTAATGCACATCACTATAAGCCTTGCAAGCATTGCAGCTAATGAGTTAGTTGCGGGATGATGTATTACGGAATGAGTAAAGAGACTTGCCGGTAACGAGATTGAACTAGGTATTGAGATACCGACGATCGAATCTCGGGCAAGTAACATACCGATGACAAAGGGAACAACGTATGTTGTTATGCGGTTTGACCGATAAAGATCTTCGTAGAATATGTGGGAGCCAATATGAGCATCCAGGTTCCTCTATTGGTTATTGACCGGAGACGTGTCTCGGTCATGTCTACATAGTTCTCGAACCCGTAGGGTCCGCACGCTTAAGGTTTCGATGACAGTTTTATTATGAGTTTATGAGTTTTGATGTACCGAAGGAGTTCGGAGTCCCGGATGAGATCGGGGACATGACGAGGAGTCTCGAAATGGTCGAGACGTAAAAATCGATATATTGGACGACTATATTCGGACATCGGAAAGGTTCCGAGTGATTCGGGTATTTTCGTAGTATCAGGGAGTTGCGGGAATAGAGGAGAGAGGCCAAAAGGAAGGAGGCGCGCACCCCCCTTCTGGTCCGAATTGGACAAGGGGTGCAGCCCCCTTTTCCTTCTCCCTCTCCCCCTCTTTCCTTCTCTCCTACTCCGGAAAGGAAAGGGGAATCCTACTAGGACTTGGGAGTCCTAGTAGGACTCCCCACACTTGGTGCGCCCCCTCTAGGGCCGGCCTCTCCCTCCCTCCTTTATATACGGGGGCAGGGGGGCACCTCTAGACACAACAATTGATCTCTTGATCTCTTAGCCGTGTGCGGTGTCCCCCTCCACCATAGTTCTCCTCGATAAATATTGTAGCGGTGCTTAGGCGAAGCCCTGCGACGGTAGAACATCAAGATCGTCACCATGCCGTCGTGCTGACGGAACTCTCCCTCGACACTCGACTGGATCGGAGTTCGAGGGACGTCATCGAGCTGAACGTGTGCTAGAACTCGGAGGTGCCGTAGTTTCGGTGCTTGATCGGTCGGGCCGTGAAGACGTACGACTACATCAACCGCGTTGTTCTAACGCTTCCGCTTTCGGTCTACGAGGGTACGTAGACTCACTCTCCCCTCTCGTTGCTATGCATCTAGTAGATAGATCTTGCATGATCGTAGGAAAAATTTTAAATACTACGTTCCCCAACAATAAGAACAGGAAGTAAATAACGGGTGTGATCAGTATGGTAATATGGACCGGGGTCCCATGATGTTCACTAGTGATGTCTCTCTCCCAAAAGACGATAAAACAGCTAAGCGAGGTAAACGAATTACAGCTGGGCAATTGACAGGATTATGTGCGCAAACCAATGCTAACTATGCTGTAAGAAAGGTAGAGGCTCAAAAGCATGGGCGGTACGCCAAGGCAAGTAGACCGAAATCCATCTGCATCTACTACTAATCATCCACCTTGAGATATCTATCCAGAACATCTCGCTGGTATTAAGTTGCGAGTCCCACCCAAAGTGTAAACTCAAAGCAACAGACAACTGCATTAAAAGAACTTTGCGTAAAGTAAACAATCCTTGCACCCGCAAGTACAAGCACCGTTGTTTTCCCCCTTGTGGCAACAACACATCCCCTAGACTCATGTTTCTGTCACTCAAGCTAATCATCGAGGGGCATGAACCCACAATCAAGCATAACGTTCCCTCTTGGAGTTACTACCTACTACTCGGCCAAAGCAATAAATAGCAACGGAGAACATGCAAGAATTACTCAAGAACATAAATATAAAAGAGGTGAATCAAATATATTACTCACACACAATTTGAACATAATCTCATAATCCATCGGATCCCAGCAAACTCAGCATAGCAACAGCATAAAGATTACATATGTGCCTCGACCATGTAGGGCAGCTCACGAGGTCTAATCGGTGAAGAACAAAGAGGGGAGGAGAACATCACATAGCTACTGGTCATGGATCCATGGTCCAAGGGAGACTACTCACAACTCATCCGGGAAGCGTCCATGGTGGTGGAGAAGCTCCCGGTGGTGGTTCTCCCCTCCGGCAGAGTGCCGGGAAGAGTTCTCCTGGTGCTCCCGATCTTGGAAGCACGGCGGCGGCGGAACAGAGATGAGATCGCGAAAAAGGGTTCCGTCCTTGAGGGTTTCGGGACGCGTGCTAAATATATGCCAAAGGGGGGCACCAGAGGCGGAGAGGGGGGCCCAGGCGCCCCCCCGGCGCGGCCAGGAGGGGGCCGCGTGGGCAGGCCACCTGGGCTGCCCCTGGCTCCCCTCTGGCCCCACTTCTGGCGCGTGGAAGCTTCTGGAGCGCTGATTTTTTATATATTTTCCCCGGAATTTTTCTCGCAATTTAAGTAATGGGAAAACCTGAAATACAAAAACAGCAGAAAACAGAAATTGGCACTGGGGTGCACTGAGTTAATAGGTTAGTCCAAATATGATCAAAAGTGTATGGAAGTGCATAAATATCATAGCAATATCACACAAAAGAGGCATGGAGCAAGCAGAAATTATAGATACGTTTTGGACGTATCAGGGCGCCGACCAAGGTGACGACGCGGGAGACGGCGACAGCGGGGGCGGGCGACGGCGACGGTGGGCGACAACGAGGGCACGGGCGACGGCGAGGGCGCGGGCGACGACGACGGCGAGGGTGCGGGCAACGACGACGGCGATGGTGGGGGCGACGGGCGGCGTTGGGGCAGCCTGGCGGCGTCGATGTCGTCGGCGTCGTCGGGGGCTACTGCGAGATGAGAACTGAAAATTTCCAAGTGCTATCTTATATACCTAGAGCATTGGTCCCGATTCGTGGCATCAACCGGGACCAATGCTCCCATTAGTCCCGGTTGGTGCCACCAACCGGGACCAAATGTCTCTTTTCAGCAGCCCAGAGGGCGGGAAGCTGAGTCCTTTGGTCCCGGTTGGTGGCACCAACCGGGACTAAAAGGGGGTGCATTGGTCCCGGTTGGTGCCACGAACCGGGACCAAAGGCAGGTATTGGTTCCGGTTTGAGCCACCAACCGGGACCAATAGCCTGTGCACAGCGGCGTGATGGTGGGAGTTTAGTCACACCTCGCTAGCTGAGAGCGCCCAACACCTGTTTATAAGCCCCGCTGCCTCCTTCATCTCGAACTCCTCTGAACTGCATGCCTTTGGGCCTAAACTGACACTGCTATGCATGAGGGCTTGCTGGGCTTTCTACGGGCCTGGATCCTGGCCCATTGTAGGGTTTCTAGTCGTATTCAGGCCGTGTTGGCCCAGTAGGTGCCATTTTTTTATTTTTTCCTTTGTTGCTTTATTTTTTAGTTTTGTTTTTACTTTCAACAAAATACTTACTGTTGCTATTTTTATTTATTTTAAATACTTACTATTGCTATTTTTATTTATTTTAAATACTTACTGTTGCTATTTTTATTTATTTTATTAAAGTTTATTTATTTTACTTTATTAAAGTTTATTTTGTTTCTACTTATTTATTTTATTTTTATTCTACTTATTTATTTTATTTTATTTTTTGCTTTTTTATTTATTTTATGAAAATTCCTTTTGTTTTTAGAACAGAAAATACTTTGATAATTTTAGTTGCATAAATTTTATATAATTCTAGTTTCACTAATACAAAACGTACTATCTGTTTCGAGGTATCAGGGTTTTACGCGAAAACTCATCTGTTACAAAGGGATTTCAAATTTTTAACTTATTTGAACTACAGACTACTTCTGTGTTCAAAATGCACAATTACAAAGTGATATTCTAGATTAAAGGCATCATCACAATAGTTGTGGAGAAAAAGTCTTCACTTTTTCTTCGCTTGTGTCCTTTGCTTATTGCCCCATAACCATGGATAATCTTCATCGTTTATCAGGGTGCTTGGGTCAGCCTTGACTTTGAAGGGGGGAATTTCATGAAACTTTTCATAATCTTCGGAAATGTCTGTCTTGTCCTCCACTCCCACAATGTCTCTTTTTCCTGGAAGAACTATGTGGCGCTTTGGTTCATCGTTTGATGTGTTCGCTTCCATATCTTTTCTTTTTCTGGTTCTTGTAGACATGTCCTTCACATAGAAAACCTGCGCCACATCATTGGCTAGGACGAACGGTTCGTCTGTGTATCCAAGATTGTTCAGATCCACTGTTATCATTCCGTAATCTGGGTCTACCTATACCCCGCCTCCTAACAGATTGACCCATTTGCACTTAAACAAAGGGATCTTAAAATCATGTCCGTAGTCAAGTTCCCATATGTCCACTATGTAACCATAATATGTGTCCTTTCCCTTATTGGTTGCTGCATCAAAGCGGACACCCCTGTTTTGGTTGGTGCTCTTTTTATCTTGGGCGATCGTGTAAAATGTATTCCTATTTATCTCGCATCCTTTGTAAGTCAATACAGTCAAAGATGATCCCCTGGACAACGAGTAAATCTCATCACAAACAGTGTTGTTACCTCTGAGACGTGTTTCCAACCAACTGCCGAAAGTCTTGATGTGTTCACATGTAATCCAGTCGTCACACCGCTCCGGGTGTTTGGAGCACAGAGTGTTCTTGTGTTCATCGACATACGGGGTCACCAGGGTAGAGTTTTGTAGAACTGTGTAGTGTGCTTCAGACCAAGAATGCCCGTCCCTGCATATTATTGACTCCCCTCCAAACGTGCCTTTCCCAGTTAGTCTCCCCTCATACCGCGATTTAGGGAGACCAATCTTCTTAAGGCCAGGAATGAAGTCAACACAAAACACAATGACACCCTCTGTTTGATGGCCCATGGAGATGCTTCCTTCTAGCCTAGCGCGGTTACAGACATATTTCTTTAGGACTCCCATGAACCTCTCAAAGGGGAACATATTGTGTAGAAATATGGGGCCCAGAATGACAATCTCGTCGACTAGATGAACTAGGACGTGCGTCATGATATTGAAGAAGGATGGTGGGAACACCAGCTCAAAACTGACAAGACATTGCGCCACATCACTCCTTAGCCTTGGTATGATTTCTGGATCGATCACCTTCTGAGAGATTGCATTCAGGAATGCACATATCTTCACAATGGCTAATCAAACGTTTTTCGATAGAAGCCCCCTCAGTGCAACCGGAAGCAGTTGCATCATAATCACATGGCAGTCATGAGACTTTAGGTTCTGGAACTTTTTCTCTGCCATATTTATTATCCCTTTTATATTCGACGAGAAGCCAGACGGGACCTTCATACTGAGCAGGCATGCAAAGAAGATTTCCTTCTCTTCTTTGGTAAGAGCGTAGCTAGCAGGACCTTCATACTGCTTTGGAGGCAGGCCGTCTTTTTTGTGCAAACATTGCAGGTCCTCCCGTGCCTCCGGTGTATCTTTTGTCTTCCCATACACGCCCAAGAAGCCTAGCAGGTTCACGCAAAGGTTCTTCGTCACGTGCATCACGTCGATTGAAGAGCGGACCTCTAGGTCTTTCCAGTAGGGTAGGTCCCAAAATATAGATTTCTTCTTCCACATGGGTGCGCGTCCCTCATCGTCATTCGGAACAGATAGTCCACCGGGACCCTTTCCAAAGATTACATGTAAATCATTGATCATAGCAAGTACGTGATCACCGGTACGCATGGCGGGCTTCTTCCGGTGATGTGCCTCGCCTTTGAAATGCTTGCCTTCCTTTCGACATTGATGATTGGTCGGAAGAAATCGACGATGCCCTAGGTACACATTCTTCATGCATCTGTCCAGGTATATACTTTGGGTGTCATCTAAACGGTGCGTGCATGCGTGGTATCCCTTGTTTGTTTGTCCTGAAAGGTTACTGAGAGCAGGCCAATCATTGGTTACAAACAACAACGCATGTAGGTCAAATTCCTCCTGGTTGGCCTCATCCCACGCACGTACACCTTGTCCATTCCACAGCTGTAAAAGTTCTTCAACTAATGGCCTTAGGTACACATCAATGTCGTTGCCGGGTTGCTTAGGGCCTTGGATGAGTATTGGCATCATAATGAACCTCCACTTCATGCACAACCAAGGAGGAAGGTTATAGATACATAGAGTCACGGGCCAGGTGTTGTGATTGCTGCTCTGCTCCCCAAAAGGATTAATGCCATCTGCGCTTAAACCAAACCATATGTTCCTTTCGTCACCTGCAAACTCCTCCCAGTACGTTCTCTCGACTTTTCTCACTGCGACCCGTCAGCGGGTGCTCTCAACTTCCCGTATTTCTTACGGTCCTCTGCGTGCCATCGCATGAACTTGGCATGCTCTTTGTTTCTGAACAGACGTTCCAACCGTGGTATTATAGGAGCATACCACATCACCTTGGCAGGAACCCTCTTCCTAGAGCGCTTGCCGTCAACATCACCAGGGTCATCTCGTCTGATCTTATACCGCAAGGCACCGCATACCGGGCATGCGTTCAAATGCTCGTACGCACCGCGGTACAGGATGCAGTCATTAGGCAATGCATGCATTTTATGCACCTCCAATCCTAGAGGGCATACGACCTTCTTTGCTGCGTACGTACTGTCGGGCAATTCGTTATCCTTTGGAAGCTTCTTCTTCAATGTTTTGAGTAGTTTCTCAAATCCTTTGTCAGGGACACCATTCTCTGCCTTCCACTGCAACAATTCCAGTACGGTACCGAGCTTCGTGTTGCCATCTTCGCAATTGGGGTACAACCCTTTTTTGTAATCCTCCAACATGTGATCGAACTTCAGCTTCTCCTTTTCACTTTCGCACTGTCTCCTTGCATCAACAATGACCCGGCGGAGATCATCGTCGGGCACAACATCGTCTGGTTCCTCTTGACCTTCAGCAGCTTCCCCCGTTGCAGCATCACCGTATTCCGGGGGCACATAGTTGTCATCGTCCTCTTCTTCTTCGTTGTCTTCCATCATAACCCCTATTTCTCCGTGCTTGGTCCAAACATTATAGTGTGGCATGAAACCCTTATAAAGCAGGTGGGTGTGAAGGGTGCTCGAGTCGGAGTAAGACCTCGTATTCCCACAGATAGTGCATGGACAACACATAAAACCATTTTGCTGGTTTGCCTTAGCCACTTCGAGAAAATTATGCACGCCATTAATGTACTCTGAGGTGCGTCTGTCACCGTACATCCATTGCCGGTTCATCTGCTTGCATTTATATATAATTAAGTGTGTCAAAAACCATTACAGAACATCATGGATACATTAGTGATCAAATTAATATAAGTTCATCATCACATTAATTATATTCAAAGTACATGCATATATAGCTCACCACGTTGGTGCCAGCGACGAGATCGGCGCGGGCGATCGACGGCGGTGAAGACGGGAACGGGACGTACGACGGACCGCTCAACCTAGCCAAATCTCGGAGAAAATGGAGCTTCGAGAGGAGAAAGCTTAACTAGTGTGGCTCGGGCATTTCATCGAGCACCTCATGTGCATATATATGGGAGGTGAGCTAGCTAGACCACACAACTCCCCTCGCCGGCCAGAAAAAACAGAGCAGTGTGGGCTCGCCGGAGATGGGGTATATATAAGCAAACAATTGGTCCCGGTTCGTTAGAGGAACGGGGTCTAAAGGCCACCCATTTGTCCCCGTTCTAGTGACGAACCGGGACCAATGGGTGTGGGCCAGGAGCGAGGCCCATTGGTCCCGGTTCGTGCCTGGAACCGGGACAAATGGGCCCAGACCAACCGGGACAGATGCCCAACGAGGCCCGGCCGCCCCCTGGCCGCACGAACTGGGACATATGCACCCATGGGTCCCGTTCGTGGATGAACCGGGACTAATGGGCTCGCAAGGCCCGAACCAAAGCCCTATTTTCTACTAGTGTATGGAGGACAGAGGAAGTTGGTGATGAGAGGGGAAGTGAGAGAAGGGTATGGGTGGGGCAGGGAAATGACCGAAGAGAGAGGGGCAGAGAGTAAAGTCACGTATGCCTTATATTATGGATGGCATGTGTCATCCGTTTGATAGCTAAGAGTTATCGGTCGTTTCCCGGTCGTTGGATCACGTGATCTAGGACCGATGGATCAACTTTTTGAAGCATGTCCCCGTTTGCAACACTGTCATTGTTGTGGAAAGAGTGCGATACCACTCTTGTTGCAAACAACATTGCAACACCATCATTGTCGTGAATCATCGATGCTGACGACATCATCGTCCATCACAGTCATTGCAGCAACAGTGGTGCAACATCGCGATAGTCGCCCTCCTGGCCTTGCAACAGTGTCTACGATTGCAACATGGCAGATGTTGCGGTGACTGCAGTGCCCCTCGGTCTTGCAACATGTTGTATGTTGTCGCAGGGTGCGACAGTTGCGATCGACGCTGCCCCTCTGAGTTGCAGCACCGTCGTTGTGTGGAAGCTCTGCCAACGTTGCAGAAGCACGAGGTCGTCGCGGCGTCGTCTCCATTGTAGATCTCGTCGAAACAGTGTTGTTGTTCCTTTTGCCATTGTCGCAGAAGCCGCGCCTCCGCAATTGCAGCAACAGAAACACTAGCTGGGTAGTCAATCGACTACCCACCTTTTTGGTGAAATTAGCATATGCATGCAGAAATTTTGATTTTTTGCATACAAATTCATATACTTGACTACACAATTTGAAACTGACTACACAAGACTGGAGTTCCGGCACCGCCACTGAACGGGAAGAAACTTGAAGCATCGAGCTTCTGCCGCGTTTCAGCAAAAATCCATGGCTCTTGTCCTACACGGCGGTGGAGCCATGCCTCGTAGCAGCGGGGGTATCACCATCCATGGAGCCCCTCTTATTCGTGTCGTGTCGAGCGAGTCGCGGGAAAAGATAGCGAAAGGAGAGAGATGACGGGTGAGAGAAGGAAGAAAGGGGTGGACGAGAGGTCTGATGAGTGTAGAGAATGATTTGGTGCATCGATAATTGATTGATCGTGCACTAGGCACATATATATAGGTACAAGGGGTGCGGCCGGTGTCTTGTCTCCCAAGATACAGGTAAATACAGAGGGAGAGAGACACACCAGGTACGGCATACAAAAGCCAAACCTACGTACATGTACACATATTCAACACCCCCCGCAGTCGAAGCGTCGCCGGTGACGCAGAGACTGGACCGAAAGCCCTCAAATGTCGAGGTAGGTAGTCCCTTTGTCATGACATCGGCGAACTGCTGATCGGTGGGCACATGAAGAACGCGAACACGACCAAGTGCGACGTGCTCCCGGACGAAGTGGATGTCGAGCTCAATATGCTTCGTCTGTCGGTGATGGACAGGGTTGGCGGCGAGATAGACCGCAGAGACGTTGTCACAATAAACAAGCGTCGCTTTGGTGACCTCGCATAGCAACTCCTGAAGTAGCTGTCGTAGCCAAGAGCACTCCGCGACGGCGTTGGCCACAACCCTGTACTCAGCCTCGGCGCTCGATCGTGAGACCATGGGTTGTCGTTTAGACGACCACGAAATCAGAGAGGGCCCAAGGTAGACGCAGTAGCCGGAAGTGGAGCGCCGAGTGTCGGGACACCCAGCCCAGTCGGCGTCGGAGTAGGCGACAAGGCTGGTGTCAGGTGATGCCGTCAAGGTGAGACCCATAGCTGTGGTGCCATGTATATATCGAAGAATACGTTTCACCAGAGCCCAATGGGTGTCACGAGGAGCATGCATGTGGAGGCACACCTGCTGGACAACATACTGAATGTCCGGACGCGTCAGTGTAAGGTACTGAAGCGCACCAACGATGGAGCGGTAGAAGGGAGCGTCGGACGCCGGAGAGCCCTCGACGGCGGACACCTTAGCCTTCGTGTCGACAGGTAAATACAGAGGGAGAGAGACACACCAGGTACGGCATACAAAACCCAAACCTACCTACATGTACACATATTCAACAATGAGGAGGCGATGGGTGGGCCCAAGAGGGGCACAGGTCGTGCGTGAGACGCAGAGTATGCATCCTAGACAGAAAAATCAGCCTGTTGAGTTTTAGTGTTGCCCTCGAATTATTGAAGCGGGAGTAGTAAACACAGGGGGCACAGATTTAAGTATTTCAGCTACTACGTGATGCACATGGCACAGATCTCTAGGCTAATGGACAAAGATCGACCTGTAGCTCGTCCTCGTCGCCTCAGACTACCGCTCCACTCCCCCCTCATCACCTCCAGATCTTTGCTGTTTCACCCTTGTTTATGTCGGCGTGGGTGGGAACTCTCTCCTTTTCTTTCTTCTTAATAAAACAAGCGTGGGTGGGAACTCGGTTGAAGTCGAACCGACCAGGACCAGCTTGGACCTTGGCACCTGCGGCTGCATCCCCATCTCCATCTCCATCTCCATCTAGCGGTGTGTTCTTCCACAGCGCCGTGCGAGTCATGCCTGGCAGCTGCCCTCCACAGCCACAAGGTGACAGTGGCAATAAAGGCGCACGTGGCACGTGGACGCCTAGTGCACCCCCGCATCTTCTCCATCTCGCGGGGCTCTCCTCGATCGCGATCCTGCACCGACTCGTTCTGCATCGTTGGTGTTACTCGGAGGGGGGTTCAAGGAACGGGAGGAGCCCATGTCCATGTGGCTCGGAATAACTTTACCCCTGTAAAAGATATGCTGCAGCGCTCCTTTTGGTTTAGGCGGCGTTCGTTCCTCGTCGACAGCAGGGCCTGTGGAGCTGTCACGGCAAAAGCCTACAGCTTGCGGACGGAAAGGGAGGTGGAGATGTGCATGTGGCCAGTGATAACCAAAATGATCAAGGGAAAATTGAGGTGTTTACTATGTGATGTGGGACCACCGTATATTTGTTTATGCTGACTAGGATGCCACCTCGGTACAGACTCTACGGGGACACGAAATGAAGTAGTTTAACGGGGGGTGTGGACTTCGTCTCCGGACGGAGTAACAAGAGGTAAACCAGCAGCAGTAATATATAGGCCACTCATGTAGTAATACAGCTTCAGAATCCTACACTTATTAGAAGAAGCATAACATAACTGGCAAGGTGCCTCTAAGCTCACTTGTCAAAATAAGATCCGATAAACAGAAACATATATCTGATAAAACAAGTATTAGCATTTCTCCGATGAAGTCAGAACACCCCGAAAAGGCATCCGCGCACAAAACTGAATATCCTTTTACAGTACCAAACCTTGCCAGGTTAATCTTTCACAAAATCCCTGGCATCTTCTTCATCAGACTCATCCTTCTGTACAGCTTGTTCAGCATATTCGTCAAGGGATGCAACAGGGAAAAGGTCGCCTTCCCGATCTCGGTCCGCGATCTTCGGGACTGATGGCCCGCTCTCCTCATCCTTGTTTTTGTTCATCTGCAACAAATAGTTAACCTAATGAATACACACAGAAGAAGAAAAAATATCATGAAGATTTAACTCAGTTATTACTCAAATAAAAACTAGCACACTGAACCAGAGTTTCAGTTCATGGAACTGATATTTCGAATGACATTGAGAATCTTATTCCACTTGCAAGGTCTTAAGTACTGATATCTCAAAGAAGAATATCACATGTCATGTATGGTGGTTGGGGGGATCAATAACAGTTCGCAGAAGAGACCAAAAAGTGTTTTTCTATATTATTTCAAGGGCAAATAGAAGACCCATGCTAGGAGAATCCACTGTTATCCATTAAGATATTTTGTTCCATTTTCAACAGCAGATAGACGTACAACCAATGCTAGACTGCACAAAAGTTACTCGTTTTTCTCTGTATAAGTTAGCAGTATGGATCCTCCTACTACTTTAGCGAATGGAACCTTACCCAGATGGACCCTAGGAACAAAAAGGTGGATTTAGAACAATGTTGATGTATAATCAAGAAGAATCAATATAGTCACTTAAATAGTCACTTTACACAGAATGGATGCCAGCAGAACTGCACAAAACCCAGACGGCAGAAAAACTGAAGATTGAATTCAATAGCACACATATATGCATCACATAGAGGATTTCATGAGGTTAAAAAACGGCAAATTACTTACAGTAGTAACATAGCCATGATTGTCAGCTATTAGCATGTTATTTTTTTTCTCTTGTTGCAGGAATGCTTATGCCTCCAGGACTATCTTCTATAACAGATAATTTCCAGTCAAATTGTTTTAAGACACTGCTGGAACTTTGAACTTCCACCGGTTCTTTATATAATTGCCATGTTTGGAAGGTAATTGCCATGTTTGGTAATAATGAGTTGCATAGTACAGAATTCTAAACATGTGCTCATAAACCTTTAGGGCCTAACTGGGATGCAAATTTTACAAAAATAGGCATAAGAAAAATGCAGGATTGGAAAGTCAACGGTTGTTGACCAAACAGAAACACATGAATGTGTCAGAATGGCCCTTGAGAATGCTACTTGGGAATTTTGCAGGAGTTTGAATAGAGATGTCGGCAGTAAGAATGATTTTACCATGAGGCCAAGCTCATGTCAGAAATTCCTACAGCGTACAAGAGCCTAACAATTTCCATTTGCACAGCAACTGCAGCTATTTGTTAATAAAGTTTTTACAAACCCAACAGATCAAATATGAAGATATCTATACGCGAAGAGTTGACACTTGAATAGTCCAATTAAACTGGAATATCACATGCTTCATTTCAAGTTCTCATCATACTATAACTTGGAAATCAACAAAATCATGTACATAACATCAAGAACCAGAATACAAGGTGTGCATTTTCATTTAGTTGAAACATAAATACCACGACCAGGCACCTATTCCTGTTCTAAGAATGCCAATGTCAATAATGTCACCTGCCCAATATCACAATGCACCCCAAAAAGATAAAGAAGGGCAGATCAAGGGCATATGAGGAATACCGAATACCTGAGGTTTTGCTCATATGATGACTGAATTTAGTATGACTAGTCTGTTTTGATTTCTGTGCAATAGGGTTTCTGCTAAATTTATGTGAACAGAATTTCATCATGTATACAATTTATATATTATTAACTGAACCTCACATGACTATCCAAGTAATGATACAATGACATACTATAATATAGGAGATGCAAATTTAAGTGCATTATATTTAGAGTTTAGTTTAATATGCATAATAAAAAAACAGTGTTCTTCTTTTAAAAAGAGAAGAAAGAACTAGTTATGTTAAACACGCTCATTCAAGCTAAAGATAAGAGGATTCATACTAGGACTCTCTTTCATTGCGTGCAGAAGGAAAAATTTAGAATGACTATCCTTTTCTGCTAGGCTCAAATTTGAGGGATGGAACCTTCTATTTAGTTTGCGAGGTGGATTAAGGAAAGTCTGTTTTATGCCCCTCAAGTTTTCCTGCAGTCCAAATTTCCAGAAGAATAGAGGGGGTCCTTTATTCAGATTTCAGACTTATGGGCTTCCTAGGTCAGTTTATAACTAGCACCAAGGAGAGCATACAGAGAAGCGTAAGCACATTAAAATTAAAATTAAATTTATCCAGTAAGAAAAAATAAATAGCAAGCACTCACAAGGCGAACAAGTGTCCGTCGTTCCCTCTCCCTAGCATATCTGATGGCCTATAAAACAATTCACTGGTCAGCACAAAACAAATGGATTTCTCAAGGTTCACAACAATCCTCTTCCAATGTAGAAGAATCAAACCTCCTCTAGTTCTTTGCGCTCACTGTTTGCTTCCTCAGCATCCCTACAGGACAACACTGAATCGTTACAACACGTAAAATAAAATAAAACACAGTACAAATTCCAGCCATGGTGTAGCTACAACGGTACTAGTGTAACAACAAAATGAAGTAGCGGGGATCACCTTCCAACAAGCTGTTTAACAGAGGTGCAGCACTTGGCACAAATTCCAAGCTCCTTGGAGCAACCTGCATTGAAAAGAGAGCATATCAGTAACAATCAAACGGCAGACCAGCACCACGGTAACAAGAGACACCGCCGAGCAGCCGAAATTCACCTGTGCAGACGTTGTGGTACGCCTGCCGGACATTCCGTTTACTGCACTTCTGGCTGCAAAAATAAAAAGGAAACCACAAGCATCCATCACAATCTCCTCTTACAACCGTTCCCCAAATACTATGCGGTACCCAAGCGGGCAAGAAAGCTACCATTTTGAAGGCTCAACAATCGGCTTGTACTTGCCGTATCTGCAAAAGAAGAGACGAGCAGATCGGACCGAGGAACACAAGTAAACCAAGGACCTAATGAATGAATATAACTAAGGGGGGAGAACCCCATACTTGCGCTTCCAGTCGATTTGGTCCCGGCAGCGCTGGCAGACGCCGGTGATCTCCGACAGAGGCCGGAACCTGCCCCCGGGCTCCTGCGTGAGCAGCGGCGATGATTGCGGCTGTTAGGTCCCACAAGAACGGAAAAGAGAAGACGGGGAAGGGAGGCGGGTCGCCGGCTTACGGTCTCGTTGATCTTCCGGCCGAGGTTGGGCTTCCATGCGTAGGTGTTCTGGTGCTTCGGGGGACCAGCTCGCTTCGACATCTCTCTGCCTCTCTCTCCCTCTCTCCGCTTCGCGCCGCCGCCGGGAGTCCTCTCTGCTTACCCCTAAAACCTCGCTGCGGCGGCTCTGTGGCGTATGCTTGGCTAACAATCGTGTTGGATCCAACAACTACGTCTAATGGGCGTCGGCCCAAGCCCTGGAGCGAGATAGAATCCGCACTTGGGCTCCGGAAAACATGGGCCCAATAGTCAGTCTCACGGCCCATTTGTTCCAGTCAGCGATATGGACTGCCGGTAGACCCCCCACATCCACCATAGTCGGAGATCGGAAGGGAATCAAAACCGTACCGGCGGCTACCGCCCGAGGCCGGGGAGTCGGCGGCGGAGGCAGGCAGCCAGCCCGTGCCTTGGTGGAAGCAGAAATGGCGATGCGGAGGAGGCTGCCGCAGTTCCAGGCCCTCCTCGCGCAGCAAGCCGTCCGCAGCGCCATCCCCAAACCCAGACCCCTAGCCAACCCTCACACCCGCCTCCTCCACTGCCCCTCCACGCCAGCAGCCGCCTGCCGCTCCCCGCTGTCACACTCCCTCTGGCGCAGCCCAGGCACGCTCCTGCCGGTGAGCGCAGCGGCCGTTGCGGCGGCCGCCCGGGCCGGCGCCAAGCGGTGGCTGACCGCGCGCGCCGCCGGGTCGCTCGAGCTCTTCTCGCTGCAGCGGAGGCGGTCCCCGGACTTGCTCTCCTCGTCCTACACATTCCTCCGCCGCGTACCCTGGTGAGGTTTTGGCTGGTGGTACGACTTAATTACCTGGAGTTTTGGGTTGTTTGGTCATTTAGGTTTTCGTGCCTCCTGAAGGGAGCGCTGGCTACCATCAGCGGACGGGATGGTGCTGATGCTCATGGGCGCGAATGTGGCCGTCTTCATGCTCTGGCACATGGCCAGTCCGGATTTCATGAGGGATCATTTCTCGGTTAGTGATCAATCAAAGGGGCCTTGCTTTGATTTCACACAAGTGGTTGTTGAAGTCTAATTTGATGAATGTTGTGATGAGCAGATTTCGCTGGACAATATGAAGAGCGGGCGGTTGCACACGTTGCTCACGAATGCCTTCAGCCACTATGACTCAGGTCACCTCTTCGGCAATATGATGAGTCTCTACTTCTTCGGTTCAAGTGTAAGAAGTTCACTCTTTGTCTATTGTTGCATTGCGCAACATGCTTTGTATATCATATGAGTACAATGCACATACATACATACATACCAAGTATCCCCTGAGTGCACCACCTTATGGTGAAACATCAAACATGCTCACCTACACTTCCTGAAAATCCAATGTAAAAGGTGTGTAACACACTATTTACATCCCCAACCATGTGACATTAGCTCATCTATGTTCTTTTCACACCAACATCATCTTGTTGAAGTTAAAACTGAGACATGACCAAGGAATAGTCGCAATAATGTATGGTTAATAAAATGCTTTTGCACTGGACCCTTCTGTTGGGTTAGAATACTAGTCGCCAACCTGTGTGCCTGCAGGGGCTAGCGACTTTGAAGTGAATTCACAAAGAAGTTTTGGATTTACTATGCATGGAAGCTTGTAGGAAATAGAAACATAAAATTAGATAACTTACAAGCATTATAAAAATATGTTATTAAAAAATTATGCATTATTAGTTTGTTAATAACCATATGGTAAATTAATTATATTCATTTGTTCAATTTCTGATTAGCTTTGAACATGTGTCCTTTATTTCCAATCTCTGTTTTCGAGTCGCTCGACTAGTCGCGACTAGTCGTCGACTAGTCGATGAGTCGCACTTCCAGGGTCGACTCAACCTCTCGACTCGACTCTTGGAATGAGTCGAGCGACTCGAGCGACTAGTCTAGACTAGTCACGACTAGTCGTGGTTTCTGGGTCGAACGACTCATTTTTTTGAGCCCCACCTGTCATGTTTTTCTACTGTATTTGCTTGCCAACCCTCCTGGAAACCTAGATCGAACCCTCTCCTTGGCAGCCGCCGCGACCCCTGGTTTGCTGCTCGTCCCCTCCTCCCTTGGTTGCTGCTGCTGCTCGTCCTCTCCTCCCCTGGTTGCTGCTGCTGCTCGTCCCTCTCCCATGGTTGTTGTTGCTGTTGATCTGCTGCCCCCTCCTCCACTGGTTGCTGCTGCTGCTGGTCTATTCCTCCCCTGGTTGCTGCTGCTGCTGGTCTATTCCTCCCCTGGTTGCAGCTGCTGCTGGTCTGCTCCTCCCCTGGTACTTACTACCTACTGCTTAAATCATGTCGACTCGTCGCATGTCGACTCGTCGACCATGAGTCTAGACTAGTCGACTAGTCTAGAGTCGCCCCCCTGAGCGACTCGTCGACTCATCGACTCGAAAACCTTGTTTCCAATCTACCTGTGTCATTTTCCAGTTGTATACCTGTGTTGCGGTTATAAGCAATTGTTACACCAAAATCGTGGTGCCTGATCAATGTATCTTATTGAGACTCATGTTTTTGAAATTAATACTCCCTCCGTCCAAAAATACTTGTCATCAAAATGAATAAAAAGGGATGTATCTAGAACTAAAATACATCTCCTTTTATTCATTTTGATGACAAGTATTTTCGGACGGAGGGAGTATATTACTAGCAAAAGAGCGCATGCGTTGCAACGGGAGAAAAAGATACAACATGGCCATAACCTAATAATCACGAGTCAAGACCCCAATAGGGCCATTTATTTTTTGAATGAAAGCCCCCCCC
>LR738711.1:740629856-740653729 GCA_902687465.1 Secale cereale
GGGGGGGCACCTCCTCCGTCCTTCTCCTAGTGCCAAAATAAGGAAGGGGGGCCCGAATTTGGGTGGAACCCCAAGTAGGATTGGGCTTACTTGGCCCCCCCTTGGCTGCCTTTTTCCCCCTCCAATCTCTATCTCTACTCCTAATGGAGCAGTTGGTAGTCTTTGTTCCAGGTTTTTTTTCGTCCCACCTCGTCTGGTTTTTTTCGTCCCACCTCGTCTGGTTTTTTTTCAACCGGTTTTTTTCGCTACAATTAACCCCCCTCCCCAACCCCACCCCACTCACCGCACGCAGTCAGGTTCCGTTTCCCCCCTTACGTCCCCGATCCATGCATGACAATCAATTCTTTCCAAACGCAATCAATTAACTTAAGGTAACCAGACACAATCAATTCTTTCCAAACGCAATAAAAACTTTCCTAATTTTTCCAAAGTTTCCTAACTAGACACGTTATAAATGGGCAGGAACCGATAACACGTTACCAATTAATAAAGTTTAGTTTTATGATCATCAATTCCAAATCCTAATTTTCCTAATGCATTGACAATAAATTCTTTCCAAACGCAATAATGCATGACAATCAATTATTTCCAAACGCAATCAATTAACTTAAGGTAACCAGACACAATCAATTCATTCATAACGCAATAAAAACTTTCCTACTTTTCCCAAAGTTTCCTAACTAGACACTTTATAAACGGGCAGGAACCGATAACACGTTACTAATTAATAAAGTTTAATTTTATGACCATCAATTCCAAATCCTAATTTTCCTAATGCATTGATGTTTGCCTTTTCTAAGAACCAATCAATAATCAATATAAGAGAAAAAAGCTCCGCACCAAGCGAGCCAGCCGCTTCTCTTCCCGATTAACAATCTTGCGCTAGGGTTCCTTGTGTTGTGTCGCCGCCGTGGAGCTCCTTGACCAGCCCGTCTCCTGCCGCCTTGCCCCTCTCTCTTCCCTCCAACCTAGAAGCTGGCGACGAGGCGCACAATGCCCTCACGGCCTTGCTCGATCGCTTCTAGAACCCACCACGCGTGTCGAGGCGAGGCACCTCCTGGGCTCCGTTCGTCGCCGCTTCGCCGATGACCCCCACGCGTCTGTCGACGCTGCACCGACGACCCCACTGCCGGGCAGGAGGAGTGCTTCGGCACCTCATTGGCTCCATCCGTCGCCGCTTCGCGGACGACCCCCACGCGTCTGTCGTCGCTTCGCCGACGACCCCGCTGCCGGACAGGAGGAGTGCTCCAGTGAATCATGGGCTCCGTCCATCACCGCTTCGACGACGGCCCCCACGCGTCGGTCGCCGCTTCGCCGACGCCGACGACCCCGCCGCTGGGCAGGAGTGCTTCGGCGCATCATTGGCTCCGTCCGTCGCTCTTCACCAACAACCCCCACACGCCGGGCAGGAGTAGTGCTTATGTGCCTTCAACCTCAGCCTCCGCGCTGGTCGTACTCTACGCCCACCTGCAAGGTCCCCCGCCCCGAATCCGCCTGGTCCTTCCCAGCAAATGGATTTGAAAATCATGGAACATGTCTGGTTGTTGATCGTAATTATGACATGATTTGTGGGTGTTTCCTTTTTGTTTTACATCTATAATAAATCATTATTTACATTGCTGCTATAGAATTATGAAGTTAGTATATGCATGTGCTTTTACTTTTCTTGACTTCATCTGGCACCTGTAATTGCACAAGTGTCGGGTCATATTGAAATAGCGTGGTTAAATGAGTTTTGTTGATTTGGATATGTCATAAATTGCCGTATTGGAAGTTAGCAGGCCCCTTGTGTAGTTTTAAAATAGTAACTAGGTACGAATTTTAAAATTGCCATAGTGTTTGTGATGCAATGGTTGGTCAAATATGGGACCTGGATGTTATACTCATGTACGAGTTTATGTCTATCAAACATGATCTCGGCTTGAAATGTGTCGAAAAGGTCACTATCAACATCTAATATTCAGTATCCTCCCCCGAGCTTCATACACGCTTATTACATGTTAAATTTATGTATTCTGCAAGAACGTGCTAAATTTCATTTGAAAATGTTGTGACTTGTAGGCTTTACAAAAAAAACAAAATTACGTCCCAACAACAAAAATAAAAGGCCGGGTTCGTCATGTTAAGTACCATCAGTTTCTCTCCAAAGAAAATTTTCTTAGTACAGGAAGAAAATACTTATTATGATTTTTGCATGCCGTCATGGTTCTTCCTTGGATTGTGGGGTTTGCGTTAGTGCGTGCAAGCCGAGATTGACAGTGGGCCATCACATTTTGTTCCTTATTTCCGTGAGAGTTGATCATAGTTCTTCTATTTTTATTAACTGTATTTCGGTGAGAGGTGATCATAGTTCTTCTATTTTTATCAATCATGCTATGATAAATACAAAGAATCTCATAAGCTTTTGGGTGCGTATAAAAGAAACAAGCATGTACTGATGTTGAACCATGACAAAGTTTGGCAACTTAGGCCGTAAGAGAAATAGGGAGAATCATTGGAGGGATTGTAAATAGTTGAGATAGCAAAATATGCACATCTAATATTGATTCGGTTTTCTATGAAAGAATTTGCCATTACAGGGATCCCCTACTTGTTGAAAGTTTTATTGTCAACAAGAAGGGCAAGGAGCACGAGCCTGTGAGAGAAAAAGGGCAATGTAGAGAGGAGGAACTGGATGCTCCGTCATGAAGTTGTTGGCAACTTAGGCCGTAAGAGAAATAGGGAGAATCATTGGAGGGATTGTAAATAGTTGAGATAGCAAAATATGCACATCTGATATTGATTCGGTTTTTTATGAAAGAATTTGCCATTACAGGGATCCCCTACTTGTTGAAAGTTTTATTGTCAACAAGAAGGGCAAGGAGCACGAGCCTGTGAGAGAAAAAGGGTAATGCAGAGAGGAGGAACTGGATGCTCCGTCATGAAGTTGTGTCATAGTAGCCATTTAGAGAGACGGCAAAGCATGCATGAGTCATCAATTCAAGTGAGAAGAACTTGTTTTATGTGATTTTTTGTGGATAAAAGAAAAAAAAAATGTTTTAATAACGGCTAATTCGACAACACAAGTGATATGCCTTGATCATTATGTGCATATGATATGATTCTAGCTATTTTCCTTTGTATGGGTGATTTTAATCCTTGGGTATAGGAGAATTCTTACGAGTGGGCCTATCAGCTCTCATGCAACATAGCGAAGTAATAACACAATGATTGAAGCGCTGAAGTTGAGGGGCTCTAATATAGCGAGGTAATAACACAATGATTGAAGAGCTTAAGTTGAGGGGCTTGTCATAGATTCATTTCTTGGCCCGTGGCAACGCACGGGCGTTCTACTAGTATATGTGGGGAGGGAGGCGCCTAGAACACACAACAACATCTGTTAGCCGTGTGCGGCACCCCCCCTCCACAGTTTACTCCCATGGTCATATCTTCGTAGTGCTTAGGCGAAGCCCTTCGCGGATCACATCGCCGTCACCGTCACCACGTCGTCGTGCTGACGGAACTCATCTACTTCCTCGACATCTTGCTGGATCAAGAGGACGAAGGACGTCATCGAGCTGAACGTGTGCAGAACTCGGAGGTGCCGTTTGTTCGGTGCTTGATCGGTCGGAGCTATAAGAAGTTCGACTACATCAACCGCGTTGTCAAACGCTTCCGCTTTTGGTCTACGAGGATACGTAGACACACTCTCCCCCTCTCGTTGCTTTGCATCTCCTAGATAGATCTTGCGTGAGCGTAGGAAATTTTTAAAAATGCATGCAACGTTCCACAATAGTGGCATCAAAGCCAGGTCTATTCGTAGATGATATGCACGAGTAGAACAGAAAGAGTTGTGGGCGGTTACTTACCACCAACGTCTTATTTTGATTCGACGGCATTGTGGGATGAAGCATCCCGGACCAACCTTACATGACCGCGTCCATGAGACCGATTCCACCGACAGACATGCAACTAGTTTTGCATAAAGGTGGCTGGTGGGTGTCTGTTTCTCCTACTTTAGTTGAATCGAATTTGACTGCGGCCGGTTGATACATCTCCAACGTATCTACTTTTCCAAACACTTTTGCCCTTGTTTTGGACTCTAACTTGCATGATTTGAATGGAACTAACCCGGTCTGACGCTGTTTTCAGCAGAATTGCCAGGGTGTTATTTTTGTGCGGAAATAAAAGTTCTCGGAATGACCTGAAAATCAACGGAGATTTTTTTTGGAATATATAAAAAATACCGGCGAAAGAACCAAGACCAAGGGGCCCACACCCTGTCCACGAGGGTGGGCGGCGTGCCCACCTCCGTGGGCGCGCCCCTGTCTCGTGGGCCCCCTGATGCTCCACCGACCTCGACTCCAACTCCATATATTCACTTTCGGGGAGAAAAAATCAGAGAGAAGGATTCATCGCGTTTTACGATACGGAGCCGCCACCAAGCCCTAATCTCTCCCGGGAGGGCTGATCTGGAGTCCGTTCGGGGCTCCGGAGAGTGAGATCGTCGCCTTCGTCATCATTACCTTCCTCCATCACCAATTCCATGATGCTCACCGCCGTGCGTGAGTAATCCCATCGTAGGCTTGCTGGACGGTGATGGGTTGGATAAGATTTACCATGTAATCGAGTTAGTTTTGTTAGGGTTTGATCCCTAGTATCCACTGTGTTCTAAGATTGATGTTGCTATGACTTTACTATGCTTAATGCTTGTCACTAGGGCCCGAGTGCCATGATTTCAGATCTGAACCTATTATGTTTTCATGAATATATGTGAGTTCTTGATCCTATCTTGCAAGTCAATAGTCACCTACTATGTGTTATGATCCGGCAACCCCGAAGTGACAATAATCGGGACCACTCTCGGTGATGACCATAGTTTGAGGAGTTCATGTATTCACTAAGTGTTAATGCTTTGGTCCGGTACTCTATTAAAAGGAGGCCTTAATATCCCTTAGTTTACAATAGGACCCCGCTGCCACGGGAGGGTAGGACAAAAGATGTCATGCAAGTTCTTTCCCATAAGCATGTATGACTATATTCGGAATACATGCCTACATTACATTGATGAACTAGAGCTAGTTCTCTGTCACCCTATGTTATAACTATTACATGAGGAATCACATCCGACATAATTATCCATCACTGATCCAATGCCTACGAGCTTTTGCTACTTCTCAATCTTGCGTTGTATTCCCTTGAAGAGGAAAGGGTGATGCATCACAGTAGCGTAAGTATTTCCCTCAGTTTTTGAGAACCAAGATATCAATCCAGTAGGAGACCACGCGCGAGTCCCTCGCACCTGCACAAACAAATAAGAACTTCACAGCCAACGCGATAAGGGGTTGTGAATCCCTTTACGGTCACTTACGAAAGTGAGAACTGATAGATATGATAGTTTGATTTTTTTGGATATAAGAACAGAAAGTAAAAGCGGAAAAGTAAAGTAGATTGTAGATTGATATGTTGAGAATAGACCCGGGGGCCATAGGTTTCTCTAGTGTCTTCTCTCATGATAGAGGAATTCTACGGCGGGTAAACAAATTACTGTCGAGCAATTGATAGAAAAGCGAATGCTTATGAGAATATCTAGGCATGGTCATTATATATAGGCATCACGTCCAAAACAAGTAGACCGAATCGATTCTGCATCTACTACTATTACTCCACACATCGACCGCTATCCAGCATGCATCTAGAGTATTAAGTTCATAAGAACAGAGTAACGCCTTAAGCAAGATGACATGATGTAGAGGGATAAACTCAAATAACATGATATAAAGCCCATCTTTTTATCCTTGATGGCAACAATACAATACGTGCCTTGCTGCCCCTACTGTCACTGGGAAAGGACACCGCAAGATTGAACCCAAAGCCAAGCACTTCTCCCATTGCAAGAACTATAGATCTAGTAGGCCAAACCAAACCAATAATTCGAAGAGACTTGCAAGGATATTATAATCATACATAAAGAGTTCAGAAAAGAACCAAATATTTCTCATAGATAATCTTGCTCATAAACCCACAATTCATCGGATCTCGACAAACACACCGCAAAAAGAGATTACATCGAATAGATCTCCTCGAAGACCGAGGAGAACTTGGTATTGAGATCCAAAGAGAGAGAAGAAGCCATCTAGATACTAGTTATGGACTCGAAGATCTGTGGTAAACTACTCACAACTCATGGTGAAGCGACGATGATGATGTAGAAGCACTCCGTGGTAGATTCCCCCTCCGGCGGAGCTCCGGAACAGGCCCCAAGATGGGATCTCACGGGAATACAAGGTTGCGGCGGTGGAACTAGGGTTTTCTCTGTTGTTCTGATGGTTTCGGGGTACGTAGGTATATATAGGAGGAAGGAGGGCACCGGGGGCCAAACGTGGGGCCCACGAGGCAGGGGGGCGCGCCCTGTAGGGGGGCGCCCCCCCACCCTCGTGGACGCCACGTGTGCCCTACTCCATGGTTCTCAAGTCTCCCGTGCGTATTTTGCTCCAAAAATATCTCTCCCAAAGTTTTATTCTGTTTGGACTCCGTTTGATATCCCTTTTCTGTAAAACCCTGAAATAGGCAAAAAACAGCAATCTGGACTAGGCCTTTGGGTTAATAGGTTAGTGCCAAAAATAATATAAAAGTGTATAACAAAGCCCATTAAACATCCAAAACATCATAAATAACAACATGGAACAATAAAAAATTATAGATACATTGGAGACGTATCAAGCATCCCCAAGCTTAATTCCTGCCCGTCCTCGAGTAGGTAAATGATAAAAATAGAATATTTGATGTGGAATGCTAACCAACATAGTTTTCAATGTAATTCTCTTAATTGTGGCATGAATGTTCAGATCTGAAAGATTCAAGACAAAAGTCTATATTGACATAAGAAATAATAATACTTCAAGCATACTAACAAAGCAATCATGTCTTCTCAAAATACTATGGCTAAAGAAAGTTATCCCTACAAAATCACATAGTCTGGCTATGCTCCCTCTTCATGACACAAAATATTCATATCATGCACAACCCCGGTTTCAACCAAGCACTTGTTTTCATACTCTATTCTTTCAAACCTTTCAACTTTCATGTAATACATGAGCGTGAGCCATGGATATAGCACTATGTGGAATAGAGTGGTGGTTGTGGAGAATACAAAAAGGAGGGAGATAGTCTCACATCGACTAGGCGTATCAATGGGCTATGGAGATGCCCATCAATAGATATCAATGTGAGTGAGTAGGGATTGCCATGCAACAGATGCACTAGAGCTAAATATGTATGAAAGCTCAACAAAATAAACTAAGTGGGTGTGCATCCAACTTGCTTGCTCACGAAGACCTAGGGCATTTGAGGAAGCCCATCATTGGAATATACAAGACAAGTTCTATAATGAAAATTCTCACTAGTATATGAAAGTGACTAAACATGAGACTCTCTATCATGAAGAACATGGTGCTACTTTGAAGCACAAGTGTGGAAAAAGATAGTAGCAATTGTCCCTTTTTTTCTTTTCTTCTTCTTTTTTATTGGGGGGGCCTTTTCTTTTGTTCGGCCTTCCGTCACATGGTACAATGCTCTAATAATGATGATCATCACACTTATATTACATTACAACTCGATATTACAACTCGATACTAGAACAAAGTATGACTCTATATAAATGCCTCCGCGGTGTACCGGGATGTGCAATGAATCAAGAGTGACATGTATGAAAAGTTATGCATAGTGTCTTTGCCACAAATACGATGTCAACTACATGATCATGCATGGCAATATGACAATATGAAGCGTGTCATATGAACGGAACGGTGGAAAGTTGCATGGCAATATATCTCGGAATGGCTATGGAAATGCCATGATAGGTAGGTATGGTGACTGTTTTGAGGAAGATATATGGTGGCTGTTTTGAGGAAGGTATATATAGTGGGTGTATGGTACCGGCGAAAGTTGCGCGGTACAAGAGAGGCTAGCAATGGTGGAAGGGTGAGAGTGCGTATAATCCATGGACTCAACATTAGTCATAAGAACTCATATACTTATTGCAAAAATTTACGAGTCATCAAAACAAAGCAATCAACGCATGCTCCTAGGGGGGAGGTTGGTAGGAGTTAACCACACCGCGACCCCGACCTCCACACAAAGGATGACACTCTACAAATACCTCATTCTCTAACTTCGTCACATAGTGGTTCACCATACGTGCATGCTACGAGAATCGCTAACTTTAACACAAGTATTTCTTAATTTCATAATAACTCCACTAGCATGACTCTAATATCACTATCCTCATATCTCAAAACAATTATCAAGCATCCAACTTCTCATCATATTCAATGCACTTAATGTGAAAGTTTTTACTACATTGATCTTGGATGCCTATCATGTGAAGGCTAGTTTTATAGCCAAAGCACATTACCATGCTGTTTTAATAGACTCTCAAAAGGATATAAGTGAAGCATGAGAGATCAAAAATTTCTACAAAATATAATTACCACCGTGCTCTAAAAGATATAAGTGAAGCACTAGAGCAAAAACTATTCGACTCAAAAGATGTAAGTGAAGCACATAGAGTGTTCTAGCAATTCCTTGGCCATATTTTCTCTCTCTCAAAAAGGTGTGTCCAGCAAGGATAATTGTGGCAAACTAACAAGCAAAGACTCAAATGATACATGACGCTCCAAGTAAAACACATATCATGTGGTGAATAAAAATATAGCTCCGAGTATAGTTACCGATAGATGAAGACGAAAGAGGGGATGCCTTCCCGGGGCATCCCCAAGCTTAGGATTTTGGTTATCCTTGAATTTTACCTTGGGGTGCCTTGGGAATCCCCAAGCTTAGGCTCTTGCCACTCTTTGTTCCATAGTCCATCAAAGCAATACCCAAAACTTGAAAACTTCACAACACAAAACTTAGACAAAAATCTCGTGAGCTCTGTTAGTATAAGAAAACAAACCACTACTCAAAGGTACTGTAATGAACTCGTTCTTTGTTTATATTGGTGTTAAACCTACTGTATTCTAACTTCTCTATGATTCATACTCCCTCCGTCCGGAAATACTTGTCATCAAAATAAAAAAAGGGGATGTATCTAGATGTATTTTAGTTCTAGATACATCTCTTTTTGTCCATTTTGATGACAAGTATTTTCGGACGGAGGGAGTACTCCACAATACTACTCATAGATTCATCAAAATAAGCAAACAACACACGAAAAACAGAATCTGTCAAAAACATAACAGTCTGTAGTAATCTGTAACTTTCGCATACTTCTGTAACTCCAAAAAATGAAATAAATTGGTAAACATGAGGAATTTGTCTATTAATCATCTACAAAAATAATCAACTAAATAGCACACTCCAGTAAAATCTGGTGACCATTCTAGCGAGCGCTAACGATTTTGTTTTTCGCAGCAAGATCATATAAACTTCACACAAGTCTTCCCAAAGGTTCTACTTGGCACAAACACTGATTAAAACACAAAACACCGTCTAAAAATAAGCTAGATGCAATATTTATTCCTAGACAGAAGCAAAAAAAATTGGGTTGCCTCCCAACAAGTGCTATTGTTTAATGCCCCTAGCTAGGCATGATAATTTAATGATGCTCACAAGAAAGATAAGACTTGAAGCACAAATTAGAGCATCATAGAACATGTGACAAACACATCTAAGTCTAATATACTTCCTAGGCGAAGTATCAAGTGAAAACGGCTATTCAGTAAAAACTGAAAACTATCATGGTACACCATCTGATCCAGGACATACGGTGCACAACAAACGTGGGATTCTAACTAGCCACTTAACCAAAGTTTTACAGCTAACCCCCTGCCCTTACATGCTAGCTAACCCCCTGCCCTTACGTAGATTAAGGAAAAAAAGGATAACGAATCGTGGTCAATCTGTGCCACCATGGAGTCTAGTCCTGCGCCACCGACGATCGCGAGGTGCCCTGGCTCTTCGACGACCGCCCCATCCAACAACACTAGCCCTCCGCCGCCCTCGACCGTTACTCCCTACCCTCCCCCGGCCTTGTCCGTGATCCCACGCCCTTCGCCGGCCTTGTCCGTGAGCCATTGCTCTATGTCGGTTGTGACTAGCCTTCCAGAGCATGCATCACTACCGCTCATTATAAGCAATGGTGTCAACGATCCTCTATCCCCTACCATGCACCTGCCTCCTGGTAGTACTACACAGGTAAGCAATAGATTTATTTTTTGATGATTGTTTTTCTTCCTGCATTGATACAAAATGATGACGCCAATGCCATGGTTGTTTCTCTTAGCTTGGTGGTGATTTGGTTTTGGAAACCCATAATTGCAATGAGGCCGTCCGCCATGATATGGAAATACATCCTCTCCCGATCAATTTGGATAGCTTCGGTACACCCAAAAAAAGAGCTATGGATGTCCTTGTTTGTGTGAGTATCATTATCACCACAAATCAGTTCAAATTCCACTAACAAATCGTAACTTGTATGACTAATGTGTTTTGTAATTTTTCGATTTCAACATGTACACCCATATACGATGAGAACTTAAAGCCAACTGTAGGAATGACATTCGACAGTATGGAAACAGTCGAGGAGTTTTACAAGGCTTATGCACACAACGTTGGTTTTTCAGTTTGAATTGGACAGAACAAGACTAAAGATAATGTGATAGTATGGAGGCGTTTCCTTTGTGCAAAATCAAGATTCCGAACAAAGAAGGAGGATGAACCCAAGATGGATTTGAATGGAGAGAAGAAAAGGACACATGCAAGAAAGATCACTAGATGTGGTTGTGAGGCCATGATAACTGTGATCCTTATGAAGGATGGAAAATACTCAGTATCATTTTTTCATGAAGAACACACCCATGCATTTGTCACACCTAGGAAGCAACATTTAATCAAGTCTAACAGAAAAGTCAGTGAGAAGGCCAAGGGCACACTATTTACATGTCATGCAGCTAGCATTGGCACATCTGGGGCGTTTCGGTTGTTACGTGTTGGTGAGGGTGGATTTGAGTTCGTCGGGTGCACAAAGAGAGACCTGCAGAATTACCATCATGACATGAGAAGTACTTTCAAGGATTCGGATGCTCAAATGTTCATTGACAACCTGAGGAAGAGGAAGAAAATAAACCTGGGGTTCTTCTTCGAATATGTTCTTGATGATAAGAAGTGTCTGACACATGTATTCTGGGCTGATGCTTTTTGTAGAAAGAATTATGCTTTGTTTGGAGAAATGGTGTCCTTCGACTCTACATATAGCACGAACTAGTACAACATGATTTTTTGCCCATTTATAGGAATAAACCACCACATGGGATCTGTTTTTATGGTACTGCCTTGATTGTAGATGAGAAGATAGAATCGTATAAATGGGTATTTCAAACTTTCTTGAAAGCAACGGATGGGGAAGCACCAAGGCTTATAGTAACTGATGAAGACCAAAGCATGAAGACTGCAATTGAACAAATTATGCCTAGCACCATCCATAGATTATGCATGTGGCACATAATGAGAAAGCTACCATAAAAGGTTGGTCCTCCGTTGAGAGAGGATGAACATTTCTATAGTACAATCAACTCATGTGTATGGGGGTCTGAAAACCCAGCTGGATTTGAGGCAAAATGGTCTTCAATGATCTCTGAATTTTGGGCTTGAGGAAAACACATGGTTTGCTAGGAGATACGAACTTCGAAAATCATGGATACCAGCCTACTACAGAGATGTATTTATGGGTGAGATTCTAAGAACCACTTCAAGGTCAGAGAGTGCTAACTCATTTTTCAACCACTTTATTGGTTACAAACATGCTTTGGTGGAGTTTTGGATTAGGATTGGTACATCCCTAGAAGAACAACGTCAGAATGAACTCAAGGCTGACCATGAGTGCCTCAATTCTACGCCTCCATTGATTACATCTCGGGAGATCGAGAAGCATGCTAGTCTGTTCTTCACCCATGAGGTTTTCAAATATTTTCAAAAGGAGGTACGTGCAGCTAGAGAACATTGCTTGATTGAAAGCATATCACAGGAAGGTGATGTGAGAACCACAGTTATAGGTGGTGACCGCTCTTTGAAGTCTCAAGAAGTTCAATTCAACATAACATCCATGAGTGCTCACTGCTCTTGCATGTTATTTGAGACACGTGGAATTCCATGCCGACATATCATTCTGGTTTTGAGAGGTGCAAAGATGAATGAGCTACCTAGTCATTTTATGTTAGATAGGTGGAAGAAAACAGTTAACAGGAGGGTACTATATGATAGCTATGGCAACTTGCATGAAGAGAATGAAAGTAGTTCCTTAGATCTGGCAAAGCGGAAAATGGTTTCTGAGATACACCAAGCAGTCGATGACACAATTAGGTTGGCTGAACACTTCCTGAAGAACTGGAAGCATTAAGAAACATTCTCATTGACATGAAAAGAAATGTGTCTGAAAGGGTTGTTGCCAATCATCCTAGTAGACAAGATGAGTTTGAGGCATATATTGGTTGTACCATGCCTAATCAAGTTAACATTCATCCACCAACAAATGTCCATACAAAAGGCAGATGCAAGAGAATTAAGGGGCACTTAGACAAGGGTGGGCATCAAAATAAGGATGGAAAAGGGAAGCAAAATAATGATGTAGAGGGGAAGAAAAATGTTGGTGGAGGGAAAAAGAAAGTGCCTAGAACATGCAAGAAGTGTAACCAGGTTGGCTTTCATGATAGCCGTAATTGCCCTAACAGCAACTAAGAAAACTACTGGTACTTTTAATACCCATACAATTTATTTTCCTTTAGAAAGTGTAAACACACACACAAACTTATATGTTTATGCAAACTGCAGGTGTTGTTCAAGGTCGACCAATCTTCTCATTTTCTGAAATCTTACGATGCATTTCTGAACGACAACTTGGTGTTGAAGCTCATATGTTGGGCAAAATTGAGATGAACTTTCTGCCAATATCTTGCTAGGAGATTACCATTTTATTTCTGAATATATATGTCAGAATATTGTATTACTGAATATTGTATTTCTTTGGAATATTTATGTATTGATATTCATCAAAATGTCCATGGTGGAATTTTGAACCACAATGCAAGAATCTTGTTTCTCACAGCATGTTGTTTGCCCCAATTTTGTTGCAAATCATTGCCCGCGTAAGTCCTTGAATTAGCAGGGGCGATGCCGAGGGTTGTTGGTTTTATCAGATGTATGTTGTGGTAAAAATGCAATGTTGAGTGTGGTAAACAACACCGGTGGTAAACAGACAATGTTGAGTGCTGTTGGTTTTAACAGTTTACTAAACTAAAGCAATGCTGAGTGTTGTTGATTTTGACACCACTACACACCTCACTTTTAAACAGAACAGGGGATGTTGTCTTGTGAGGCGGACAATAGACAGTCAGTCAATAGTGCAATTGCTGATGGCATGGACCATCTAATTAATCAAATGCACCCATCTGAGAGTGAGAGCCCCCTATATCCTGAATTTGTCGTAGACAATACCGCAGAAATTTCAGCTCACCATAGATACAGACAAGACATATTTCTCGAACCAATTCACATTCATTCAGCAAATTTGCAATTTCAGTATGTACAACAATAGCAAAATGCCAAAGATTTCTTGTATAACCACATCCATTCAAGTACTTTCTCCACACCCACTTTCATTCAGATGCAGCAAAACAACAAGGACTTATCTGTACTGTACAACCCATACATTCAGTTACAGCAAAACACCATTATCATTCAGTTACAGAAACATCAGCTTCGAAGGGCAAGCCACCGGGAAGCCGTCGCAGGGAGGAAGCACCGCGGTCGCCGGGTATCCCTCGCATGGGCCAACACCAGGCTACCTGGGGGCAGCGCCAGGTCGGCTGGGCCGCCGAGGTCGCCGTGGCTCGGGGCCATCACGGTGGCCGTCGGGTCGCCGTTGCGTGCGGCTACCGCCGTCGCCACCAGCGCGTGTAGACGCCGCCGGTTAGCGGTCGCGTCGGGGCCACGGTCTCCGATTCGCCATCACCAGAGGAGCGGCGTTGCGGAGTGTCGCCGTTGAATCGCCGCCGCCTCCAAGTCTCCCTCGCACGGGTCTATTTGTTTTCCCTATTTTACTGAGTCATTAGCAAGCTAGAACGTAAGGGTAGGGGGTTAGCTGTAAAACTTTGATTAAGTGGCTAGTAAGAATCCCATGTTTGTTGTGCACCGTACATTCTGGATCAGATGGTGTACGACGATAGTTTTCAGTTTTTACTGAATAGCGGTTTTCACTTGATACTTCGCCTACTTCCTATGCATAGGTATTTTATAGGAAAACAAATTAGCAAGACAATCAAGATCTAGCATATGCAAGGAAGAAGAGAGAGCCAATAGCAATCTCAACACAAAGAGAGGTAATTTAGTAACATGAAGATTTCTACAACCATATTTTCCTCTCTCATAATAATTGCATGTAGGATCATAAGAAAATTTAACAATATAGCTATCACAAAACATATTCTCAACACGATCCATATGCATACGAAGTTGACACTCTTCCAAAATAGTGGGATCAATATTAACCAAAGTCATGACCTCTCCAAACCCACTTTTATCAAAAATTTCATAAGATTGATCATTGCAACAAGTAGTGGGTATATCAAAATAAGCATCCCCAAGCTTAGGGTTTTGCATATCATTAGCACAATTGACATTAATAGAATTTATAATAACATCATTGCAATCATGCTTTTTATTCAAGGATGTATCATGAATCTCTTTGAGCACATCATCACAATTTTCAGATTCATAAATTGCAAGCAAAACCTCATAAAGATAATACAGTGCACTCAACTCACTAGCAATTGGTTCAACATAATTGGATCTCTTAAATAGATTAGCAAGAGGATGAGGATCCATAATTTAGCAAGCGAAGATGCAAGCTGGTAGAGGGCACATAGCAACACAAGAAAATAGAAAGGCGAACGGAAAATGGGCGAATAAAACGACAAAGGTGAAGTGGGGGAGAGGAAAACGAGAGGCAAATAAATGTAATGCGAAGGATAAGGGTTTGTGATAGGTACTTGGTATATGAATTTTGCGTAAGCCTCCCCGGCAACGGCGCCAGAAATTCTTCTTGCCACTTCTCGAGCTTGCGTTGTATTCCCTCGAAGAGGAAAGGGTGATGCAGTACAGTAGCGTAAGTATTTCCCTCAGTTTTTGAGAACCAAGGTATCAATCCAGTAGGAGACCACGCGCGAGTCCCTCGCACCCGCACAAACAAATAAGAACTTCGCAGCCAACGTGATAAGGGGTTGTCAATCCCTTTACGGTCACTTACGAAAGTGAGATCCGATAGATAGGATAGTTTGATATTTTTGGTATTTTTGGATATAAGAACAGAAAGTAAAAGCGGAAAAGTAAAGTAGATTGTAGATTGATATGTTGAGAATAGACCCGGGAGCCATAGGTTTCTCTAGTGGCTTCTCTCATGATAGCGGAATTCTGCGGCGGGAAAACAAATTACTCTCGAGCAATTGATAGAAAAGCGAATACTGATGAGAATATCTAGGCATGATCATTATATATAGGCATCACGTCCGAAACAAGTAGACCGAAACGATTCTGCATCTACTACTATTACTCCACACATCGACCGCTATCCAACATGCATCTAGAGTATTAAGTTCATAAGAACAGAGTAACACCTTAAGCAAGATGACATCATGTAGAGGGATAAACTCAAATAACATGATATAAATCCCATCTTTTTATCCTTGATGGCAACAATACAATACGTGCCTTGCCGCCCCTACTGTCACTGGGAAAGGACACCGCCAGATTGA
Organism: Secale cereale; assembly: GCA_902687465.1. Taxonomy (NCBI): domain Eukaryota; kingdom Viridiplantae; phylum Streptophyta; class Magnoliopsida; order Poales; family Poaceae; genus Secale; species Secale cereale. The sequence goes on from LR738711.1 coordinate 740,645,642, forward strand.
ACCCAAAACCAAGCACTTCTCCCATTGCAAGAACTATAGATCTAGTAGGCCAAACCAAACCAATAATTCGAAGAGACTTGCAAGGATATTATAATCATGCATAAAGAATTCATAATAGAACCAAATATTTCTCATAGATAATCTTGATCATAAACTCACAATTCATCGGATCTCGACAAACACACCGCAAAAAAAGATTACATCGAATAGATCTCCTCGAAGACCGGGGAGAACTTGTTATTGAGATCCAAAGAGAGAGAAGAAGCCATCTAGATACTAGCTATGGACCTGAAGGTCTGTGTTAAACTACTCACAACTCATGGTGAAGCGAGGATGATGATGTAGAAGCACTCCGTGGTAGATCCCCCCTCCGACGGAGCTCCGGAACAGGCGCCAAGATGGGATCTCACGGGAACAGAAGGTTGCGGCGGTGGAACTAGGGTTTTCTCTGTTGTTCTGATGGTTTCGGGGTACGTAGGTATATATAGGAGGAAGGAGGGCACCGGGGGCCAAACTTGGGGCCCACGAGGTAGGGGGCGCGCCCTGTAGGGGGGAGGGGCGCCCCCACCCTCGTGGATGCCACGTGTGCCCTACTCTATGGTTCTCAAGTCTCCCATGCATATTTCGCTCCAAAAATATCTCTCTCGAAGTTTCATTCTGTTTGGACTCCGTTTGATATTCCTTTTCTGTAAAACCCTGAAATAGGCAAAAAACAGCAATCTGGACTGGGCCTTTGGGTTAATAGGTTAGTCCCAAAAATAATGTAACAGTGTATAACAAAGCCCATTAAACATCCAAAACATCATAAATAACAGCATGGAACAATAAAAAATTATAGATACGTTGGAGACGTATCAAGCATCCCCAAGCTTAATTCCTGCCCGTCCTCGAGTAGGTAAATGATAAAAACAGAATATTTGATGTGGAAAGCTAACCAACATAGTTTTCAATGTAATTCTCTTAATTGTGTTATGAATGTTCAGATCTGAAAGATTCAAGACAAAAGTCTATATTGACATAAGAAATAATAATACTTCAAGCATACTAACAAAGCAATCATGTCTTCTCAAAATACTATGGATAAAGAAAGTTATCCCTACAAAATCATATAGTCCGGCTATGCTACCTCTTCATCACACAAAATATTCATATCGTGCACAACCCCGGTTTCAGCCAAGCACTTGTTTTCATACTCTATTCTTTCAAACCTTTCAACTTTCACGCAATACATGAGCGTGAGCCATGGATGTAGCACTATGTGGAATAGAGTGGTGGTTGTGGAGAAGACAAAAAGGTGGGAGATAGTCTCACATCGACTAGGCGTATCAATGGGCTATGGAGATGCCCATCAATAGACATCAATGTGAGTGACTAGGGATTGCCATGCAACGGATGCACTAGAGCTAAATATGTATGAAAGCTCAACAAAAGAAACTAAGTGGGTGTGCATCCAACTTGCTTGCTCACGAAGACCTAGGGCATTTGAGGAAGCCCATCATTGGAATATACAAGCCAAGTTCTATAATGAAAATTCCCACTAGTATATGAAAGTGACTAAACATGAGACTCTCTATCATGAAGAACATGGTGCTATTTTGAAGCACAAGTGTGGAAAAAGATAGTAGCAATTGTCCCTTTTTTCTTTTCCTTTTTTTCTTCTTTTTTATTGGAGGGGCCTTTTCTTTTGTTCGGCCTTTCCTCACATGGGACAATGTTCTAATAGTGATGATCATCACACTTATATTACATTACAACTCGATACTAGAACAAAGTATGACTCTATATAAATGCCTCCGGCGGTGTACTGATGACCCACAAGTGTAGGGGATCTATCGTAGTCCTTTCGATAAGTAAGAGTGTCGAACCCAACGAGGAGCAGAAGGAAATGATAGGCAGTTTTCAGTAAGGTATTTTCTGGAAGCACTGAAATTGTAGGTAACAGATAGTTTTGTGATAAGATAATTGGTAGCAAGTAACAAAAGGTAAAAGTAAATAAGGTGCAACAAGGTGGCCCAATCCTTTTTGTAGCAAAGGACAAGCCTGGAAAAACTCTTATGCAAGGTAAAGCGCTCCCGAGGACATATGGGAATTATCGTCAAGCTAGTTTTCATCAGGATCATGTGATTCGCATTCGGTACTTTGATAATTTGGTATGTGGGTGGACCGGTGCTTGGGTGCTGCCCTTACTTGGACAAGCCTCCCACTTATGATTAACCTCTAATGCAAGCATCCACAACTACAAAAGAAGTATTAAGGTAAACCTATGTCAGGCCCAAGATGCGATTCTATCCCGATCACGTGACACTTACGTGATTGGGGCACAACCGCATTTCAGGCGCTTAGCAAGATGGATATCATTACATCGTACCATTACATACACACATGGGGGATACAACAATACATACAAGTCACATGAATACAACAACATCAATACAAGGTATCTGACTACGGATACAAACATGAATAGCACAAAGACATCCATCTGCTATCCTAGGCTGCCGACCCGGAACCTAACCCAAGACTGAAGAAGAAGAAGAAGAAAGAACTCCAACACAACGATCAACGCTCTCACGTCAAGACATCGGAAACCTGCACCTGTAACTGTTGTTGTAGTATCTGTGAGCCACGAGGACTCAATAATCCCATAACCATGGGTAACAAGACTATCAAAGCTTAAAGGTGTAGGAAGAGGTAAAGTGGTGAGGTTGCAGCAGCGGCTAAGCAATATGTATGGTGGCTAACTTACGAGTATAATAATAAGATGAGCATGTACGCAAACGGTCGCAAACTAGTAGTGATCTCTAAAGATCCTGAACTACCTACGAGTCAAACATAACCCCACCGTGTTCTCTTCTCAAAGTGAAAAGAGACAGTCACGGTTACTCACACAGTTGTGTGTTTTACTTCGGATCCTCTGTCAAGTTTTCTACAGCCGGACATTAACAAATTCCAATCTGCCACATAACCGCGGGCACGGCTTTCGAAAGATCATAACCCTGCAGGGGTGTCCCAACTTAGCCCATCACAAGCTCTCACGATCAGCTGAAGTAATAACAATTATTACCCCTTATCTTAGGGAAATCCGATCAGGCTCGGTATCCCGGTGCACAAGACATTTCGACAATGGTAAAACAAGTCCAGCAAGACCTCCCGGCATGCCGACACCCTGATAGTAGCCGCGCGTATCTCGTCTCAGGCCACGACCGGATGGGACATCCTACAGGAGCCAATCCTCGAGTTTCCCCGTGGTGGTCCCGCAGTCCGCCCTTTTGGGACCAACACCATCAGCACTAGCCCCCCTGTTATGTAGAATTAAGAACCCGGGAACATGACCCCCTATGCAATTAATTAATTAATTAAGTTGTTATTATGAGGCAAATTAAAACCAATGTTGGGCCATGCTGGAGGAGTTTTATTCAAAGACGAAGTGTCAAGGGGTCCCCATATACCCAACCGTGTAAGGAACGCAAAATCAAGGAACATAATGCCGATTTATCGGTGCCTAAGGTGGCATGAGTGGAACAAAACACTGAGCAAAAGGCCAAGCCTTCCACCCATGCCCAGTATATAGGTGTGTTAATAATAATAATAGATATTGTGATATTCCCAAAGCATCAAGTTCCAACATGGAACAATCTTCATCTTCACCTGCAACTAACAACGCTATAAGAGGGGCTGAGCAAGCGAGTAACATAGCCAAACAATGGTTTTGCTAGGAAGGTTTCAAAGGTTAGAGGTTTCATGGCAACAAGGGGAGGGGCTGGCAATAATGATGGGTAGCGTGACATGTAACGATAGCATCGAGACAACTAAGCATGGCAAAGATAGTAAAGGTATCCAAGGGTATGGTCATCTTGCCTGAGATCCCGCAAGGAAGAAGAACGGATCCATGAAAAAGACGAAGAAGAATCCTTGAAGAAGAACCACGGGTAGATGAACGAATCCTCACGATCGCAACGGAACAAGCACTAACGAGAAGAAGCAAGCAATACGGTAAACACACAACACAAGAACATGACAATATGCTCAATCAAGTATGATGCAAGACAAGTCTATATATGATGCAATACATGGCAAGGTATGATGCAAGACAAGTCTATACAGGAAGCAATACATGGCAAGGTAGGAAGCACACAAGAACAACACAAGTCTATATGATGCAATACATGGCAAGGTATGATGCAAGACAAGTCTATACAGGAAGCAATACATGGCAAGGTAGGAAGCACACAAGAACAACACAAGTCAACAAGTTTAAATGAGGCCGGAAACTACATATAACAAACCCGGTAAGCCCTCATATGCGTAGTTTGAAATTAGTCCAGATCTGAACAAACCTTAAGTTAAAGTGGTTAAACAGCAGATTAACATGCACCATGATGATCAACACGAAATTCTAGTCAAGTTTCATATAAAGTTCATTTAATTCGGAGCTACGACCTAGAAGATATGAGCAAAGCAAGTCAAACAAGGCAACGGTGCAAGATGCACACAAACATCAAGCAAACTCACTCCAAACATGAAAACAATATGATATTATGATTCTACAAGAAAAATCACACAAGTTTCATATAGGGCACATCCAAAACGGAGCAACGGTCTAAAAGATACACATGAAACAAGATATAACAACAAGCTGAAGTTAACAGCCACATAGCAACTTTGGAGCAATGCAAATATAAGCTACAACACCCACACATGTTAACAAGAAGCATGGATATGAAGTAGACATGTTACTTAACAAGTAGGAACTTAGAACATACCCAAAAGCTTGCTGGAACACATTTAAACAAGCATGGCAAGTTGCAATAAAATATTCCAGACTTGGTCAAAATCTGGGAAGGCAAAAACATCATCACGATGCTGCTTCGGAGGCACAAAACAACAAGCATATCAACTCTAATAAGAACATAAAGAGCATGGACATGTAGTAGACACATCCTACAGCAAACAACTCCATTGGAGCATCTCCATAGGAGGCATGGATCAATAGCAACAAGCTACACCAAATTGAACATGCTGTTAAAAACCTGAAAGGTATATTTTATAGCAACTTTAGAGCAAGAAATAAATAAGCTACATCAGGTCATATGATCAAGTAAGGGCATGAATGGATAGACAATAACATGGACAACAAGACATGGGCATTGGCCACTCCAAACTAGCATGGATTTGACTAGGGCATCAAGCAAACATAGCATCAGGATATGACAGATTCCAGACTTAGTAGAAATTTCACTAAGTATAAAACAGTTATGTTGGCATGGCATGTTTACAAGCATGTTTAAGTCACCTCAAGGCATATCATGGAAAGTTAAATGCACCACATCAAAGACCATATAATGATGCTTCTAAAACATCTAAACACGTGGCATGAGGACAAGCACATCAATAATAATAATCAATTGAATTCAGCATCTCATAACAAGTTTCAGCTCTTAACAGCCAAATGCACTTTTGCAACAGAGATTAACATGGCAATATGGACTCAAACAAGCATGCTACAACAACCATCATGTAGTACACTTCATAATGAACATTTTGACATATCATATGCATCATTTGGATAAACATGCACCAAGTTATCATATCTCAAACATGGCAACAAAATAACACGTATCAGCAGTTTATAACAAGTAGCACTCTTGCAACAGAGATTATAGCATCTAGATGAACTCAAACAAGCATGGCATAATGGAACAAAGTGTAGAGCACATCACCACAGTCATTTTGACATGTCATTTGCATAATTTGGATCACCACACAAAAATTTACAGCCATGCAAACATAGCAATATAATATGCAATTTTCTGGGACTTAGCCAAATTTTCGCAGACAGGAAAAGAAAAACGAGCGGAAGAACACTATGCGACGCACACGGGCACGGGATAGGTGGTTCTCACCAACGTGGCCTTGGGCCGGAGGGAGGAAGAGCTGGGCTTCACGGAGAGGAGGCGGCCCAGTGGACCAGGGATCCGACCGGGGCTGGGCCGCGGGATGGAGGCCCGGAGCTGGGCCGGTGACTGCGGGGCGAGGAGGCCCAGGCGGCGGCTGGGCGAGGCCGAGGCCCAGGCGACGAGGCGAGTGGGCGCCGTCGTCCTTCCCGATCCCGACCGGGACGAGGCAGGGACGGTGCGGCGGTGCTTCGGGATCCGGCCGGGGAGGTTCATCGGAACGGGACGGGGCCTAGGAGCTGGGGTCCGGCGGCGACGTAGTCAGATCCGGGCTCGATGGGGCTCCGGCGGCTGGAGCTCACGTGGCTCGACGGCGAGCTCGGGCCGCGCGTCCATGGCGACGTGGCACGGGGCTCGACGGGGAAGGGGCTCTGGTGGCGGCGTTCTCACCGGAGACGGCGACGAGGTGAGCTGCGGCTCCCGGCGGCGAGGCACGGGCGGCCAGGGAGCGAGGCGAGGCGCTCGGGGACGGCGGCGGCGGTTCGGGCCCGCGCGGGCCCCGGATGGGCTCCGCGGGCCGACGGCGAGGATGTGGGCGCGGCCACGTGGCGCGAGGAGAGTGGCTGCGGGCGGAGGAGAGGTGACGTGGCGCACTCCTATTGGGCGGAGTGAGGTGGAGGCGGCTGGACATGTCCGGCGATGGTGCGGACATGTCCGGCTGCGCGGAGGGAGGATTTTTAGGGTTGGATCTGCGAGAAAATGGAGAGGGAGGCACCTATTTATAGCTAGAGGGAGCTAGGAGTGTCCAAATGAGGAGCCATTCGCGGCCACGCGATCGTGATCGAATGGCCAAGAGCAAGGAGGGGTTAGAATGGGCTTGGTGGGCTGTGAGAAAGGGGTGCTGGGCCAAAAGAGAAAAGGCTTCCGGCGGTTAACGCGGTTAACCGTTGGGCTATCAAACGAGCTCCGAACGTGACGAAACTTGACAGGCGGTGTACCTATGCTATAATAAGACCACACGCCAAGTTTCAACCCATTCTGAGAACGCTTTCCGGCCACTCATAAAATAAATATACGGAGGCGCCGCGGGCACGTGCGAGTGTGTGTGGGCTCAGAACGGACAACGGAGAGGATGAGGGGGCTCGGGCGGATGCAAGTTTTGAAAACATGACGATGCAACACACATGATGACATGGCAAAGTGCAACACGCAAGCAGATGACATGGCAACGGAGACGAATAACTGACTGACATCTGGCGCACCGGTCTCGGGGTGTCACAACAACCTAACCATAGCTTGAAACATATGGATCCAAATCATCCCCTTACGAAGCAAAGCATAAACTAGGGTTTAAGCTTCTGTTACTCTAGCAACCCATCATATACTTATTACTACCCAATGCCTTCCTCTAGGCCCAAATAATGGTGAAGTGTCATGTAGTCGACGTTCACATGACACCACTAGAGGAGAGACAACATACATCTCATCAAATATCGAACGAAGACCAAATTTACATGACTACTAATAGCAAGACTTCTCCCATGTCCTCAGGAACAAAAGTAACTACTCACAAGATATAATATTGTTCATGATCAGAGGGGTATTAATATGCATAATGGATCTGAACATATGATCTTCCACCAAATAAACCAACTAGCATCAACTACAAGGAGTAATCAACACTACTAGCAACCCACAAGTACCAATCTGAGGTTTGGGTACAAAGATTGGATACAAGAGATGAACTAGGGTTTGAGAGGAGATGGTGCTGGTAAAGATGTTGATGAAGATAGCCCTTCCCAAGATGGGAGAGTTGTTGGTGATGACGGCGGTGGCGATTTCCCCCTCCCGGAGGGAAGTATCCTTGGCAGGACAGCTATGTCAGAGCCCTAGATTGGTTTCCGCCTCGAGACGGCGGCGTCTGATACGTCCAAAACGTATCTATAATTTCTGCTTGCTCCATGCATCTTTTGGGTGATATTGCTATGATATTTATACACTTCCATACACTTTTGATCATATTTGGACTAATCTATTAACTCAGTGCACCCCAGTGCCAGTTTCTGTTTTTGGCTGTTTTTGTATTTCAGGTTTTCACATTACGAGAACTGCCAGGAAAAATCCAGAAAAATTATATAAAAAATCAGCGTTCCAGAAACTACCGTGCGCCCGAAGGACAGCCGGGGGGGGGGGG
>LR738711.1:740659186-740673951 GCA_902687465.1 Secale cereale
TCCAGGCGCCCTGGCGGCGCGCCCCCCCTGGGCCGCGCCAGGGGGGCGCCTGGGCCCCCCGAGGCTCCCCCGATGCCCCCCTTTGGCATATATTTAAAGCGTCTCGAGAAACCCTCGAAACAGGAACTATTTTTCGCGATCTCATCTCTGTTCCTCCGCCGCCGCCGCTTCCAATATCGGGAGCACCAGGAGAACTCTTCCCGGCACCCTGCCGGAGGGGAGGATCACCACCGGGAGCCTCTCCACCACCATGGACGCCTCCCGGATGAGTTGTGAGTAGTCTCCCTTGGACCATGAGTCCATGACCAGTAGCTATGTGATGTTCTCCTCCCGTTCTTGTGCTTCACTAATTAGTCCTCGTGAGCTGCCCTACATGATCGAGGCACATATGTAATCCTTATGCTGTTGCTATGATGAGTTTGCTGGGATCCGATGGATTATGAGATTATGTTCAGATTGTGCTTGAGTAATATATTTGATCTACCTCTTTTATATTTATGTTCATAAGTAATTCTTGCATGTTCTCCGTTGTTATTTATTGCTTTGGCCAAGTAATAGGTAGTGACTCCAAGAGGGAACGTTATGCTCGATTGTGGGTTCATGCCCCTCGATGACTAGTTTGAGTGACAGAAACATGAGTCTAGGGGATGTGCTGTTGCCACAAGGGGGAAAACAACGGTGCTTGTGCCCGCGGGTGCAAGGATTGTTTACTTTACGCAAAGTTCTTTTAATGCAGTTGTCTGTTGCTTTGAGTTTACACTGTGGGTGGGGCTCGCAACTTAATATCAGCGAGATGTTCTGGATAGATATCTCAAGGTGGATGATTAGTAGTAGATATTGATGGATTTCGGTCTACTTACTTTGGCGTACCGCCCATGCTTTGAACCTCAACCTTTCTTGCAATGTAGTCAGCATTGGTTTGCGTTCGTGGTCCTGTCAATTGCCCAGTTGTAATTCGTTTACCTCACATAGCTGTTTTATCGTCTTTTGGGAGAGAGACATCACTAGTGAACATCATGAGACTCCGGTCCATATTACCATCATTGATCACATCCGCTATTTACTTTTCGCTTTTATTTACTATTGCAAACATTATCTATCACTACTATCATTTGCGTTTAATCCTTTGTAAACGACAAGGCCGGAGGGATTGACAACCTCTCTGTACTCGTTGGGAGCAAAGTTATTTGTATCTGTGTGCAGGTCCACGTTGATTGCTAATATCTGGCGCCGTTAGCACTTGACACCTTCTTGTTGAACCTAGGAGTCTCTGGGGATTCGATCCTTGGTATCTTTGCCAAGGGAAAAACTTCCGCAAAACTACATCTCACACCTTCCACTTGGGGTAACCAATGAGGGGCGAGAAGCCTAGCAGCGTCTGGTCCCGAAAGCCTCGTCCTGATTTTTTCCAGGTCAAAACGCTTCATATCGGAGAAGATGGGCACCTGGGGCCCACCGGCTGGCCCTCGAGGTAGGGGGGCGCGCCCTGGGAAGGGGGGCGCGCCCCCACCCTCGAGGCCAGCCAGTGGCCCCTCTCGTGGATTTCTTCCGCTAGATATTTTTTATATTTTCCGAAAAAATGTTCTGTGGAGTTTCGGGGCTTTTTGAGTTGTGCAGAATAGGTTTCCTGAGTTTGCTCCTTTTCCAGCCCAGAATTCCAGCTGCCGGCATTCCCCCTTCTTTATGTAAACCTCGCAAAATAAGAGGGAACATGCATAAGTATTGTGACAAAACATGTATGAATAGCCCATAATGCAATAAATATCAACTTATAAGCATGATGCAAAATGGACGTATCAACTCCCCCAAGCTTAGACCTCGCTTGTCCTCAAGCGAAAGCCGGTGTCGAAAAATATGTCCACATGTTTAGAGATAGAGCCATAGAGGTGTCGATAAAAACAAAATACGAACATGAAGGCATCATGATCATTCTCATAACAACAACTTATATAAATATATTCATATGATCATTATGCTAAAGTAACAATTCATCCACAATATCAAGTATGCATCATAAACTTCATTGGAAACTAACAAACTTTGGTCTCGGTCATTGAAGCAATTGCAATTTATCGTAGCATCAGAAAGAGACAATATAAGAGCTTTTCAGCAAGCCTACATACTCAACTATCATATAGTCTTTCACAATTGCTCACACTCACGCAATACTTATGTTTATGGAGTTTTAATCGGACATAGAGAAAGATAGGGGCTTATGGTGTTGCCTCCCAACCTTTTACCTCAAGGGTAATGTCAACAGTAATAGAACATGAAAACTTACATCCAAGTGGGTATATATGTCAGGATCTTTCCAACACAATGTGCTTGCCAAAGGATAAATTGAAAAAGGAAAGGTGGATTTCACCTTGACACTTATAAGACAAGAATGAATGGTAGGCCCTTCGTAGAGGGAAGCAGAGGTTGTCATGTGTTTTTATGGTTGGATGCACAAAGTCTTAGCATAGAAGAACTTCGCTTTATATTGCCACTTGTGATAAGGACCTTTATTATGCATTCCGTCGCTTTTATTACTTCCATACCACAAGCTCGTATAAAGCTAATTTCTCCCACACTAATAAATCATACATATTTTTAGCGGGTTTACAACATGACAACTTACTTGTAAGGATCTTTCTCAATCCATAGGTAGTTATGGTAGACTCTCATGGCAAAACTGGGTTTAAGGATATATGGAAGCACAAGTAGTATCTCTACTTAGTGCAAGGAGTTTTGGCTAGCATGAGGGAGAAAGGTAAGCTCAACATGTTGGAAGATCCATGACAATATACTTTATTTCGGATATAAGAAGACATAACCCATTATGTTGTCTTCCTTGTCCAACATAAACTCTTTAGCATGTCATATTTTAATGAGTGCTCACAATCATAAAAGATGTCCAAGATAGTATATTTGTATGTGAAGCCTCTCTTCTTTTATCACTTCCTATTAATTGCAACGATGACCAAAACTATGTTTGCCACCTCCCAACAACTTTTATTTATCATACTCTTGTATGTGAAGTCATTACTTCCCATAAGATCGATATGATCTCTTTGATTCTCTTTTTGTTTTCTTTCTTTTTTGTCATGACCCAAGTGATGAAATCAAGCCCTTGACTCAACACTAATCTTTATTATATAGCTCACGGACTCGATTACAAAGGATAAAGCTCACAAAGCAAAAGCTCACAACTAGATCATGCTAACTTTATTATAATAGATCAAGATACTACCAAAAGGATCGAACTAAGTAAAATGGTAAAGGTAGGAGTGATGGTGATACGATACCGGGGTCACTCCCCAAGCTTGACAGTTGCCAAGGGGAGTGCCCATACCCATATGATTATGTCTCCTTCTTCGGGGTTGGTGATGATGGAGTTGCAAGTAGTGATGGGGGATCCTCATATATCGAGCGTAGGAGATCTTCCAGCTTGCCGATAATACCTTTGAGAGTAGCTATGTAATCCTTCAACAAAATATTTTCACCTGTGAGATGCTTGTTGCGGATCTGAGCTAACTCAATCATCCTGAAAGCTTCTAGCTCAGTTGAGGTAAAGATATTAGGAAGGGATTTAGAGGTGTCTTCTTCTCCCGCTGCCGGATCCTCCACCTCCATCTTGATTTTCTTCTCCTTGTGGATCTCCTCGGGTCCTTATCTCTTTAGATCTATCTTCATTAGCCAAGCATCGTTGCCTTCGTTGTTGGAGGAGGGAGACGACATGATGCCTAGCTTCGCAAACCCTAGCAGAAAACAGCTCGAAACAAAAACAGAGAAATTCTGCGTGATACAGGGGTCAAAACCTTCGGGAGTATATATAATGAATTTTTCCCAAATGAAAGGAGTAACCCACAAGAAAATGGAGTCCAGGGGACACACGGGGTGCCCTCGAGGCAGGGGGGGCGCCATGGGAAGGGGCGCCCCCCTATCCTCGAGGATGCCCCGTGTCTCCTCCGGACTGCGGTTTATTTTTCTATTTTTCTAAATATTCCAAAACTGAGAAAAATTGCCTTTAGAACTGTTTTGGAGTCGGTTTACTTACCGTATCACGTACCTCTTCCTTTTTGGAGGCTAAATCGTTCTGGAAAGTGTCCTGTCGACATACATTTTTCAAGTTGATTGCAAAAACCTTTCAAATGATTCAGATCCAAAGACCATGGCCATGGCAAAGTGTGAAAAACACTCGGACTCAACTCAAGGAAAGGGTATAATATAGGTAGAAATAAACGTGCTCAATAATGGGAAGGTATTCATAAGCAATAAATACACCAGTTTTCTTCTAGAAACAGAATTGAGAATGAGGTGGTGAAACAAAGAGCAAGTATTCTAGCACAAGGCTTCATGCAGATACCCAACTTTTCTCGAGAGGTGGAATTTATTTCCGATAAATCATATCATTGACAATACAAAATTATCTATCTCTGCAGTTGATAGATGTGGTGGCTACATATCCATGTGGATCACTAGATTCATACATAGATGTTTCCTAATGGAATATCACTTCTGAATCAAAATGCAAACCGCAACGTACATTGTGTAAAACCAATAAGTCACTATACGACTTATTTGTTGTCGGTATATTTTGGTACAACCGACATAGTGAGTTTCTTACACACAAGGATTACTCCTACACTGATGATTACCCATACATGTTAAGTATGTGATCATATAAAAGACATAATTTGAGATGAAGGATTTTGGTAAAACCTGGAGCAGCTTCAGTCATACATTATGGCACACATGTTGTCTATATCCTGATTGTATTGGAGAAATTGATTGTGGACAAATGTTATGCATCTGTAACTCGCATGTCCTCGTTCTCTAGACATAGAGAATGATCCATCAAAACCATGAGTTGACGGGAATGCGATATTGGCACATAGAGTTCCATATCGTAGTGCCATTGGACACACCACACATAATTGGTTGGAGATCAAGAATATCTTTTGATATCTCCAATGCATCAAACATTTTGTCCTAATCTTTCAGTTTTAGAGAAATCTGGACACGAATATCACTGGATACATCGATCAGACACCTACTATGTCAGATCGTAGACAAGGTTTGTGTCCCCCCTAGGTGTGGCAGCTATACCATAAAAATCTTTGAAATTAATAGACCTTAGTGGCTACATCCACCAACCATTATCTCAAAGATAATGTTGCTTGTGTTGTCCGGATGCAAACATGTTACATAGTAAGCAATATCATTATGTTGTTCATCTTGTATGTCAAATCATGTGAAAACATCACTGATTTGTTTATGAAGTCTCTACCAACTTCGACATTCCAAAAACATGTTTATGGAATTGGTATTCGACAGCTTCAAGATATGCAAGTATCAGGGGGAGTATCTTCCTGAATTACTCTTGTTCAAAGCACCATAGTATACTCTTTTTCACTTTATGAGTTTACTTTTACAAGTTCGCATCAAGGTTTGTAATGAGGTAATATCAACAGGAGATCATATGTCACACTTTCTATTTTCCCCACTTGGGTTTTTAGAAAGTATACACAACATATTTAATGTCCTCTAAACTCTATGGATTTTCCCATATTGAGTTAAAGAGACAATTATCATGATATGTCATATCATTTTCTCCTTATATTTTTTCCACTGGGTTTAAAGGAGTTTTCAATGACATATCAGATCACACTCTTTTCCCATATGAGCTTTCTCTCGAAGTTTCTAATAAAAGGTTTTAATGAGGCGACATATGCAATACTTTCTAATTTTCCCCACTGAGGTTTTTAAAGGAAAGTATACAAAGCATATTTATTGTTCTCCGAACTCACCAATGAGTTTTCTCCTTCCCCAAAGGTTTTCTCATAGGAGTTATCAAGGAGACAATAATCATTATATGTTTCACCTTTTTTTCCTTATTATTTTCCCAATGGGTTTAAAGGAGTTTTAGCAACATATCTCACTACAAAAAAATACACTTCCGTGATGATACGTGTTTGTCACAGTAGGTCACGTTTTCTATCATGCATGTACATCCATGACAAATGTATGACAGAATCAAGATAGTCATACCTGTGCTGTCGTAGAAGTGTTCCATGACATTACCAAAATTATCATCACGGAAGTGTCCACTTCCATGACGATAAATCGTGCGTCACAAAAGTGCTTTCGTCAAGGGTGAACGACACGTGGCATCCACCGTAACGGAACGCCGTTAAGCTATCGGGTATGGTTTTGGATCCGATAACCCATTAACAGCCCCGACCAATGGGGATTTTCCACGTGTAAAATCATCATTGGCTGGAGGAAACACGTGTTGGCTCACCGTTGGGACAGATGTCATCCTCTCATTCGACCCAAAGCGCCTATGATACGTCGACACGTGGCACGGACCAACAGAGGCCCATTCCCGTGAAAAGGCCGGCCCATTTGACTTGGTAAAAAGGTGGCGGGCTAGCCCACGGAAAGTCTGTTAACGGCCTGTTCGCATATAGCCCATTTACAGCCCGCTAACCTAGGGCCCGTTACGACCTATCCGAATTAGGCCCAGTAGTGTCATCTGGGCCGTCCAATATGATTCCAGACCATTTTAAGTTCCGGCCCATGTATGGCCCATGACGTCTTTCGGCCCATATGAGGTCCTTTTGTAACTCTTGGCCCATTAACGGCCCGTGGTGAAATTGGACCGTAATGAACAATGTATCACTTTATACCCATTAACGGCCCATTAATCCATTGGGCCGTTTGCAGCCCATGTTATCTTTCGGCCTTCTCAGGACCCATTTATTCTTGGCCCATTAACGGCCCGTGGTGAAACTGGCCCATAATGAACAGTGTATCACTTTATACCCATTAATGGCCCATTAATCTGTTGGGATGTTTGCAACCCATGTTACCTTTCGGCCTTCTCAGGGCCCATTTATTCTTGGGCTCATTTCCAGCATTCGGTTACTTATGGCCCGTTACTGCCATTTTCTGTTTGTGGGCCTAATTCAGCCCATGGTTACAGTCGACCCATCTGTGGCCCGTTAATACGTTGGGCCGCTTTCATAGCATCATCAAATACGGCCTATTAACGACGGCCCGTTATGGTCGGCCCATGAACGGACGATTCCAACTCTAACCCGTTTACGGCCATAATGCGGTCTGTTTTTGGCCCATGTTTGGCCAATCGATCATACGGCCCGTGTAAGGCCCATTAATGATACGACCCGTAGAAGGCCCATTGTTTATGCGGCCCCCAGAAGGCCCATTGTTTCTACGGACCGTAGAAGGCCCATTGTTTCTACGGCCCGTAGGAAGCCCAGTGTCACTATAGTAAATATGTAGCCCATGGCCTGTTAAAGGCGGAAACTACTATAGGTTTAGACCTGCTAATGGCCCAAGATGATTAGAGGCCCACGTTTTGGCCCATATGAGTAACGGGCCAGCCTGAAGACCGACAGCACCGAGATCCACTGAACCTTTCCGCCTAAATTACAGCATACCGACCAAAGAATAAACCTAGACTATACAACATAGAAATTACGGCATATTACATCCATTGGGAATCAAAGTTCACTATCGGTGATAATAAAGCGCAACATGACCGCGGATTTCATACACTAGGCATCAAAGGTCGCCACCAGTGCATATAAACTCGTCGACAAAAGAATATACAAAACTGAGAGCACTTCAGAAGGCACTAGACCTGGCAAGCTCGGGCCCCGCAAGCAGCCGAACAAGCTGATGAGACCTCAGTTGTGTCAACGATAGATGCTTCATCCCTAGCTGTATGGCACCATAGTGCACAAGGCAGTCCCCTGGCATCTTCATTACATCTTTGACTTCAAGTCGAAGCTAAGCTGAGGCAAGCCTTTCCGCTTTAAGTTCAGACTGAAGAAGTCAAACTGATTGAGGCATGCACAGAGGTTGTCTCACACCTGCTGGTGAGTAGCTTCAACTCACCGTCTTCATCAAGACATGACCTTGGGGTCATCTCGCTGTCCTCGAGATGGTTTGGCTCACTATCTTTCCTAAAGTTCTGCCTGGCATAAGAGATACGACTCTGAAAGAGAAACAAGGAGACACGTAACAAGTTTCACAATTATATAAGCAAATAAATGGATCGGTTCTGCATAAGGAACATGTTTTTACAACTACAATTTAAAACTGGTAGTTGTTCCAAACATTCAATCAGATGTAAACAGCAATGGAGGAAATGATGCCTATCCAAATCTATACTAGAACAAAGTTTAAGGCTTGAGAAGGATGAACTTACATTACATGTTAATACGGGCTGGACAAAGCCCTTCTCCATGTTGATGGAAAGACAATTCAAATAATTCCCCAAAGAAAATTCTTTATAAGCGTTGCCATTATTCTACATTTTGCAAAGAGTAAATATAGATCAAATAATATTGGAAGAAATAGAGGATAATGAATCTCAGGTGCAGTCTGGTGATACATAATGAAATAGCAATTAATTAAGTATAGCGTTACAAGGCAAAAGGTACTGACAGGAGGAATGCAGACATCAATGTGTGCATTGGCATTGGCTTTATTCAACATTTTGATAAGAGTAAATGTAGATATGATAATTTGGAGAAAGTGGAGGGCAGGGCAGATAAGATGCAGAGTAATGCTAGACAATCAACTATCTCGTGATGCATGTACAGTAATACCACAACTGTCCGTTATTAGTTGTCGCTCAAATGGATGTATCTAGCACTATTAAGTTCTAAATACATCCAATTGATCAACAATTAATTCGATACATAGGGGGTACATGACAACAGGTACTTACATGAGCAATCCAAAACTTCATAACCATTATGT
Organism: Secale cereale; assembly: GCA_902687465.1. NCBI lineage: Eukaryota > Viridiplantae > Streptophyta > Magnoliopsida > Poales > Poaceae > Secale > Secale cereale. The sequence goes on from LR738711.1 coordinate 740,667,965, forward strand.
TAATTCTACATTTATCTAAGAGTAAATATAGATCCTATAATTTCAAGCAAAGGGAGGATAAAGAAGCGAACATTTACAGTGATGCTACATAATCAAACAGCAATGAGTGTAAGTATGCTGACAAAGGGCAAGAGGTACTGACAAGAGCTATGCAGAGCCCAGTATTGTTGTAAGATCCTATGATCCTTTGAGAAAGGAGATTCATCTGAAATTAGTTTTCATACAAGGGAGAAGGTAAGGCACATGCATAAATTTAGGAGTTCAAAATTTGAATTGATATCATAGACAGTACCTGACGCTGGGCTGTCAGCAGTTCTAATAGGGTTTTGGCCACTAGAGTAGGGGTAAAGTCTGTTACAGTTGGGCCTGTGTTTTTTGTGGCTGCTGATCTATCTGATTTAACAGGTATCACTACCTTTTCCAAATAGCTAGTATGTACTCCTTGAGGATTTGCAATCACCCTCTTCCTTTTGGACATCTATTACGAAAGAACAACATTTGACTGGAAAAACACAGTATGACGACACATAGAATATGTACAAAAAATGGATAGGTATGGCATATACTCATATATGATGCTTAAACTAAGCAGATGGTGTAACAAAGTAGAAGTAATGCAAGAGGTCAGATGCAAAACATGTGCGACCAATACAACCTTGCCAAGTTAGAGCACGCACCTTGATGGGTGAATAAGATAGGTCATTCTCCACCATGCCAAGTTTGTTAGCCAGTGGATAGTTCCGCAATATTCCTCTCGTGCACCCATTCTCATATTCATTTTGATAATTTTCAATACCTGACATGCATGAAAACATAAAAACAAGTGAGATTATATTTGTAATGCAGAAGTGATTCTAATCCAATACTTCCTCCCTGTAAACCCCTTTGTGATATCTCTGCAATTCTTCTAAGAGGTGCCATGCATGCTGTAATTTAGTGTGTGCCTTAATATAATGTGGCCTACAACTCAAAATATGAGAGCTCCATAAGTGATGATACTTTGCAGATGACAGCTTCAACATATAGTAAAGAAGAACAAGTCAACCTGACCTCACAGATTTAAAATATACTAAGGGAGAATAACTCGATCTGACCAGTCGACCGCAAGAGAAGAGGATCATCTTAAAGAAGAGCAGAAGAGCAAGCAGATTAAAGATATTACAAGTCTTTCTATACAATTTTGGTTGGCCACCCATGATGAACCAGAGCGCATAGAGAAATACTATTCCTTCCGGTCTCTCCATAGGTGGCTCACATGCATTTCGAAACTAAAGTAGGAACATTTAGCTGACCAATTAAACAACACCCAGTTTTACTAACATCAGCATAATATCGGATTTGAATTTGTACAACTACGCTTGTTTAGCTCGATGGGTGGAGCAGTGCTATTACGACACGAACCACATAGGCTGATCGTGGTCATCATAAAATGGGGAAACCGTAAGCATGATGAGTATAGTGTTGACCGTGGCAGTGGGATGGCATATCTGAAGCTGCAAACTGCGCAAAGGGTAGTTAGCAACCAATATTTACTTTCAAATAACAACTCAGATTTGGTATGGACAAGAAAGTGCAATCAACAAGTGACAAAGAAATGCAATTTTGCTATCTCTATATGTCGCGACATGCATTTGGAAACTCAGGTGGGACCTTTAGCTAACCAATTAAATGTGTCTCTTAACTAATATTAGTATCATATCACAATCATATTTGAACAACTAAGCTTTGGAATTTTGAGTGTTGTGTTGTTTAGCTTGAAGGGTGGAGTAATGCTAGTATGACAGAAAGCACCTACGCAGATCATAGTAGAGTAGATAAAAGGGGAAACCCCTAAGCATCAAGAGTAAAATCAAGAAAGTGGAACTAGCTGGACCAGTGGGTGGCGCACATGCTTCTCGAAATGAATATAGGAACATTAGGTGACCAATTAAACGTTCTCTATTTTAGTAATATGAGCATGATATCATATTCGTATTTCAACACGTAAGCTTTGGAATTATGAGTGGCATGTTGTTTCGCTTGATGGGTTGAGGTCTTGAGGAGCAGTGCTAGCACGACAGGAAGCAGTGAAGCACCTACGAAGATGTTAGTGAATATAAAGGGGGGAAACCATAAGCTTTACGAGTATAGTGACCGTGACATGGCGGATCTGAAGGTGCAAACCGGACGAAGCTACTTCGCAACCAATGTTTGCATTCAACTAGCCACTACAATTTGGTACGGACAAGAAAAGTACAGTAAACAATTTACGATCTATTTTCCGGGTGAGATCAATAACTTAAGCACATATGGAAGATTACCACCTCTCTTGCAACGCCATGTAGGCCCCTGCTGATACGTTGAGGGTGCTGTGGGTGCGATGGTTGTCGGCGGCGGGGAAGAAGACTTTAGATGGCAGACGGCCGGGTTGGGGGATAAATCATGTTGCCGTGGACGAGGTGGTCGTAGGAGCGGCAATGACAAAGTGGACGACGGTGCCGATGAAGCGAGACGAAGCGATGAAAGGATCCTGGTCCGGCACCATGGATGAGAGACGTCATCTCTTGCAGGGGACGATGGGGTAGGGGTAGCGGCTCCGGCAAGGTGGAGGATGGGGTGGCGGACGGAGGAGGCTGGCCGCAGTGGGGAGGTTGTCGTGGCGTCGACGGTGTATGAATGGGGAAATGGAGGGGGAGGGGGATCTCAAACTTTGGGACGCGCTTGTCAGAAATGTGGCAAAGTTATGAACTTATGCCCCGTTTAAAATTTCGGACATCACGTTGGTTGGGGATAGGACGGTAATCTCGCATCTCCCAAATATTTGCCAGTAACGATCTCGGGTGAGGAGAGGGTGTTTTACCGCCCACGGTTGGCGCCCACGGTGTATGAACGGGGCTGACAGGTAGGGCGGTTGTGTCACGTCTGATGGAAGTTACACATCTGCCCCTATTTAAAATATTAGCCTACATCGATTTCGGACGAGGAGAGTTTGTTTTGCCGCCCACCATGGATGAATGGGGAAATGGAGGGAGAGACACATGTCTTTCGGACGAGCTTGAATCAAATGTGTTTTGCCGCCCACGTTTGGCTCCCACCGTGTCTGAATGGGCTCAGAGGCCGTCGTGTCACGTCTAATTGAAGTTACTAGTCTACCCCTATCGACAGCAGTGTAAATCGGTCGATAAGGATGTCAAGTGTCAGGGTAGACATTAATTTCCATCTCGCAAACACTTGCTTCGGGCAGCCCACAAATGATAGTGGGTGTTTAGCCGCTTCGTTCAAAACTTGGGAGAATTAGCATTCACGTTTGCCCGGGGCCTTGGCAACTAAATCCAAATCCAATTTTTATTCGATTACGAATATCCACAGATAATTCTACGTTTTGTTATTTATTTCTTCAAAACCACAACAAAGATTTATTCCACCTTTATATATGATTATGATTTAGAAATACCACGATCTTCGAATTTAGTAGGTTGGATACACTTTGAGTCAAATAGTTATTTCATCCAATACAATATGCTCACACGAAAAATAGTTCACCTTATGTCAAACATACAAGTACTGAGGATTACCTCGCCTAAAAAATTCGGATCATTACAACACATGGACAACATAGGGGGTCTTACAACATAATCCATTCAAAGACATGACACAACATGCAAGTACAATAATCTAATGACAATTTCAACTATTATCTAAATAAGAACTGGGATTACCCTAGGCTTCAGATAGCAGAAGCAGCAGGACCTCCTCCGTCTTCAAATGCAACATTCTTACTTCCTCCAATTCTTGGGTTGCTTGCATAATGCGTGCAGCTAATTGCATAATTTCCATCTTCAAGATCGAAATTACCTCATTCATGGCAGCGACACCATCTCTTTCTGCCTCTAGTAGAGCCTCAAGAACTACAATATCTGTGCTCAGACTGCTCTCCGGCGGTGTTGCCTCTGAACTGCTACCATCTGGTAACATGGATGGCGCACTGCTTCCACAAATAGATTTTGGGGTTGTACATTGTGTCCTAGTGTGAACGGCATCCTGAAAGGTTTCCACTGGACATAAGTAAGAGATAGTTATCGTATGATCCAGGCAGTAAGCTTACATGGTAAACGACATACAAGTTATTGTCGAGCATGGCAATCTATATTTAAATGGTTTGAAGCAGCATCAGCCGAAAAGAAATTAAAATGGTAAGATGAAAACTTGAAAGGGAGTGTACCACCGCTATATTTAAGTTGCCAAGGCATCTAAGAAGTTGAAATAATCTGAGAAAACACTTAACAGTGTGGCCTCATATAAACTACGAAGACATTCTTGTGATGAAGTTCAGAGGAAAAGTTAAGGACTCGAATGAACTAGGCATGCATTTCTTTACGATAGTACAGCAGGCACTGCTGACATATTGTCCAACTCAGGTATCGCATAACAAGTAACAAACAAGCATTCGAATCAAGCAATACAGCAAAGCAGACAACTGAACTATTTGTTATTCTGTAGGATTATAGGTTGAGGGCACAAGCTAAGAAAGCAGCCCACACGCATTACATTTCACATGTACTAAAACACACTGGCTTACCATATGTTGCTGTGAAGCCTCGCTGCTCTTGCAATGTTCTTTGAAGATGTCGTCAGCATCCCGTGGTTGCAAATCTACTTTTTGTAGTTTATTCTGCACCCTCTATTTAGGTAAAATTAATTTTAATTGCATGCACTAGTTCGAATTGGTCATCAATGGTTCATCTAAACTAATGAAAGAAGTGTGTGTGCATACATGACAATATATCTGCTTCCCTATATTTCTATGCTTGTTCGAGGTGCCACCCCCAAAAGAAAAAATATTTTGCTTGATGGGGTTGGCAGCTCCATAATTAATAGAAGCATCAAATTATTCATGCAACTTGGGAAGATCAAGAACACACAAAAAAGTAATGAACAAAGGCTCGTAGCAGTGATGTAATAGGTAGCATCAAAAAATGTAGGGTAAAACGAACAAAAACCAGTGGAACCACATGCTAGTTTGCTGATGTGTAATTAAGCATAGAGAACATGAAGCAGTCTGATGGAACCAACAGGTAGCATCAGAACAACACCATTGTCATAAATATAGCACGAAAGAAGTAAAATAGTAGGCAGTGATATCTAGGAAGTACATTAATACTTAGGACAAAACTAAAGCATATTAACTATATGTGCACAGGTATGTAATTTAGCACATGTAATATGTTCACTGCCAGAAGTATGGCCCTACAGGTGCAAGCAGAATAACGTGTCCCATGAAAAACTGAATGATGCCCTGAAGAAATTCAAAGGTGTAGTGCTTATGCTAAGAAAGTGAACGTAGGCGTCGGCCGTTGCATAATAGTACCTGATTCTCGGCGGCGTATGGGTATCGTTGGCATACTTGATAGCTAAGGATCGTCGATGGTGCTCGTGTTGCGGTTGAGTTTGGGCCGGCTGTCGCCGTCGCTGAAGCGGTTCCGGTGCTACGGTTGCGGCGCCTGTCAACATACAAGCAAGCTCATCTTTGGTAAGTGAACAGTTGCACGATAAAGAGAAAAACCGAAGGAGTACAGATCGAAATAACCTGATGAGGCTGCGGCGTCGGTAAAGCAGGGCCGGTGGAGTTGAATATGGCGTCCGTGGAGCGGGTCCGGTGCAGTGGACGAAGGCTTCGACGGGCACGTTGTACAGTGCTTTCAGTGAGGCGGATCTGTTGCGGCGGACGATGGCTTGTATGAAGGGCCAACGAAGGGACGGATGAGGGAGTCAGTGAAGGGCCTACACTGTGGTGGACGAGGGCGCCGGTTAAGCAGATCCGGTGCGGTGGACCATGATGGCGGTCAAAGAGATCTGGAGCGGTGTACAAGCCAGTCGCTGAAGCGGCTCCGATGAAGTGGTGAGTTGGGGGTTGGGGGTTCCAAGGTGCGGAAGGTAGATCCGTCGGGGTGTGAGGTCCACCGTTGCGGCGGAGGACTAGATTCGGCGGCTTGCCGTGGTTGGGGGGG
>LR738711.1:740675625-740777045 GCA_902687465.1 Secale cereale
CTCTCTCTCTCTCCGTCGCTAGCTCTTTCTCTCTCTTACGCCCTCTCTTTCTCTCTCTCTATCCGTCGCTACCTCTCTCTCTTGATCTCACACCCCTCTCCCACACACAATCGATGTCTCTTCCAAATAGCATGATCCCCACGCCCGCACCCATGCTATCCCGCTACTACACATGTCACACCATTCCCCCTCCCCTTATACTAGGTTTACATCATTAGTGGTCTCTCTACTCCACATACACATACTCCCTCTCACACACAAACGCGCATACAAACACACAGACACGCACAAACACCCATTAATCTGGATCCTCATCTCTCCCCATGTCCGCATGTGTATCTCGCACACTCACTCTCTAATTATGTATATGTGTCTCCACGTTACACAACACAAAGCCTCATGTACATGTCTCTCTCTATCCTCCACACACATAGACACAAATAATCTATTATCAATGCCTCAGTCTCCAGACATATCACACACGCACAATCTCTCTCTCTCTCTCTCTCTCTCTCTCTCTCTCTCTCTCTCTCTCTCACAAACACGCTCAACAAGGGTTTCCCCGTGAATAACTTACCGTCTATTCATCAACAGTCGTGGCAGTACGGCGAACACGAGACGTGAAAAAGAATAAATCTACACGTGCTTAGACCACCTAGTATGACTACTAGGACTAGAGCAAGCCAAAAAGCGTGCCGCCGCCACCCCCTCCTTATCGGGGACAGGAAAACCTTTGTTTTACACAGTCGAGAAGTCATTGTGCTAAGGCCTCACATGCTGAGGCGTTGAATAGAATGTAGATGCTAGTTTACGGAAACAATTATTGATAATACGTTTGTATCTCCATACTTATATTTCTTTCTCTTACAAAAAAAACCGAGTTGGTGATGATAGTACCCGTGCCATATTGCAATATAGACCGTCGATCTATATCTGACTGATGGAAATTAAACTAAAAGATACCCGCACCCCTCTCCACATTTGCAGACAAGGCCTTCCCTCATTCATCCTTGTCTCCAACAACCTCATTGTTGAGCAATTAAGAACGGAAGCCTCTGGAACAAACTGGCCTGGTAGCAGCTGCCGGCGCCGTCAATCCCCATGCCTCCGCTCAGTCCGACCACCAATCACCACCACTCCCCACTCCTCTTCACCTTATCTCCTAGTTCTCGAGATATCATTAGTTTTTACACATGGGATTAATCTCGCATGGGTCAATCACAACGAGTGTTTCTATAAAAAAAATGCATCTTGATGATCCGTGCAATGCACGAATCTTGCTAGTACTCCTACAGAAGACTAAGTTGGTGATGATGGTGTGTCTGCCGTCCATCGTTTGTGACCATTAGATCTACATCTAACGACCGTGAGGTAAGTTGTTGCCTTTTCTCACAAACATCCCACTTTTCTACGAATTTGCAGAAAAACCCATAATTAGTATCTTAAAACCAACCACATTCCTCCCTGACCTCACCAAAACAGCCCAAGGAATATATTCTAATTGAAACACAATATATCTCTAGTGATATATGTATATCAAAATTAGAGTGTTTTGTATCAAGTTTGTGAATAATTATTATTCTAATTATGATTCGTTGCAACGCACATGAACATTGCTAGTATTTCCAACCATGCAATTTTTTCCCTAGTATTCCATAGTTTCGAGTTTTCCATCAAGATATTAGTCACTCATGGTAGATATTTACTTTCAATCATGTACACATATGCACTATGTAACTAGCCTTGCTTATTGGGTCCCAAAGCTTAACTTTCACTCCTACTTACAATATGTAGAGTATTTAACAAAAAACTACCACTTTCATCCAGCCCTAGGAAGAATCTATTGTACAAAAAATAGCAAAAGCATACCCAAAATTTCTTAATCCACGCCAAAAACTACTACCTACCGATTAGGTTAGTTTAAACCCATTTATGACAGGGTTGGCCCACACCTCCGTGTTGACGAGGCAGCTTAAGCCAACACATTTTGTTTGACCGTTGACACGAGGGACCCACATCTGACCTTCTATCCTGTTATTCCCCCACAAATCATTATTTTTTCTGAACATTACTTCAAACAGTAGTGATGCGTGTTCGTCGGTGGCGTCGGTGATAAGCCAGTTGATCGCCGCTCCTTCGGACAGACCGGACGCCGCGCTGGCCTCCACACGGGTTGGCAGGCTGGCCCGAGCGTGACTCACGAGCGAGCAAGCCGCCGCGCTGGCCTTTGCTCGAGCTAGACGGCTGGCCTTAGCAGGGCGCGCGCGAGCAAGCCGCCGCGCCTCCATGCCAATCTAGCTAGCAAACCTTGTAGACAAGCAGCTGGACGGAGCTATCTTGGCTAGCTAGCGGCCGTGAGCGCCGGACGGAGCTGGCATCTGGGCTGCCGCAAGATGGGCTCCACAACGCCGGTGGTTTTGACCTCGCCTTCTGCCGGCGGTAGCCGCGTCCCATGGCCGAGGATGACTAGGTGGACGGGTCGGAGGTAGGAGGTCACTCGGGGATTTTTGTGCGGACTGACATGTAGGTCCCACAAGTCATAACGCCCGGTTATATAGAAGCCGTTGACTTAATGGGCGACGTGGGCCCTGTTTGGATACTCTAAGTTGAAGGTTAGATTCTAACCCTGAACTAACTCTAACCAAAGTGGTGTTTGGATGGCAGGGTTAGATTGACAACAAATGTATCCAAACAGAGCCATGGGTTGAAACTTGCCTATAAAGGCACTTTGTAGAGTAGTCGTTTCTTGGTAGGGCTGGTTGGTAAGAGCATGTACAATGGTTGATAAGGTTGTCTTATCTTAAGTCTGCCACGTATGCAAGTGGTAGTAGTTTCTCGGCATTATTAGTGGTTTCTTGCATTATTAGGGGTTTCTTGTAAGGAACAATGTACTACTAGCGACAAAAGGCCGAACGCACTAGTGGTTTCTTGCATTATAAGGTTGCGTTGTACTCCTACGAGTACTACTAGTGGTCGCGGGAGTGTATACCTCGTTCTGTGGGTTTGATCCCGGCCGAACGCACGGCGGCCTTTAAAAAAAATAGTAACTTCACTGCGAGCCAATATTTTACATGGGTAGTTTGAGTTTTGAAGTCAAACGGACGTGCGGCACCACAATCTGGGTGCACTGGATAGCCTAGCCACGTGAACGAGTTTTCCTTCCTAGCATCTCGTGGCTCGCGTGCTCGCCCTAGCCGCACCTCGCTTGCAGCTTCCTCATCAGCTAGTAGCATATTTAAACTAGCGCCTCCCAACTAAGCCCGAGGAGCCGGAAAAGCCTGGCGGGGCATTGGGAACTATGAAATATGGCTTTGTACGTAAAGTGCTATACTACTACTCTATAGCTTGTGGCGTTGCACGCATGGACTTCACTTCATTATCGGCTCTACTATAAAAGAAATTCCTCTTGACGTGTTTTTTTTGAAACGGAGGCAAAAGCTTTGCTTCATCTCATTCATAAAGAAGGAACTACTAACAAAGTTCGACGAGATCCATTACACCTCCACAAATGGAAACGAAAAGCCTAGTCTCGCTGTATCAAATAACTCAAATGTTCTGCCCCCGCGGTAACCGTCGCTGATAAACAAGCTGCTAGTGTGTGCGTGACATGAGCGGTTGAGTAGGCCAGCTACATGAGAGGAGCGACTGAATAGAGCATTGAGAGTACCCACTAGGCCACTACACAGGTGTACTTTCCCTGCATTGATAGTACATCGATGGTTCTAGAGAACAGTAGTACCCTCCACTTCCAACTGTAGCTCCCTGGCCCTGAGATTCAAGAGTTCAAAACTTGTGCACTATACTGTACAGTACATAGAACTAGTAGTACCCTCACACTCTAGTTGAGAAAGCAGTACTAGTACTGCTACAGTACGAGTACGTACTCCTCCGTCACATAATGTAAGACATTTTTTGACACTAGTTGGCGTGTACAAAAAATAGCAAAATCATACCCAAAATTTCTTAATCTACGCCAAAAACTACTAGCTAGTGCCAAAAATTTCTTAATAGTGCTATTATTTACAGTATAATGCAATCCCATAACGTCCCATAATGCTAGTACTAGTAGTAAATAATAGCCTCACCGCTTTGCTACAGTTGGACGGGACGAGGCCCTGTGGTTACTACGCTCTTATCTCCTCCTCGCCAGTTCTCCTCCCCGCGAAGAGAAGGCAGTTCGTTGCTACTCCCATGGATTCGCCAGACGGTTCTCCTCCTCGTCGGGGCTGGGAGACCTTGGACGACGATCCTCTGGGAGAAATCGCACGCCACTCCGACATCCTCACCGTCGCAAGACTCGGTGCTTCTTGCACCAACTTTTTCAGGACGATGCTTAAAATGGCTTGGGAAAAGGCCATGCTTGTTGGTCTGCCATGCGTCCTCGAGGAGAAGGTTCTTCTATGGGACAATCCTTCGAACAGTGCACCGCTCCCTGGCCATGGTTGCACGTTGACTCCGCTAGAGTTGCCGACGTTGAGAGGTAGTCAGATTTTGTCCAATGAGCAGGTCAGTAATGGAGTCTGATCATGTAGTACTTAGTTATTCCATTTCCATCCCGTAATTTCTCCGCTGCCCACCGTCTTATATATAGGTCTGGGTCGGTGCCAACAAAGATTGGCTTGCTTACCTTCGGCCGGATACCACCATTATTTTTCACAACATCCACAACAGTGCGGCCGTTCCGGTAGACCCCTTCTCCACCATTGGGATCGGCCCTCCGGACTGGCTGGGCTTGAATACGTATGATGATGCCTACATGAGATTCAAGAAGATAGCAATTGCGAACCGACCAACAAAGCGACACGGCTACGACTATTACTATCTCATCGCGGTGTTCGACATAAGGATTGCCATCAATGCAAGAGGCACTAACAGCAGAGGCTGGCGCATGTTGGCGGCGGCAGATTTGTACCCCTACACGTTCGAAGCCGCCGTGTGCCATCTAGGCCACATCTTCGCGGTGACAAGCCAAGGGACTTGTTTCATCTAGTTGCCATCCTACGGTACGGGAGACTACAAACGGAATTCCCAAACCTTCATTTGCATCCCTAATGGTACTCCATTATTTTGTAGGGACCACTCATCCCGCGATCAAAATAAGATCGCTGATCTTGGATGTGCATTTGCATCCGCGATTCGGTCTATCCTGGAACCTTGTAGCTGACTATGGTATATTGGGATCAACTATCTAACAGTCATTACCCATGGTACCACTGATGTGCAACATGGTCGCACAATCTACCACGATCGGACCATCACCTTCTACCCAGGTATTCCATTTTTTAACCCTCTCGCCTTCTCTTTCATTGTTGTACTAGTACTCTACTTACGTACTAGTAGTAGTACTTTTTACCTTGGAGGACGCGTATAGCTAACTAGGCCCTTGAAGACTTGAACCCACTAGCTGCCACCATTTTTGGTTTTCCATGTCTTACTATCTCATCCATGTAGCCAAGAGTGGCTATATATAATAAGCCGGTTATTTTACTTCCTCTATACCGGAGTAGTACTATTTACTGCATAGTATTACTGACCGCCATATTTGAGCACAACATTATTATGCATGGACCTTGACTATGTACGTCACCATGTGTCCAAATCTGAGATGCCGCGTGTACCAGATGAATGGTACCGAGTTCGACCCCCGTGATGCTACGTGGGTGCCGAGGAACACTCTTGGAGAGTACTCTCTTTTCATTGGGGACAGCTACCCCATTGTGAAGTGGATACCACCTTCCATGCACGACAAGGAAGGCCTACCGTTCATGAAGCATGGTTGTGTCTTCAGTGCGCTCCGCCGGATGCACGACATGCTGGGACACGCTATCCCCGATTTATGCCGCTTCAGCTTGGATTAGTCTCCATAGTGTGGAACCGGACTAGAAAGCTACGACAATGATTCTCGTTGTCCACCGCTATGGATCATGCCATCCATGAAGAACACCTAGGACTGGAACCTGGAGGAGGACATGTAGCTCATCTATAACGTGTAAGTGGAGTATGGTAAATTGTGAGCGGTAGCGCTGTGAATATATGTAGACTAGTCGTGCACAAATTTATCACATGAATTGGAGATGAACTTGTGTGGCATACTGTCATTTTTCCTTTAGAATTTATTACTAGTAAATGTGTTATGTGTACGTGCAACTTGTGTGGTTGTTGCACGGGCTCCAACACGCTCTTTGAGAAAAAAAAGGTGGCACAGCTTTGGATATACGCTACGTGGCGGCATCATACAGTAGCATCATTTGCTATAGTTGTACTCTGTGTATTACGCTCCTACTAGGACGACAACTCCTATAAAACCTTGCGCTTGGCTCTTTGCCTCTTCGGGAGGTTCAACAGTTCGTACTCGTGTGCACCTTGCACTTGCCTCTTCGCCTATTCGGAAGGTCCAACAATGATGACACTACAGTACACATTATGCTTCTGGCAATCTGACACCGATTGAACTGCTGCACGTCCACCACGAGGGCGAGGGCGAGGGAGAGGGAGAGGGCGCTGTAGTCAAAACCCTCTCCTCGTCCTGCGAACCACCGCGCGCATAGGCGAGGGAGAGGCGTAGTAAGCAAGCTTCTCCTCGTTCGGCGAGTTGACGGGACACATCAAAGCAGTACTAGTACTAGTCCATACTGCATCCTTTATGGTTAATATGGCTTAATTTGAAATGAGAAAAATACACTGGCGGTCAACGTATGTAACAATACGCTCTTTACGATCACTATATATAGTTTTGCGGTGATTATACGATCACTAGCTCATCGTAGAGCACCGTATTGCACCCTACTAACCGGCCACATAGTCGACGTGGCACTTTGTTGACTGGTTAAATTGTCACCTGGTTTCTGGGTCCCACCTGTCAGTTGGCAGAGCAAAGAAATCAACTAAAAAACAAAGAGTGTAGTACATCTACACTTCCAATGCATTTAGCCTTTAATCTAAATCGATATTGATTGACTAATGCACCAACTTGTGCGCTAGGTATATGTCGGGGATATACCCCGCGGTATGAACCGTCCGGAAATATGACCCGGTCAGACTTGGTGGTTTACTTGAGACGGTTTACACTTGGCAATTTACTGGTAACCCGGCTGGCGGATCACGGATGACAAGGCCCAAGGCCCGGAAGGCTGGTTCATGTTATGGTGGGCCGGTTTATGAAGAAAGCATAAGGAATATTCTCTTACAAAAGAAGCAAGACTAGGACTCCTTGTAATAAAGCAATCCTAATCCTACTAGGACTAGTCATGTAACCCGCCCCTTCAACATATATAAGGAGGGGCAGGGCTCCCCAAAGAGGGACAAGTTTAGACAAGCCACAAGCAGACAAGTTTCTAGGGTTAGACACCAAGAGCCGGTTTACCGGCGACACCACGAGGATCATAATGAGACCTAGCCTCAAACAACACGTAGGGTTATTACCGGATGATGTTTCCCGGGGCCCGAAGCTGTCTAAACCCTTGTCTTGCATCGCGTCTCTCGATTCCGCTCAACCCCTCTCAAGCTACTACATAGATGCGCGGCCTCACGACTAAGTCCGCAAAACCGGACATCTGACGTGTTAATTCCATGACAGTTGGCGCCCACCGTGGGGCCTGCGCACGGTGGTGTTGAGTTCTTGAAGGGATCTCATCTAGGGATCGACGAGCTCGCGATTTCGTCGGATGAGAAAGAATTGTTGTGCGGTGGCCAGGACAGACATGATCTACTACATGGAGAAGTCGCTCAAGCCTGCGGTGTTTTTTCTATTCCGCCGAGATGTCTACGTAACACTGCCACCAGTCGCCAAGATCGACTGGATTTTTCGCTACAGCGATCATACTGCAGCATTACACTGCTATCAAATCTAGCCGCCGTGTCCATCCGCCGGGTAGCTTTCTTTTTTGCTGCTCTACGTGCAGGCTTTCAAATCCAAGACAATACTACTCTGCGGCGGCTGATTCGTATAAAGTGGTCCAACAAGTGTTGTCATCAGGAAAGCTCGTATTTTAGCGAGGAGGAATCTGTCCAGCAAGGTCCAGATCTGTTTTTTAATCATTCATATGACCAAAACCGGCAACTAGTACTAGTACGTGGAGCTACTAGTAGTATTGGTTCAGTTTTTTCAATTGCCAAAGGGAAGAAGGCCATGACTCGGTCTGTACAAGGAAACACGAGCCGTGATTAGCAGCGCCACAATCAAGAAAAAGAAGAGAAAAAAGGCGTGGGGTTGCCAAATAAACTACGACCCGGAAAAGGACATAGAAGTGGGCGCGAATAGACCACATATCTGCTGAAGCTGGGTGCGATCGTACAAACTTGATACATAACCATCTGGCTTGGTGGCACCGGCCATCGATGGAATGTGCATAGTAGTACTAGTACTACCTACGTGGAAATCAAAAGCTACTACCAGCCCTTCATGACATCAAGACAAAAAAAAGGAAAAGAAGAAGTAGAAGACACCACGTCGATGGCCAAAACAAAAACGACCGAGACAATCACGCGGACAGAGGGATCGACTTGGATTCTGCGGCCATTGCTGTCCCGCTGCCGCGTTTCTAAACCGTCGCCGCCGTCCTCTGCTCTAAGTCATCGCCAACAATTACTGAGCAAAAGAATCATGATCTGGAGATGAATTGGTTAAAAACATCCACGATCATCCGGCAAAAATACCAGGTGTTATTTTTCCTATGTATTTTATTAGCACATATTACTTTTTGTCAAAGAACAATTACTTTGCTTTGTAATATTTTCTACGCAGGACGACTGTTAAAAGAAAAGGAGGTGGTGGTATGCCACGGATGCACGGTCAGCTGTGTTGCGTGACTTCACGAACATGCGTGTCGCGGTCCGATTTACATCAAGGCGCCGGCCGACTCGTCAGTCCGTGCACACGCGCACTGGTCTCCAACACTGCGGCCGACTCCCTCGCCAATAGACGTGCGCGCGCCACCGCTTCCGCGGTCCAGTCTACATTAACACGCCGGTGCCGCACCCGTCCTCATAAACCGGCCCAGCGGATACACGTGCGAGTCGCTACCCCCGTTGCTGCGTTTACATCAATACGCGGCCGGCTCATCTGTTCTCCAGGCGAATCAGGTGATATCTATCCTATTTATTTTTAATACATATTAATTCGTCCGAGCAAAAATTCCTCGCCCTGCTGTATTTTATATGCAGGAAAATTATTCATTATAAAATGGTATTATACCACGAAGGTGGAGGCATGCCAAACATAGTTTGACACAAGTGCTCGTCATTATTCCAAGGATTCCGGCGCCGATTTACATAGCCTTGGCCGTCTCTCGTGACTGTGCCGGTTTACAATGCCACGACCGTCCCTCGCAACCACGCCGGTTTACAGCGCCTTGGCCATCTCTCGCGACCGCGCCGGTTTACAACGCCGTGGCCGTCTCTCACATCCGCGCCGGCTCACAACGAGGAAGGCAACTAGCCCGTCGGCGTCGGCCGACCCATATGTTCTTTGAGCAAATCAGGTGTTATCTCTCCTATATACTTTATCATGATATTTTAATTCCTCTGAGCACCATTACACTGCCCTATTGGTATTTTCATATACAGGTAAAATCATTGTTATACTGCGGATATAAACACGCATCGGCCATATTCTACAACGGCGTTTTCCATTGTGTCACATTACCTGATGAACGGACGGCCGGTTCACGCGTCCACACCGGTTTACAACGCGGGGGACAACTTGCTCATCTGCGCCGGTTTACAACTCCACGGCCGGTTCATCAGTTTGAGCCGCCTCTGATATTGCGGTCGTTTTGCTGTCCGCCCTGCGGTCCGGTCTATTCAACATACCGGGTTGACTAACAGACCCCGATGAGGATCATGAGGTCCAAATACATCAGGTGATATCTATCTAAATCTATTTTCTTGGTATATATCATTTTCATCAAGAAAACAGATGCTTTGATCAGTCTATCTGGTTATGCATGACAACTCCCATATATGTACTCTGCCGCTGTGATCACTAAAGGGCTTCCTGTTCAAACATAGGTCGTATTCGAACCAAAGAGAACATAGCCATTCCTGTTCAAACATAGGTCGTATTCAAACCAAAGAGAACATAGCCATTCTGTTCAAACATAGGTCGTATTCGAACCAAAGAGAACATGGAAAAGGCCAGTAGGGGGTTAGGATCGTTTTCGAATCCTAGCTTAGCCCCTATGGTCCGGTTTGTATGATCGTATTCGAATCATAAGCTCAATGGATCGTATTCGAATCCATTGCTTGGCTAAAATTTCAAGGCCAGTAGGGGGTTAGGATCGTATTCGAATCCTAGCTTAGCCCCTATGGTCCGGTTTACTGATCGTATTTGAATCAGAAGCTCAATGGATCGTATTCGAATCCATTGCTTGGCTAAAATTTCAAGGCCAGTAGGGGGCTACGGATCGTATTCGAATCCTAGCTTAGCCCCTATGGTCCGGTTTACTAATCGTATTCGAATCAGAAGTCTCGATTTGGAGCCTGGCAGCTCGCAAAAAGCCTCGACTACATGGTTTTATTTGCAAACCTGTGTTTTTGGTGTTTATGATTTTTCATGTGTTTTCTATGGTTTTTTAATCCGGAGCTGGGCAACTTCAAAGTTGACCACATATCTACAAAGTTAAAAGTCTGGGTCATGAACACCAGCATGAGTTAAAAGTCTGGGTCATGAACACCAACATGAGTTAAACCGACGTTCATTATAACCCGGGTCAGCCATCAGGCAAAAGCCAAGTAAGAGAGCCAAGAGCCTCATCAGCACCTATGCTTTCAATTATGCCTACCGGATTAAGGACGTCAGGCACACTTAATCACATGTATGGGCTATGTTTGTGTTTTTTATACAGATCAAGCTATGTATTTGAAACATGTATCAGGGCAGTATAATCCGTCCGGTGGTAAACCGCCAGGACATCTTTTAGCATTGTTTTATGCAGAAACAGATAATGACCGGTGCTTATTAAACCGGCCTGGCTTTTGACTATAAGTCGCCAGTATATGATGGTAAATAATGACCGGTGTTTATTAACACGGCCTGGTTGTGATCAAATATCACTGGAACCAGTTTTTCAAACCGGGTTATATTATTCAAATCTTCAAATAGCCAACATGGTTGGATTTTTATTATGGTTATCAATAACCAGTGTTATGATTAAGGTTGTCAAAGTCGCTTTAGCACAATGGCTATCATATTATCAATGGAAATGATCTATTCTACAATTGAAGGAATAGTCCCGAGTCGCTGCAGGCTTACAACCCGGCACTTGGGGGCTACATTATTCAAATTGAGATTACATCAAATACACAAGTCTCATGTCGCTGCAAGCATGCACCATGACACTTGGGGGCTAATGCAAAGTCATTTTTTACTGGCCTTATTGAAGACCCGACTCATCATATCATAATGAGCCGGCCCTTGGGGGCTACCAATCGCTCCTGTCAACAATTCAAGGTACACAAGTATTAATCCATTATATTGAAGGGTCCACTGCTTAGTTGGTAAAGCACCAAGCTCTTAACCTTGTGGACGTGGGTTCAAACCCCACGATGGAAGTTACATTATATAATGTTATTTTCAATGATTATATCTACAAAGTCCCTGCTCATTATTACATAATGACCCGGCACTTGGGGGCTACATGTTGCTATTCAAGTTTACATGATCATATTTTCAAAGTCCCTGCTCATTATTTCATAATGACCTGGCACTTGGGGGCTACGTAATATGGAATATTCAGTTTCATAGTGATTGGGATGAACAATCCGGATTTCTTCAAGATTATACAATGCTATTTTCAATGAAGTATATACAAAGTCCCTGCTCATTATTACATAATGACCCGACACTTGGGGGCTACATATGTGGAATATTCAGTTTTGACTAGTGACTGAGATGAATAATCTGGATTTCTTCAAGATTGCAACCATTATATTCAAACAAGTCTTAAGATATCACTATGTTCTCCTTTTAAGACTTGGGGGCTACAGCCCGACATCTATAAACAGTCATGACCCGGAATTATCAATTTTTATAACCCGACGATGGTGGTAGTCATAAACCGGCAAGTTCTACATTTCCAAACCGGTTGGATATCAATTGAATATTTGAAGATCAATATTCTTGTCAAGTCAGAGCATTGAAGGCCGAGTCAAATGAAATCTTTATTTGCAATATTTTTTCTACAAGCAAGTTGATTATGAAGTTGGTCAGTTGACCCGGATTTTCTAGAAGAAGGAAAGGACAAGGATTTAAGGATGGTCAGAGGCCGATTTACAAGAAATTCTTAACCCGGAGCACAACCTGTCAGATTTGTTCTTGTGTTTATTTTGCAGCATAAGTTTACCATGGATAAATCCAAGCTAAACTTGGGGGCTAATGTCGGGGATATACCCCGCGGTATGAACCGGCCGGAAATATGACCCGGCCGGACTTGGTGGTTTACTTGAGACAGTTTACACTTGGCAATTTACTCGTAACCCGGCTGGCGGATCACGGATGACAAGGCCCAAGGCCCGGAAGGCCGGTTCATGTTATGGTGGGCCGGTTTATGAAGAAAGCATAAGGAATATTCTCTTACAAAGGAAGCAAGACTAGGACTCCTTGTAATAAAGCAATCCTAATCCTACTAGGACTAGTCATGTAACCCGCCCCTTCAACATATATAAGGAGGGGCAGGGCTCCCCAAAGAGGGACAAGTTTAGACAAGCCATAAGCAGACAAGTTTCTAGGGTTAGACACCAAGAGCCGGTTTACCGGCGACACCACGAGGATCATAATGAGGCCTAGCCTCAAACAGCACGTAGGGTTATTACCGGATGATGTTTCCCGAGGCCCGAAGCTGTCTAAACCCTTGTCTTGCATCGCGTATCTCGATTCCTCTCAACTCCTCTCAAGCTACTACATAGATGCGCGGCCTCACGACTAAGTCCGCAAAACCGGACATCTGACGTGTTAATTCCACGACAGTATAGGCTACATGTCTATCCTTAATTACAGCATGCAACGACCTTCATTTAATCTTCTTCTCTCATTGGTCGCATGTGCACACATAAGTCTACTACTTTTGGGCATTAATTATGCCCTGGTCAATGTGTAAATCTCTAAATGTATAGTCTTTCACGGACGTAGGGAGTAGGTTGAGCACTTGAGCGTGAGTGTGTGTGTTGCGTCGCGTGCTGTGTGTTGCATGGGTTCGTGAGTGATGCGTGCGTCCATGTGTACGTGTGAGTGTTGCATGTTGCATGCATGCATGCATGCTTGCATGGGGCTTACTCCCTCCCATTGACATGTTCATATTTCAAGCTTCCTCTATTCCCTCCATATGGTGATACTCCCTCTGTTCCCAAATACAGAGTAAAATCCTCCCTCTATTCCCAAATACGGAGTAAAATCCTCCCTCTGTTCCCAAATACGGAGTAAAATCCTCCCATCATTCCCAAATACGGAGTAAAATCCTCCCTCTGTTCCCAAATACGGAGTATTTGTCTTTCTAGAGATTTCAACAAGTGACTACGTACGGAGCAAAATGAATGAAGTGAGCGTAGGGGCATAGGGATAATGTAGAAAGGAAGTCTTCGTGATCCATTTATTCCCCATCTCGGCCAGAGAGAACTATTCAACTAGTCTTCGCATTGAAGTGACAATACACGCTGCAGCAGACGGGAACCTTAATTAATAAGCTGAACCAGCATGTTGGTGTTACTAAATCAGCCTTACCCAGTACTGCCATCATGTTTGCGAGTAGAGCACGCTTATGTCCTCCATTAACTGACATATGGGCCCTCTTGTGGTAGACACATATGTCGTCGGTGTAACTATTTACACTCCGAAGGATGGTATATCCTGGTAGTAGTAGTAGTAGAATTGAGATTTAATGCACTTTCTTCCCCATCTTCCACTCTTCTTCCTCCTCTCTTCCCCATCGTCGGCCGCACACAAATTCCCCCCGCTCTCTGCTCGCCCGCCCGCGCTATCTTCCTTGGTAGCTCGCGCATACCATATCCCCCCGCTCACTGCTCGGCCACACGAGGAGAAGCTTGTTCGCTCGCCCGCCCGAATCCACTTCCCCGCTGGCTCAGAGGCACCGAAACCCCAATGGCAGAACCGACTGACACGTAGAGCCGCGATTGGAATTCCCTCCCCGATGTTCTCTTGGAGCAAATCTGTAATTGTATGGACCTACTCAGCACCGTCCATCTGGCCGCATGCTCGGTGTCTTTGTACCGTCTACTCGTCTGCAACCGGCCGGCTCTTTTCAAGACACCCTGCTTGCTGATGCCCGATCCTCGCAGGTGGCCTAGACACCGACTTGACGATCCTACGAAGGTTGTCGTGGTTCCCCTCGACATGCTACCACTACCCGTCCACCAGTCCTTCATGCGCGACCACTACTGGGCGGGCATGAAGGCCATCTGGATCGTCCTCATCCACCAATCTGATAGTCCGTGGCGTCTCGTGGATATCTACACCCAGCGAGAGATCACCCTTCCATCTTTGGATACCGCCGCCATCGAGCCTCGCGGCCCGCCGGACACTCCTGCCTACTATGCACGAGACGCGTCGAGCTTTTGGCTCAACCTTTGTTTGCTGAAGGTTGTAATCTGCGAAGTGCCCAAACCATCAGAAGACTACATGGATTACAAGCTCATTGTCGTGTTCAACATGGGATTAGTCTATCTAGAATCTGGTCGCCATACATGGTTATGCTCATCGTCGATCCTCTTTACCTAACACTTCTGTCTGATGCTATAGTGCACGATGGCATCGTTTATGTGGTCGACACACAGATTGGCTGCCTATACTGGTGGAATCTATCGTCGTGTAATTGTTCTATCTCATCTCATCTTTACCTTAAGAATACGACTGCCTGTTCATTGTTACAAATTTAGAATATATAATATGTCTATAACCACATCATTGCTATATGTTCCTCTCATTTCCTAGTTTTTTTATGACCACACATGTTATTGTTAGAGTTGATATGAGAACAATTGGTATCTAATGATTGTTAGAATAGATATTATGAGTATAACCTCATGATTGCTATATGTTACTCTCATTTCGAGGATTTTTATAACAACGCATGTTATTGCTTAGAGTTGATATGATAACTGTAGTAAGTGCTATGGTAGAATATGTGTAGGCCCTGTCATATCTGTTTTCCTCTCATTGTTACATGATGTTTGAACCATGATATATTGCTAGAATACGAAAGCCATTTGCTTATTTTTTTAACTTGGGGTATGATTATGACCACGACATTGCAATTCTCTGTCTATGATATATGTCACAGTGGCGGTGCCAGAAGTTCGAGCATGTGATGTCAATTTAAACTGTGATGTCAAATACATCTGTATTTACAAATTTTCTACTATGTTCTGCATAATTTTTACTTGCAGTTAAGGGTTTCACCAAAATGTTGTGTGGTCAAGTGACCACACAGCTTGAACGTGGCTTCGCCACTAATGTGTCACTGTTATAATAATCTTAATTCCACACATACGCTGAACATGATTGTTTATTTTTGTCCTTTTGGTCTCCAATTTGAATTCTTGCAGCAGATGCAAATGCGCTGGCCTTCATGATTCTAGGACCTGGAATCATACCAGCCGATGGGTGGTGGTTTATCGCTCGTTCAGCTGACGATGGTCATTTGGTGCTCATTTGCACGTACCAAATTGACCAAGCCATTTCATCAAACCGCATGCAGTACAATGCCCTGGGCGTTCGTGACATTGATAGCTATGGCTGCTTCGTTTTCGAGAAAGATCCCAGCTCCGTTGGGCCAGGCGTATTCAACTAGAGGCGGGTTTACAACCTCGGCAACCACTCCATGTTCCTCGGGCTCAATTATCCGGTCATCCAACCAATCATCGATCATATCACCGGTGATGATTATCGTGCTATGCAACTTCCATTCGCGAGGGGGGCTGTGTTTACACATCATACCATGGGTTTCATGAATCACCATATCCATAGATTCGTCGACACAACTTGTTGCCAGATAATCTTTAGTGTGTGAAAGGCATCAAGCTTCCATGCGATGGATGGCTTTTGCAAACCCGACATGCGGCGATGTGGTTCGTGCCAATAGCAACTATGCACAATTTGATTCGTACTGATATGTAGACTGAGCCATGTATTCTGGTACTGTAGCTCTTGGAAATATGAGGCCAAAGGCCTACTAGCAAAATTCCAACAGTAGCACGACCCTCTTTTGTTGGATATTATCTACTGTTGTTAGTTTGAAGCTGTGTGTGTGTGTGTGTGTGTGTGTGTGTGTGTGTGTGTGTGTGTGTATATATATATATATATATATATATATATATATATATATACAATCGGTCTATTCTCATAACATTATGAGAATAATATTCTCATAACACTTCCGAACTGCTTTGTGTTACTGCATTGGAAAGGTATGCGCACTGTACCACAGAGACTAGCGAACTTCATGTTTGAAAAAACTATACGTGTTGTTTTTTCGTTACCTTTTTTGCTCTATTTTTTAATCGTTTATTGGAATTATGCGTGTAATATACCGTTGAAAAGCTATGGAGTAGACGCAACTTCACCATGTTGAACACTTTTCAAAATTCATCATAGTTTAAGAGCAGTTTCGAAAATCGTGCGGCTCACAACGAATGGCAGCGACTGTTTTTTGGCGTTTTTTTCTAAACCGCTCGTTGGAATGAAACATATGATACACCGTTGGAAAGATATTGTCGGCGCACATCTTTTTCATATCTATTATTTTTTCTAATTCGCTACGGTTTAAGAGCAGTTTTGAATTTACTAAATCGCGGAATTGTGTTTTTCGAATTTTTTCAAATTTTCGGTACTGTTTTCACTCCAGTTTTCTAACCGTTTGTCGAAACAAGGCGTGTAATATACCGTTGGAAAGCTATGAACGAGGCGCAACTTTCATATGTTGAAATGTTTTTGAGATTCCTTATGGTTTTTAGTTAAATTTGAAAATCGTGCGGCTGACTACGAAGGGCAGCGGCCATTTTTTCATGAAATTTTTACAAAACGTTGGTCGAAATGATCCAAATGATACACCGTTGGAAAGATATCATCGAGACGCTACTTTTTCATGTAGAACACTCCCTCTAATTCATTACGGTTTAAGAGCAGTTTTGAAATTACAAAAATGCGGAAACTCTGTTTTTCGCGATAACAAAATCGACGCGTGCACTGCATCAGACAGAAAAGCGCACTGCTTCAAACTGAAAAACGCACTGCATCAGATAGTCAATCGAACCTCATGATTTATTTTTTTGGACGTAGATTTTTCTCAGAGGAGTTTTGTTGTATTTTTTTCAACTTTTTTTCGAAGGAAAGTGGACCGCAACACTCCCGAAAGTGAAGCGGAACACTACCAAAAGTGAACCTCATGATTTGCTGCTGTCTTTTTTCATACTAATTAATTTTTTACGCGCGTTGAGAAGTGTTGAGAAGTGAGCTGCTTTCCGATGTGTTTTTTTTGGATCACCAAGTGAACCACAAATGTTTTTTATGGCCAACTTCGTGAGAGAACAAAGTGAGTTTCAAAGAGTCCTTTGCAATGGACTTTTTTTAGACCAAAGTGCACTGCATTTGTTTGTTTTTTAGACCAGTGAACTGCATGTTTGAAAAAACTGTACGTGTTGTTTTTTCGGTACCTTTTTTGCTCTAATTTTTTTAACCGTTTATCGGAATTATGCGTGTAATATACCATTGAAAAGCTATGGAGTAGACGCAACTTTGCCATGTTGAACACTTTTCGAGATTCCGCACGGTTTAAGAGCAGTTTTGAAAACGGTGAACTGCATGTTTGAAAAAATTGTACGTGTTGTTTTTTCGGTACCTTTTTTGCTCTAATATTTTTAACCGTTTATCGAAATTATGCGTGTAATATACCGTTAAAAAGCTATGGAGTAGACGCAACTTCACCTTGTTGAACACTTTTTGAGATTCCGCACGGTTTAAGAGCAGTTTTGAAAACGGTGAACTGCATGTTTGAAAAAACTGTACGTGTTGTTTTTTCGGTACCTTTTTAGCTCTAGTTTTTTAACCGTTCATCAGAATTATGCGTGTAATACACCATTGAAAATCTATGGAGTAGACGCAACTTCGCCATGTTGAACACTTTTCGAGATTCCGCACGGTTTAAGAGCAGTTTTGAAAACGGTGAACTGCATGTTTGAAAAAACTGTACGTGTTGTTTTTTCGGTACCTTTGTTGCTCTAGTTTTTTAACCGTTTATCGGAATTATGCGTGTAATATACCGTTGAAAAACTATGGAGTAGACGCAACTTCGCCACGGCGAACACTTTTCGAGATTCTGCACGGTTTAAGAGTAGTTTTGAAAACGGTGCGACCGACGAATAATGGCAGCGAGCATTTTTTTGCGCTTCCGAACTGCACAAGAAAACCGCACTGCATCAGGGTAGGAGCCGGCGCGACGGTGCTGGGGGAAGGAGGCGGGGCGGCAGCGCGGGGGTAGGAGGCGGGGCAGTGGTTGCTGTCCTCGGGGTGCTCCGCGCTAGAAACCTATTTAAGTGGGGTGTTATGAGAATAAGGTTTTTGTTATGAGAATAATGTCTTAAGGGGTGTTATGAGAATAATGCCTTCTCCATCGCAGTCGTCGTGGATGCGAACTACAATGGTGCCCATCCAGCCTTCTCCCGCGACAATGGCAAAAGTTGAAAAAGCCCATGAGTTCCTGCAGCGGAGGTGGACTGCACGCCAACAGCAGCCAGAGCTGCATCTGCAGAAGGAGAGAACTGCATATAATGTAAGAAAATCACATACCCAACCCCCACATCCAGTTTGCAGTGCCGTTTTTATCCCCATGCAGTACCCCTCTTGCGTCGATTGCAGTCCCATGTATCTCCCAGTAGAAAACAAAAAAAGATACTTCGAAAAAATAAAAATGCTATATGGCTCGAAATTGCAGTCCACCATGACTTACATATGTAGAGCATTGTGCCTAAAACTAAAGTGCATTGTTTCTTCATGTTAACTCCCAGTGCCCCTGCTATAGAATGACAAATTGAAGTGCAATTTCTACAGTTGCAAAATATAATGATATATAGTACGAAAGATGAAGTTCATTTCACTGTTGACGTGCATAAAAAGCTTTGGCTTAATACTGTGCAGGAAATTACTATGCCTCCAAAACGGAAGATACCTCGATTCATTTACGACCCAAAGCCCCTGAACTGCATTGGAAGAGAAGAGTGGGAGATGTCTGGATGGATAACACCTGAAATACCTAGGGGTTCCTTTAACACAACAAACAGAACTGCGTACTCCGTGGAGGAAGATGTAGAGGATAAAGATGAAAACAGTGAACCAAACATCATTGGAGATGGAGAAGGCAGTGAAGCAAAAAGCGCGCAAGATGAGGAGGACGACGACGATCTGGTCTTCATGGGGGAGCATGCGCAGGAAGATGATGAGGAGGATGACGATGAAGAGCAAATCATAACAGTTATGCAGCCAAGGTACACGCGTGTCTTTGAAACATTTGGCCAACAGATCAGAACTGATGATATATCACCTCCACAAGCCAATGTTGAAACCCAGCAAGTTCGGCAAGTTCATGAGCAAACAATTCGTCGACAAAGAGACAGTGGAATTCCACCCAGGCCGCCTACTGCGCACCAAAAGAATCGGAAGCAGAATCAAGGAGAGCCGCAAGCAACCAAAAAAGTAAAGTTCTCAACACTTCTGCCTCCTCGCGATCCTAAATTACACAGATCTGTTGTCACCCCTCCATGCCCAATAAACATTGGTGAGCTGCAAACACCGTTAGAGAAAAAACAGTACACGCATGTAACCTTCCTTGCCTAACTGCTGCAGTTCACTTGCGCATTCTTTCAGCTTGTGCATTCTCATTAACAAAAAAAAAACATTCCATATTGTGTGTGCAGAATGAGAACATGCTCCAAGAACTTGTGCCTGTGAAAGGTATGCAATTCACATCACACGCTGCGGCGCGAGAATTCTACAACACGTATGTTGTCACATCCCTAGTCAGTGCTTGCATTAGGACTAGCTAGAGTGTGCATCATGTTTACTTTTCAAAGAAACTTGAAATGGGAATGACAGAAACCCCAGCACCCCTCTTCAAACAACTAGGGTTTAATAAAATCTTTTCCAATGTACCCAAAATGCCCTTCAAAAATGTTCATCATTTCTGCCTTGGTCTTAAACCTCTGCCAAAAATGGTGCACAATTTTCTAGGACATCTAAGGTCTCTGGATTAAATCATATGGTATTTGCATTTGGGCATTTAAATGCTATAAAATATTTTATGTGCCCAAATAATCATAAACCAAAATGTTCCATGCTGTTCATATTATATACAGTGGGCATGACTAGTTTTATGAGCTATAAAAATGTTCTGGCATTTTTATTAATTCCACAAAGTTGCAAAAGAAATGAAACAGAAAGTAAAATAGAAATAAAAGGCAGAAGCAAACTAACCTGAGCCCACTTACCTGTCTGGCCCAGCCGGCCCAGCCCGCCAGGGGCATCCCCGTCTTCTTCGCCGCGCCAGCGCATGAAGCTGCTCGGTGGCTAGCGCCGCCGACGCGCCGGCCACCTCCTGCCTGCCTGGCTGGCCTCCTCGACCGCTGGATGAAACAGAACGACGCCACGCAGACCCCTCGACCGCTTCCCTCTCTCTCCCCTCTCCTTGTTCTCTCTCCCTCGCACCGCCCGAGCGGAGCTCGTCGCTGCCGCCGCGTCCAACGAGTCCCCCTCACCTCTCCGACGAGCCCCCGAGCTCCGCCTCGCTACCGTGTTTCTCTACCCCGAACCTGAAGACCCGGGATGCCTTGAAGCTCCGCCTTCGAGCTCGTCTTCTCCGCACGGTCGCCGGACGCCATCGACAAATTCGCCGGACCCCGTGCCTCCCCTGCCTAGCCAGCAGTACTAGAAGAACTGCGGTGAGCCCCGGTTTCGTTTCCCCCATGCCCCGTCGCCTATCTTGCTCCCTAGCAGCACCAGCCACTAGAGACGAGCGCTCCTCGCCGCTGGCCATGGCGCCGCCGCGGCCACAGCGGCTGCCACTCGCGCCCGAGTGCATCACCGCACTCAGCGCATCACCACGGACCCGTAGCAACCAACCGCTACTCCTGCCGTGCGCTGTAACGTCGTTTTCGCCGACGCCCGAATTCCGGCCGCCGCCTTCGAGCTCGCCGCCAATGATTCCGGCCACCCAAGCACCTACCGTCGCCTCCACTAGATGCGCACGAGCCCCAGCTCGCCGTAGAGCCCAACCGCGACCCAAACGGTGGCCTGTAGGCAAAACCCGAGCATCGCCGCCGCGTTTGGCCTCGCCGGCGTCGAGCCGCCGGTGAGTTTGACCTGTTTGACCACGCCTGGACTCCCCCCTGTGTCGCTGACATGTGGGGCCAGTCGTTGACTAACTTCAGTTTAGGTTTTATTTAAACACTAATTGCTGTCATTAGTTTAGTGAGTCACAGACATGTGGGGCCCAGCCCTGCTAACCTTTAAATTAGTGTTAAGCTCTTTTAGTTAGTACTGAGAGACACTGACATGAGGGACCCACTGGTCAGGTTTGACCTGGGCGCCCTGTTGACCTGCTGACGTCAGCATGATGTCATGCTGACGCAATAAAGGATTTTCTGGGATTATTAGATTAAAAACAATTCAGGAAATTCCAGAAAATGCTTTAAACTTCAAAAATTCATATAAATTCAACAGTAGCTCAGATGGAAAAGATTTATATATGAAAATTGATCAGAAAAATCCAATCTTTCCAATGGCACTAGTTTCATGCATGTTTGAGCAAGTTAACCTTGCTGTATACATTAAAACATGTTAATGCACTTAAATAAATAATAGTTTGAGTTTCAATTTGAATCTTTGATTCAAATGGGCTCAAACCCTTCTGGTTATAGTTGCATTAGACCAAAACACATGCATCTTGCCATATCATGAGCATGCATCATATTGTTGCATTTGTTTGTTTATTGATTGTATCGCCGATATTCTCCGTGTTAGGTCCTGCTCCCGAGGATACTTCTGCGTATCCAGCTGAAGAGCAGTATCCGACAACCACTCTATCAGGCAAGCAATCATGGATCATTCCAATACAAACCCATCTTATTGCTCCTGCTCACTTTTACTGCATTAAGGCAACAACGTGTGAACTGCTACTTGCTGCGGTAGTTGAACCCTATTCCCTTGCATGACCTATCATTGCCACAGTAAATAGTTGAAACCCACTAGCATGTGTAGGAGTTGATTGAGCCATGTGATGTGTGATCCACCATGCTATTTGTTTATGTTGCCTGCTATGCTTAGAGTTGTGTCAGGTCTGGTTCATCTGGGTGATGGATCAGAGTGAAATGATCATACCGATAAAGAGAAGGAAGTGTGGAACATGTTTGGTAAAGGTATCGATGAAAGGCCATGTAGGAGTACGTGGTGGGTTGTTTCATTGGAACCGTCCATAGGACCTGAGATCTGTATGTGTGGTTCAAGTTTCAGCTACTACCACACATTGGGATCCTTAATTGACCCTCTCGACTTATTAATTACCCTTGACCTCTGTCCAGGAGTTGCAACTAGTTTCTGGTGTTTGTAGTTTACTGGTGGTCGTGCACAGCGCTGACCCTCGGGGTGGGCTGTGATGCGACAGGTACGTAGCACGGTGTACCGGTTGCCCGTTTGGTGACTCGGGAACCCTGTACACATTGTTTGGGGCCGTGAGCGACACCCCGGCCGGATCTCCCCACGGATGGAACCCAAATAGGCGATAAACCTGGACGAGAGACTTGTGTAGTTAGTCAGGTCATGGCCAACACCCTCGCTGGGCTTCCGCTTGAAGGTTGCCGAGTACATGTCGAGTAAACGGCGATAAGTGGTGGAAGCATGTGTGAAGAAGTACACCCCTGCAGGGTGATCAATCTATTCGAATAGCCGTTGTTCGCGGTACGGACTACTTGGTTACTCTTACAGTTCATAGACAAGTTGATGGATACTACTAAAAACCTCAAGACAAGTGTGAGTGCCGTGGATGGCCCTTCCGTAGGATGACGGAAGAGAATCCTCGGTGGTGCATTGTCGTGGTGAGTAGAGGACTCGTGTACGTAGTAATATCTTGCAATCTGTTGAGAGTTGTAGTGTAGGTTAGCCAAGAGTCAAAGCTGGCTTTCTGCTATGAACTCCACTACCCCCTGTTGATAATGTTGCATGTATGATAGGTTCTGTTGTAAGACTTGCTGAGTACCTTTGTACTCATGTTTGCTTAATAACTGTTGCAGAGGAGAACCCTGCCCCTTCTGATGGGTTCTACATAGACGTTGAGGTCGACGAGTAGCTTGCTACCCAGACGGAGATCTGGAGCTTGTGGAGGGCCTTGTAGATAGTCAGGCTACACCAAGCTTGTTTTATTTTCTAAGTTGTCTGTACTCAGACATGTAGCTTCCGCTTGTGCTTGTATGACTGTATGACTTGAGTGTTGGGTCATGTGACCCCTACCTGTATGGATATGTTATGTATGGCTCTTGGAGCCTTTTAAATAAAGTACTTTGAGTCATAGAGTTCTGTTGTGATGCAATGTTGTATTTGCACATATTGAGAATATTGTGTGTATGATTGAAATGCTTGGTATGTGTGGGATCCGACACCTAGTTGTTTTCCTTTGGTAGCCTATCTTATAGGGAAATGCCTCCTAGTGCTTCCAATGAGCCTTGGTAGCTTGCTACTGCTCGGAACACGTAGGCTGGCCGGCATGTGTCCTTCTTCGTTCCTGTGTCTGTCCCTTAGGGGAAATGTCACGCGTTGTTCCTTTAAGTCCATGTAGCTTGCTACGACTTGGGTTCATACGTTGATGACCGACACGTTCGTTGCTGGGTCATGGATGTCTGTCTCTGTAATTTAGTGCCACTTTTGGTTTATAACTAGCCATGTCGGCCCGGGTTCTCTGTCATATGGATGCTAGCGACACTGTCATATACGTGTGCCAAAATGCGCAAACGGTCCCGGGCCAGGTAAGGTGGCACCCGTGGGGTTACTGTGCGCGAGGCTGCAAAGTGATATGACGTGTTACAGCTAGGTCGGTGTGATTTAGGATCGGGGTCCCGACATATGCGAGGCATGCAGGCTTCGGCACACGCAAAAACGGCGGATACAGAACAAACAGATACATAGTGTGCTCAAAGGAAGGCAGAAGCAAGGAAACTGTCACTGATTATGACAGAAAGCGAGATAAAACATCAAAGAGGACTGGCTGCAAGGCGAGAATGAGATTGAAAAAAAATCAAGGATGTGTTTGTGATAGCAGAGATTGAGCTCAATCACAACCACAGGATGATTGACAGCCCGACTATGCTTCTGCACATGCACTCGCATAAGACGGATGATCTGTTACTTAATAAACTAGTGAAGGACATGCAGAGCGACAACCTGACGCACACGTAGATGATGTCAACCATGTCAAGGATGTCAGGAGGGCTGCACTTTATGGGGCGCACCAGCCGTGACTGGGTGAACAGGTACGTTCACTAAACAAAAAACGATATCTCGTCTATTTCATGCTGTTCGCTTGTGCATTTTCTGTATGTCTCTAATGCTGCAAGTATATTATTATTTCGAACTGCAGGAAGCACCAATTCGCGAGGGAGGAAACAGAAGACGATGTGAAGAAACTCCTGGCTTTCTTTGAGAAGATGCAGCAAATAAACTCGAAGTTCTTCTATGATTACGACAAAGATGTCGATAACCGTGTGCGGAACATATTCTGGGCGAACGCGAGCTGCTGGGGATCGTACGAAGATTTTGGAGATTGTGTCACATTTGACACGACCTACAAGACCAACAAGTTCCACATGCCTCTGGCCGTCTTCGTTGGAGTCAACCACCACCTCCAAAGTACAATATTCGTTGTGGCTCTAATCAGAGACGAAACAATACCGACTTTCGAGTGGGTGTTCCGGACGTTCTTGCGTTGCATGAACAACAAGCGGCCAATCTGCATACTCACAGGTATGCTGAAAAAAATAATGGGTTTAAATAACAATGCAGTTCACTGCCAAGTTTTGTAGTCCATTTCTTCCATCCAATGAAAAAATAAGAAAAAAGCAGAAAAAGGATATGCAGTTCTCTCAATAACTCACTGCTTGATTTTTTCAAAAACATGCAGATCAATGCCCCTCCATGGATGCCGCGATAAAAAGTACGCTAATAGGCACGCTGCACAAGTTATGTCGTTGGCATATACTGAAAAAAATACAAGGATCACCTGTCCTTGCTATACAAAGCGTATGAGACATTCAAGGATGAGCTGACCTCCGTTCTCAACCACCCGCTGATGCCATTAGAGTTTGAACGCGCTTGGCATGAGCTCATGGACAAGTATAACCTGCAAAATGATGAGATTATGAAGGCGCTCTGGACAAACCGAAAAGAATGGATATCATCTTACTACAAGGAGGTGTTCTGTGCACGGATGACGTCGACACAGAGAAGTGAAAGCATGAACCGGATCTTGAAGAGGAACTTTGTCAAGGAAAGACACGACCTACACATCTTTGCGTCGTAGGTGGACAGGTGCATCCAGACAAGGAAGGGCGTCGAGCACGCGGATACCATAGCTAACGAGGTATATAAACAGAGCAAAGTTTTTAAGCTGGATGAGCAATTAATAAAACACTACTCGTTTTCTTGATTTAAGCTGTGAAAGACAACTACTTAACTGGTTTTCTTTGTTTCACAGACGGAAATAAAGACTACTACTCAGTTTGGTTTCGAGGTTCAGCTCTCCAAGATTTACACCAGGGCGGTCTTTGCTGACTTCAAGCAAACGCACTACCGCAGCACTGCAATCAGATCAGAGCAGTCCACTGACAACCCGACGAAATATTTGGTGCACCACTACAACCGGTCTGATGATTTTGATTGGGCAAGACACGAGTTCCAGGTAGTTGTTGATGTGACGAACGGTATCTACGAATGCGAATGCAAGCTGTGGACACACACAGGTCAGTGAGACAGGAAACAAAAAATGAGCACACAGAAAACATAATGAAGTTCACTTACTGCTGGTAGCAAAAAAGAGATGAAAAACAAAAAAAACCTTAGTAAAGTTCACTAGAACAGGAGACCCAAGACCTATTTATAATGCAGTTCACAAAACCAAAATTGAAACAATGTTGCATATTTATGTGAAGTTTGCTGACACGAATAACCCAAAAAATTCTTTTGCTGCAGGCCTGTTCTGCGTGCACATCATTTGCATGTTGGATCAGCCGCGGGTGGACAAGATACCTGAAGAGTGCATATTAAAGAGATACACACGGAACGCACGCCAAAATCCAACTTTTGACCACAGAGACTATGAGCAAACTGCTCCAGATGGGAGTTCGATGTTCTGCCGTAGGAGACTACTTGCAGAAACAGCAATGGACTTGGCAAACAGGGGTGTCAAATCGGATAGAGGGTACAACAGAGCTTTAGCTGGGATGAGAGAACTCATACAAGAAGTCAACGTAATAAACAAAGAAGAAGAAGCAGAGAAGATCATGGATGCGCGGGGTGAAGAACAAGGAGAGGAGCGCGGACATGCCGCTGATGGTGCAACTCATAATATGGATGACACAATTCTTCCCCCACCTGTTTCAAACACAAAAGGGAGAAAGAAAGAGAGCAAATCAGCCAATAAAAAAGCTGCAGCAAATGAAAAAAGTCCTGAAAAAATAGCAGGCCTGAGCCAGAACTAGACAGCGAAGGAAGACCACTGGGGGTAAGGATGTGTAAATCATGCAATAAGATTGCGGGACACAACTCAAGAACATGTAAGGAGAGGCTGAAAAAAATCCAGGCTGAAAATGCCACCACAAATCACCAAGCTGACCAACAAGATGATATGACAAAGAGAAGACTATGTAGCGACTGCAACAAGAGAGAGAAGCATAACGCGAGAACTTGTCCAAATAGAACAGAAAAAAAGATGAAGAAGATGACGAAGAGGATGCTGACAGAGAAGAGAACGAGGAAGCGAGCGAAG
Source organism: Secale cereale (assembly GCA_902687465.1). Lineage (NCBI taxonomy): Eukaryota > Viridiplantae > Streptophyta > Magnoliopsida > Poales > Poaceae > Secale > Secale cereale. The sequence continues at coordinate 740,702,652 of LR738711.1, forward strand.
CTGATATAACTGAAGAGGAAGATGAGGAAGCAGAAGAGGAAGATGAGGAGGAAGAAGAAGAAGACGATGAAGACATCGAAGAACCATCATCAAAAACGAGGGGGAGAGACAGAACGCAGAATACAGCGCATAGGCAAGCATCGCAGTCGCATGGTCGCGTTACGAGGGGTAATGCGAACAACAAGAGCAAGATAGAAGCAGCAACAACCATTGAAACAAATGCAGTGCACAATTTGAGAAGAAGCAGCAGGAAAAGGACATAGATCAACACATATACAGTTTTACCTTTTAAAAATATATTAACTTCATCCTTTATATATATCGTATCGTATATAAGATATATCTTGTGTTCAGTGGACTGCAAAAAAAAAAGAATTCAACATGTAATATTGAAGTTCAAAATGAATAGATATAACATATGCCATATATACTTTGTGATCAATGTGCTGCGGGTGGGTATGCTTGATAAAATGCAGTTCTCTTCTATATGAAAGAAATAAGATGAGAATGTCATTCTCAGAATGCGGTTCTCTTCTGTATGAAAACCCTGAGATCAGAATGTCATTTTGAGAATGCAGTTCTCTTCGTCGTATAGAATCTGAGATGACCGTGAATCAATATAGAATGCAGTTAGAAAGAAAAAAATATAGAGTCAGACTAGGCTTCACGTACAGTGCAGTGCGTGTGTGGTGCGTTTAAAGCTTACAGTGCAGTCCGCTTCGAGTACACAGTGCAGTGCGCTTAGTGCAAAAAATGTAAAAAATTGAGCTCTCCCTTAACAGACACGGTTGATTTTCTGTCTTCTAATACAATTTTTCCAAAATTTTGAAACTCGATGACAAACATGTTGAATTCGTCTTTGCTGTCCCATGTGATAAGGTGAAATGCAGTGCGGATGCATATATTTAAAAAAACTTGGCTGCTACTCATATAAGTGAATGCAGTGCGTTGGGAACATGTTACAATTCACAAGGAGGAATTGGCTGAAAGATCCATTATGTACATATTTGACATTGTCCCTGTCAGCCACAAAAAGAAAAACACAAAAACTAACTAGACCGGTATATACAAAAGCACACAGCATGGTGTGAACAGTTTTGCAGATCGAGAACTACACACAGCGACCATACATACTGTTTACAGAAAGTTTTGGAGCACACATGAAAAGACATCAACACACATAAAAAAGATCTGCTATCATTTATGCCTCATCCTGCTCCTGCAAAACCAGTTTTGGAGAAAAGCCAAGAGAAATGCATAGATTTCTTAGATCCTCCGGGACCTCGGTGACTACGACCATGTTTTCAGGGTGGAACAGAATCTGGAACAAAAACTCAGCCTTCCATTCCTCAACAGCAGCTTCCTGCGATGAAGCAAAAATAATAATAAACAAATATACAACATCATCTACAAAAAAGAACTAACAAAAAATATCAAAGAGTGAGGGATTATTATTGGGTTAAAAAAAGATACTTACATTACGCTTTGCGAATCTCACAACAAAGCTTTTGCCGTCATAAAACTGAGCCATCTTCAGAACAAAAAGGCCGCACTCGTTGGGGCCCTGCCCAGGGGAGCCCAAAAAGCTAGCTTTCTTTGAAACATCGACCCAGTCTACCGACTCCTTTCTCTTGTACTCCTTTTCTCCGTAAACCTTCTTCAACAATGCAGTCATCCTGATCATCTGGTGGAAATAAAAAAAACAAAAATACACATCACAACAATATTGTTCAACACGCGCACGCATGAAAACAAGAAGAAGGTGAAAAAGGAATTTTTTTACCATTTCAGTGCGGTCACTGTGGTATTCAGACTTATGCCACCTCGTCGTTTGATCAATGGGTCCGATGTACCTCCTAGTGTCATGAATGTCAAGGGTCTCGCGGTGCCTATTCATCGTGTATAGCGAATAATGCTGGTCTTTCATCCGTGGTAACATAATCTGATTTTGTTTCATCAAATTTGTTATGGGTTTGATGAGTGAAAAAGGATTACTGGAAAAAATTGGGAGAGAAAATAAGTACATAAGGCTGAACAAAGCAAATCTGATAACTTACTAATTTGCAATCAAGAAGGTTCTCGTCATCACGAACATAAAGTTTGAACTGCTTTGCTGCATAGTCAACGTTAAACTTGCCGTGGAGAAAAGGCAACACAACGTTTCCATCTTCATCTCTATCCGCATGATCATTCATTTGAAGCACATACTACGTGTGGGTAATTCACAAAAGAACGTTAATGCAGTTCCCCCTCAGAGTTCGCTCCGACGCTTAATCAAAAAACGGATCACGCTTCTCTAAAACAGTATGCAGTTCACAAATTCTCCCCATAATTTGTTTCATTTAAGATACATGGGTTAAACACAAAAAATAAATGTATGCAGTTCAGTACATTCTAAAACAAATTATTATACACTATTAACTGCAGTTCACTCGAGCAGAAAAAAAAGAAAAAAAAAGGAAAAAAGAGAAATACCACGTTCATAAACAAAGGGGACAGCAGAACGCGTTCGCGAGATCGATAAACCACATTCATATGCTCGTCATTCTTCCCGTACCTGATGATATGATCCATCAATTCCGAGTCCATAAAACCTGGTGAAAGTTAAGAACATGTAGTCCACATTCACAGTGTAGACTTCGATAGGATTCCTGTGCATGAAAAGCGCGCACCTGCACAAAAGAAACGGCGAAGGTGGGGGGGGGGGTTAGGATCACAAAAGCAAAAACACAGAAGAACATTACACACATTAAAAATCAAAAAGCGAAAAACTAACGAAAAAAGAACCGACTCGCTGTATTTCTGCCTGAATGGTGTGCTCGTGATGAGTTGCAAGACTTTCCTCATCTCCACAAGATAGCTGAATCTCGCAGGCTTCAACTTCTGTACAGGAGATTGAAACTTTGATGGCTTCTGCACATGCCTCTTATTTGATAGAACTAGTGCCTCGCTGTCCGTCGGGCGTTCCACAGTTGCGCTCCTGGTCCTCCTAGGCACTGGTGGTGGCCTCTCAAAATCATCATCACTATCTTCAGCATCCGGAGGGCTCACTGCTTTCTTCCCATGCTTGACATTGACAGGAGATTTCTCAAGAGCTTTTTCATTCGAAGTGCCGGCACCACTCCTCAACCTCTTACACACCGGTTCTTTTACAAGCTTAACGGGGGGTTCATCAAGGACAAAATTCTGAATCGTTGGAGTGTGAACCTGAGTTTCAAACAAGGAAATACCACCTTGGTGTGCACCTTCGTCAAAGCATGCACAAAAAAAATGGATAATGAGCAAAATGAAAAGAATCATGAAGTTCACCAACGAAAGTCATTTTAACATGCGAATGGGGTTCTACTAAAAAGCTTAACAAAAGTAGTGGACCTCCCCTTTCTGTATCAATGAAGTTCACTTAATAAAAAGGGTGTGTGACTGAAAAAAATGTAATAACCTTCTTTAAAAATTAATAGTGATGTCAGGTCAAGACAGCAATGCGACGAGGTCAGCCAACTATAGAGCATCGCCTTCCTGATGTAGCCAATGTGCTCCTTCCCAAACTTGGCAATCGTTTCACCATCCCAGGTCTGCATGAATTGGAACATGTAAAATCCACAATCATGCGTGCAAGAAAACCAACATAAACACATTACTAATGCAGTTCACTCAATAATGAAGTGCTACTGATGTTAGTAAAACAATGCAGCTCCATACACACAAAAAACCGAGGGAGAACAACTAATAACACATTAGTAATGCAGTTCGCTCAAGGGAAAAAGTGCTTCTAATTTAGTAAAAACAATGCAGCTCACTTACACAAAAAAACTGAAGGAGGAAAAAGAAAAAAGGAGAATAAGTACAAACCCGTTTCCCTATTGCGGGACATTAATATGAGTCAGCGCAAAGCCGTCAAGGGTGGGAGGGTTCAACGGCTCATCGCAGCTTGCGCTGCCATCTTTCCAAACTTTTTTGATGTTCCTGACCATTTTCCCGAAGACAAGATTTGCAGGAGCGCTGTCGGCTTCGTTCAATGAGTCGAGAAACTCAAAACGCTTCTCTCGCAGGTTCAAAGTGACCAAGCAGTAGTGGCCTATCGCGTCCTTCATTGTTGCGGGAGGAGGGTCAAATGTTGCAAACTTAATCTGAAATAAAAAAAGAATAAAACAAACCAGATGAGAAAATAGAAAAACAGAAAACTTATTTTCAAGATGACGAAAATGGTCAAAATGCGTTACCAAGTTTTTCTTGTCCACACATTCCTCTGCGCTTGAAGAAAACATCTTTTTCAAAGCCCTATTTGTGGCACCGCCGTTCCAAATGGAATTCTGCAAAAAAGACAAAACCAGAGAGTTAATGAAAATGCTTATAGCACAAATAAAAATTGGACGAGGGATAAAATATAAATTAATGAAAATGCTTACACATAGGTTGTACGGGACAATCATCGTTTGAGATCCTTTGAACCTCTCAGCTAACATAGAGACGCCAATGTTTGCGAGGCGCGTGCTCAGCGTTCCATACGACCAAAAAGACTCGCCAACATGACCGATAGTAATATCACCAAACTCGCCCTTGAACGCAACTAGATGCCTTCAGACAAGAAGAAAAAAGCCCAGCAAAAAGTGATAAGATGGGTGTCCGTGAAAAAATAACATATTAAATAACCGGGGTGTAAGACAAAAAATGTCATACTTCTTCTTCTTATCCCTCCTAGCCCTCGTAACAGCGTCATATAACTCATTGTATCTTCTCATAAGAGCTGGATCAATCCTTGAAGCAGTAACAACAGGTAATTCCTCATCTGCATACAGAGTGGGAACGATATCAGATAATAAAACACACACGGTCCATTTCGCCCCCGGGAAAGAACAAAAATAATGCAGTTCGCTTACCTTCGGTTTCAGAATAAACTTCCTGCGGCTGCTCATATACATCTTCGCTGAGCGTCAAGTGATCCAGCCCGGTAATATCATCGTCAAGCGGCGCTTGATTGCTCATGTCCTGAGAGAGTCTTGGCTGTTCCTCTTTAGAACCAATCGAAACTGTCTCAGCTGGGACTTTGGTTGTCTCGGCTGGGAAAGCCAGATTGCCAACAGATTGCTCGGGGGCACGAGGGACGACACAAAATTTCTCAGGCACCTCATCGCCAAGCAACAAAACAGTAGGCCCATCAACACCATCAATGCGAGCGGATGTCCCCGCAGCATCAAATCCGACTCTAGGAGTTCCTTCTGTCTCTTCTGCAATTTCAACTGTAACACAAGGAGCTCCTTCTCTCTCTTCATGCTTATCACAATCTATGATATCCTCCCTTCCTTCTCTCTCTTGTGCCTTATCAGCCTCAACAGGACACTCCCCTCCTTCTCTACCTTCTGCCTTATCAACCTCCGCATTAGGCTCCTCCCCTCCTCTCCCTTCCACATTATCATCCTCAATGATGCGCTCCGCTTGGATTTCAACATTTAATCCGCAGTTCTGATGAGTTAAAAAATAAAACACATTACACAAAAAAAGATAGAATGCAGTTCACTAATAAAACGGACCATGAAGCTCCCATGAAAAATGAAAAATAAAACACAAAATGCAAAATTCTCTATACTCACCAGAGAAGCGTCGCCTTCCATCTCTTTAGACTTGTAGCCTCCTCGTCCTTGCCAGCGTCACCCTCTGCCTCCTTCCCATGTATTTCCATGTTTGATTCGACATCCTAAAAAACAAAAAACATAAATAAAACTATTATCCAAATCTGCAGTTCTACAAACTAAAAAACCAACACCAGATCATGCAGTTCACTGCTAAAAAGATGATGCTTCTTCTCTGAACAACAACTGCAGTGCACTACCACCACTGGTGCACACTACAAAAAAGTTAAAAACTGCAGTTCGCTACCACTGCTGGTGCAAAAATATGATTGTTTGTTTTGGACACTACGAAGAATTAAACAATGAAGTTCACTGTAACAAAAGAAAAGTAGGAAGAAATCAAACCTTGTCGATGACGCCTTCGTCAAGAGGATTGTCTTTGGCAGCTTCGTCAACGGGGGACAATGGCCTGTCAAACAAATAATCAGAATCAACACCGTAGTGGTCCTGGTGGTCATCATCACGACAAGCGTTAGCCTTAGAAGATTCTCCTCCACCCTGCGAAAAGAACAAAAGGATGCGAAAACAAATAGTCAATGCCACAAACACACAGAAAAAATAGATAACAAATATGGGTTAAAAACTGTTCACATATGAAAAAAAGACATACATCCACATCTGCGGGGTCAGGCAAAGAAGGCCGGACAACATCTTCATGCCTGTTCATTTCCTTCACAATTGCATCAGCTTCCTGCTCATACCTAGCACACTTGTCGTCCTGAGACTGCTTAAACTAAACGAATGAAGACCTGATATTCGTAACTGTCTGCTTAAGGAATTCAAGCTGCCCACAGTCAAAGTTATGAGCGGCCTCGATTTCTGCTTCAGAAGGGCCTTTGCCTTCAAGAAACAATCCAGCAATATTCCTCATCCTGGAACCGGATGTTGGGAAATCACAAGTTAAATTGATGACCCTGTCGAGAAGCTCATCGACCTGAACAAATTTATTGCGATCAGCAGAAGCCTCGCCAGAAAAACCTCCAGCAGCCGCCCTAGCAAAACCACGACTCCGTTGAATTGGAGCCGCCCTAGCAAGAGGCTCACAAAACATTTCAGGCGCTTCGGCAACTGCAGTCCGCTTGTACACAATGTCCGCTTCCGCCTTCCACTGAACAAATTAACAAAAAAAAGATGCAGTTCACAAAAAAAAGTACATAAGAGGTTCACATTTAGCATGCGCGAAAAAAAGGAATAAAACAAACACAAAGGCTGGCTATGCACTGACCGGCAGCTTGCCAAACTTGTAAGAGTCTAGGTGTATCTTTCCCCTGACAATAATGTCGGCATTGTAAATCTTCTTCAACTGCACATGGGACAGTATTGCGGCGCGTGGCGTGCGTCTATCTATAACCGATACTTTTCGAAGATTCAATGAATCGAGGTACATGAACAGGGGCATGATGGTGCAACCCTCAGCGTAGTTCTGCTTGCTCCCTTTAGAATTCCACTTGTACACAGCGGCCTGCAGCTCGTCGACAACAAGCTGACAAAAGTCCATGCTAGCCATAGATGCAAAATCCAAGTTTTCAACCATAGCAGCTACCCTGGACAACCGAGTTGCAGGGCTGGGACAAAGCAAGCACTGGAAAACAATGAGAAAAAAACCTTCACAGTCTTATTAACCTTCGCAGGGTCCGCAGCCAGCGTGCGAAGTAAAATAAGCAGGTCCTTCGCATCTATGCTACAAGAACGGTTGAAACCAAGTTCATCCTTCAGATTAGCCAGCGAATCATCATGGCCGCTGGCAGCAGGCCTGGGAGCAGTGTGAGAACCCATAGGGAAATCAAAAATGTGATGGACAGCCTCACGATTGATTTCCAGAACCTTGTTTGACCCGCAGTACAATCTCATCGTATCAGGGTCGACCTTTCCCATCAGCTTGCACATCAGAACACGAGAAACATTCTTCTCTAATTTCAGGTCGAAGACAATGCCAAAGCCTGCTTGCCGCACCAAAGTTCTGTGCGCCTCACCCAACAAGGCGACAGCTTTGCATACGTTTGGAATGGACAGCCGAATAGTCTTGTTAAAACACCATTCATGCGCAACATCATCTTCAGATCTCTTCCTCTTGGTGCTCTTAGCAGTCTACCAAAAACAAAGAATAAAAAATGCAGTTCACATCAGCAAACTCATGCCAAACAACTTAAAAAACAGAAGAAAAAATAAATAAACAGCGTATACCTTACTAACATCAACATCCTCCTCATCAGAATCACTGTCCAGCGCTTCTCCAGCTGCATTTTCCCGCGCCAGCTTAGATCAATGCTCAGAATCAACACCAGAGTGATCGTCCGCGCGTCTCCGCTTTCCTTGAATCTCATCCACATCAACCTCGGCATAATTAGGCGTCTTTGAGTAATCAACACGCGGGGTCCGGCGTGGAGAACTTAAACCTTGCTCTGCAACAGTATTGAGTTTTCTCTTCACAGGATTCTTTGCGGGGGCAAACTTAGCAGACTTCTTTGAATCTGCAATCCTCCTTCCTATGTCCTTACCCTCCTCAAACTTTACTTGCTGTGCCTTATGAGGGTTCACGAAAGTATTACCGAGCGCAATCGCTTTCTGCCTTTTCCTCTCAACATCAGCTGCAATCTGATCAGGGACCAGCCAATCCTGTGTAACTGGTTCTGTGCCATCAACAGATTGCGACTGGGTTTCACTCAATTCAGGTGGAATGCTGCTCTGATCAGATGTACCGCCACCGACAACATCGGCTGTGAAATAACGTGTAATCAAATAGTTAACACCACCACCCCCGGACCCACCAAGAGATAAAACTATGGGTGAGAAAAACATAAGAAAGATATGTGTGTGAGAGGGAGACCTAAACTTAATGCAGCTCATATCAACTTGGAAACACAAATGTAGAAATGCAGTGCTCTTTTCAGCAGTTTATGTTTAACAATTAAAACATAACAGTAAACCTAAATGCAGTTCATGTCGCTTGAATATCATATTGACGCGTGTCTGAAAATGGACATTGGTAAAGGGATATATGATGCAGTGCACTAATTCGTTCAGTGACCAATTGACCACATATAAAAAGAAGTACGCTTAGATATACAAAACAAAACAAATTCATGCAGTTCTGTGAGAGGCAAAAACTAAAACTTAATGCAGCTCATATCAATTTGGCAACCGCATAGTGGATAGACAAAAAAAATACAAAGCAATGTCCAAATGCAGTGCTCTTTTAGCAGTTTATGTTTAACAATTAAACATAACAAGTAACTTAATGTCATCCCAAAAATGTAAAAACAATTAACTTGAGGCAGTTCATATCAGTTTGCCACATGTCTGAAAAAATGGGCCTTGGTAAAGGAATCTACGATGCAGTGCACTATTTCGTTCAACAAGAAGCAATTGACCGTGTATGAAAAATGCAGTTCACTTCGATGTAGTACCAGATGGGGAAGCCGTTCTAACTGGTGAGGCATCAATTGGGGAGGAAGAAGCCATGTTGTGTCTGCAATCAGAAAGGGATAATAATTAAACCCTAGACAGCAAACCCCAAAAGCAGGCAGAGAAAAACTTTCAATCCATAGGGCGTTGCAATTTCAAGCATACAAAGCAAACTTAAGAAGAGAATGCTGACTCCAAAAATAACCCTAGCACAAGATATGGAACGGGTTGGGGGCGATTTGGGGCTCACCGTGAGACGATGTGACGGCCGGAGGAGGCGGCTGCGGACGGCGACGGCGACAGCTGCGGGCGTCGTCGCTGTCCACCACGAGAGTGCCCCTACGGACGGCGGCGGTTGCGGGCGTCGTCGCACTCCAACGCGAGAGCACGAGGGCAGGGGGATTTTTGTGCGGGGAAGAGGAAGCGGAAGGGGGGCTGCAAGAAACATAGAAGAAAAAGAGAGACTTAATGAATAAAAGGCCCACAGACCCACATGTCATAGACAAAAAATAAAAAAACGTCTCGGTTGTAACACGATGTAGTTCGGTTACAAAAAACGGCTCGGTTTCAAAACGATGCAGTTCGCTTACAGAAAACGGCTCGGTTCGCCTGCCCGAAATAAACGCGCCCACGATCGCCCGAAGCGCCGCGCGCCCGCTCCTCTATCCGGCCAGTTGCAACACGCGCGAAGGCCACGATCAGCACCAACACACGATCGCCATGATGGTTGGAGGACGAGATCGTGGCCTCGGTAGAAGTTGCTGTCGCTCCCCTTTAAATCCCGCGCTCCATCACCCTGATCGTCCGCAGAAACACACAACGCTGCGCTTCCTCCTCCTGTTCTTCCTCTTTCCAGCCATGCCGTTCACCAAGACCTACGACGATGTCCTGGCGCACGGAAAGACCAAGCTCAAGGTGATCTACACCAACGACGTGGACGCCATGGCGACGTACGTCGAAGAGTACAAGGCAGTTCTCCAGCGGCGCCGCCAGAAGAACGTCGGCATCGACCTCGAGTACACACCCAACAAGAGCAGAGCGACCCTGATTCAACTCTCCATCGGCAAATACCACCCAGTGCTGCTTTTCCAGGTATGTGGTACAATGGGCAAGAGATGCATCACCTTCGACAGGTTCCTCGGCGACCCAAGGTAAGCAATTCTTTCTGCTGAGTATGTGTTGCAGTTCTATATGTCTCTTTATGCAGTTCCGAAAAGTATAACTTGTGGTTCACTTCGCTTAGGTTCGAGTTCGCTGGTTTCTGCATCGACCAGGACAAGGAGAAGCTTTCACGCTGCAACCTCCACATCCCCAACTTCGTCGACATTCAGGCGAACTGGAGGGTGCCTGATGGAACGAAGCCACTGGACTCACTTGGCGATGTATCTGCTGCCATCATCGACGACGAATATGCAGACATGAAGACAAAGATGACAGACCACGACCACAGCCTGTGGACTTCGATTCTCAGCACGAGGCACGTTGAGTATGCTGCCAAGGACGCCTACACTGCATTCGAGGTATGGAACCGAATCACCACAGTGCAGAAAGGCCTCGCCTGCTCTGCAAAAGAGAAGACCAGGAAGCGCTCGAGGTCATCTTGGAGGGTGGCGGGCAAGGGGGGATCAACTTCCACCTCCAACTCCAACGGATGGAACTGGTGAAGCAGGCCAAATGCTGATAGCCAAGGATTCCTATCGCAAGTGCTCGATTTGTTTCCTTCTGCTTATGTAGATTAGTTTGCTTTCGTTGTAATTTGCTTTGGCACAATGTTTGCTTATGTTGCATTAGTTTGCTTGATGATGTACTTTGTTAATTATGAGCGCAGAACCTTGGTTTGTATCTATCAACAATATGCAGTTCTCAGTAGTCTGTTTTCAGTATGTATATTGCTTCAAACCGCTGCTGTAGCTAGGATACACATAAAAAACAATCTATCAAAGCAGTTCACAGAGAGTATTCTTTCACAAAACTGCTGCTATTATAATGGTTGATGCAGTCCTCTTTTATTAAAAACTCTAGTTCTGTATGTGGATTAAAAAAAAGCTCAGTGGGTGTTTCCAGTATGTATATTCTTCAACTGCTACTGCTGATAGGATGCACATGAAAAAATATATGTGAAAATCAGTTCACTTATACTCAGATTTCTTATAGGAAATAAACTAGAAGGCACACAAAAATGTCAAATTATTACAACAAAATTGTCTCATGCTGCTGCTGCTCAAGCAAGACTGATCTAAAGCAAATTTAACTTGATTTCCAAACACTTTGCATGCGTATAAAACATAGCCATGACAACATCCCCAGCCTGAAGACCAGCTTCCTCCACAAATTCCTTCCAGCCATCTTTGAGAACCAAACAATCATCAGAGCTAACAGAATACATAACATCAACATCATGATATCCATTCTTGCTAACCAAGACCAAATTAACACAGCTTTCTGTTACCCTGACTAGACCAGAAGGGAATTTCTGCAAGCAAAACAACAAGAACAGGAAAAATAAGAACAAATAAGAAAAAGATTACAATCTTCAGAAAATAAATTACTGCTATAATCTTCATAAAAAATATTGATGTCAACATATAATAATATTGACTAGACAAAATTGCTGCTGCTCCTACAATGTTCATAATAAAACTACTGTGTGAAGAGCAGTTCACTTATACTTAGTGAAAAATATTTCTTCAGAAACTAATACTGCTACAAATATTCAGATAGTGTTAACTACAAACAACACATGAAAAAGACTATGCGAGAAATACATACCCATGAATCACTGACATCATCGTCAGTCATCTGATGGACGAATGGAGCCCGAAATCCAATACCTGAAGAATATAGAAGGGAACAGAGCGCGCTGTGCCGCTGCCTCTGGTTTAGAACCAACCCTTCAGAAAAAACGCATGTCTCTAGCATGGGCTCCAACCTTGCCAGGCAGCCGCACGCGCAATCCATTGCCAGGCGTAGGGTCTGGTTGGGAAAAAGACAGATCGAGGAGGAGTGGCAAAAAGAGCAGGCAATGTTCGCCGCCAGGGATAAGGTGAGATGGGAGCCGCTAGGGATAAGGTGGGAGGGGATCCAATTGACCCACCAATATATATATGAACAGACACAACCCAAAAAAAAACGACAAATAAAGCAGTGCGGTAACATAACAATGTGCATTTCACATTGCATATTACTGCAGTCCACCGCGCTTGACCAAGCAAAAAAACTTATTAAACTAGTCCCCCAACCCCACATGGCTGTAATGCAGTTCATACAGGCTCGCATTGCATATTAATGCAGTTCACCGCGCTACAATATTCACCGCGCATTGCATATTACTGCAGTTCACCCCTCCACGATTCGCAGACGAAAAACACAGCCTGCAATGCAGTTCTAACAACTATATACTGCAAAAAATCTCAAAAAACATCTTGAGCCGCGACCAGAGCTAGTGGCGCCCGCAAGAACACAAAAAACATGGACAATAGTTAAATTCTTCAAAATTAACAACTTAATCCGCTACAATTCATACAGATAGGAGCAAGGAAGCACATAATTGCCGAAAACAACAGAAAATTACATAAAAAACACAACAATTTTGATCCGGACGGGGAAGGACAGAGAACTTGCCGTTTTTGCGCTAGAACAGAGAGATACTCGACCAATTATACTAAAATTTCAATCCTATTAGCAAATTAATATGTCGCGGAATAACACAAACATGAACGCGAAATTAGTAACACACTAGGACCACGCTATAAAATCGAATATGAACCACCAGCAGGATGCGAAGCTCCTGCACGAGGGGAAGAACAGAGGCAGATCCGCCAAATCAAATGATTTCCGTCGTTTTCTCGCTGAATTGCGTGTTTAATCACATATTAAATCAGCGCACACACAAATAAAACAATAGAAATCGATCAAACTAGTCAGAAACGCTGCTCCATGAAGGTTTGCTACTGCCCCGCTATGTGGTTCGGAACAGAAGAAGGAAGCAGTGCGCATAGCTTTCCAATGCAGTATTCCAATGCAGTTCAGAAGTGTTATGAGAATATTATTCTCATAATGTTATGAGAATAGACCGGCTTTTATTAAAAACTGCTGCTATTATAATGGTTGATGCAGTCCTCTTTTATTAAAAACTCTAGTTCTGTATGTGGATTAAAAAAAAGAGGACTGCATCAACCATTATAATAGCAGCAGTTTTGTGAAAGAATACTCTGTGTGAACTGCTTTGATATATATATATATATATATATATATATATATATATATATATATATATATATATATATATATATATATATATATATATATATATATATATATATATATTAAAATAAATAAATATATACATAGCCGGTCTATTCTCATAATATTATGAGAATAATATTCTCATAACACTTCCGCACTGCACGCATAACACGAGGGCACTGCACTCTTAGTAGCAGAGGTACTGCAACACAAAGACCAGTGAACTTCACGTTGAAAAAACTGTACGTGTTGTTTTTTCGGTACCTTTTTTGCTCTAGTTTTTAACCGTTTGTCGGAACAATGCGTGTAATATACCGTTGAAAAGGTCTGGATTATGCGCTACTTCGCCATGTTGAACACTTTTCGAGATTCCGCACGGTTCAAGAGCAGTTTTGAAAACAGTGCGACCGACGAATAATGGCAGCGAGCATTTTTTTGTGTTTTTATCTAAACCGCTCGTCGGAATGAAGCACAAGATACACCGTTGGAAAGATATCATCAGCGCGCATCTTTTTCATATATAACTTTTTGTCTAATTCATTACGGTTTAAAAGCAGTTTCAAATTTACTAAATCGCAGAATTCATTTTTTCGATTTTTTTTCAAATTTTCGGTACTGTTTTCACTCCAGTTTTCTAACCGTTTGTCGAAACAAGGCGTGTAATATACCGTTGAAAATCTATGGACGAGGCACAACTTTCATATGTTGAAATGATTTTGAGATTCCTTACGGTTTTTAGTTAATTTTGAAAATCGTGCGACTGACTACGAGGGGCAGCAGTAGTTTTTGGCGAAATTTTAACGAACCGCTGGTTGAAATGATTCAACATATACGCCGTTGGAAAGATATCATCGAGACGCAACTTTTTCATGCAGAACGCGCCCTCTAATTCCTTACGGTTGAAGAGCAGTTATAAAATTACGAAAATGCGGGTACTCTATTTTTTGCGGCACCCAAATCGACGAGTGAACCTCATCCGACAGAAAACCGCACTGCATCGAATGAAAACCGCACTGCATCAGACGGGCAAGTGAACTTCATGAATTCTTTTGTCGAACGTAAAATTTGTCAGCCGAGTTTTTATTGTCTTTTTTTCAACATTTTTTATGAACGAGAGTGGACTGCAGAGACGAGGAGAAGTGAAACGCGTCATATGTCGAAGTGAACCGCATTACTATTTTGTTTGTTTTGCTAATTTTTTTCACATCTTTCATGCTAGGCGCGAGTGAACAACATCTCTCTCAAAAGTGAACCACATCGGAGGACCAAACGCACTGCATGTGTTTTGATGTAATCGACTGGTTTCTGAAACAGACAAAACAAATTGCACTTCATACATAGGGGTAATGAGCTGCTACACAAACGGGTGTGAACTACTTATTTTTTGTGTTTTTCATACTAATTCATAAGACATTGGTACTGCAGAAACATCTGGAATGTAATTCTCGACACGAAGATACTGCACTGCTGATCAAACCCAAGAGAACTTCAAGATATATTTTGTCGTCAAATAAAAAGAGGGTCGCCGCCGGCCACGGGGGCGCTGCCGTGCTAGAAGGCGGGGTGGGGAGGGGGTTGCTGTCCTCGGGGCGCTGCCGCACTAGAAACCTGTGTTAAGTGGGGGGGTGTTATGAGAATAAGGCCTTTGTTATGAGAATAAGGTCTTAAGGGGTGTTATGAGAATAGACCCACCATATATATATCACTTAGGCTTCAAGTGCGTACTTGTTAGTTAAACCTATGGTTAAAATGTCACACTAAATACGACTAGTAAGTAGTACGCAGTACTAGTGTACGTCGGTCAAATTATTCATCATGTCCACACATTGAATTGATGTGACAACACGCTATGCGTGAGGTGACACAAGAATCCCGGCGGCGTGTTCGGGTATTCTGGACTTCAGATTTGGAGTACCACTTATCTGTCGAAATCTTTCATCATTCACTTAAAACAGTCTATTGATCATACATTGAGTACCATATAACTGGAATTAACCCATGCAAGTCGAAGGAGGATTGGCCGGTGCTGCCGGCTGGCGTCAAGTTCGATCCCACAGATCAGGAGCTGATCGAGCACCTTGAGGCCAAAGTGAGTGCTGACAGCGTGAGATCTCACCCTCTCATCGATTTGTTCATACCAACCATAGAGAGCGAGCACGACATATGCTATACCCATCCTGAGAAACTTCCAGGTAAGACACTGATCGACCGTCTACTTGCACAAACATATTCCTTTATTTATAGCTCTATTTTTCTTTTTAGACGCAGACCTGGTGAAGCAATTACAATTTGACATTTAACAAAAAGTGAAACAAGTGACTGCGACATGCCAAAGATGTTATGAAAATGCCAACTACGTACACTAAAACCTGTATTCGACAATACTTCAGGTATCACACTGAGTGGCCTAAGCAAGCATTTATTCCAGCGCAATTCCAGGGCGTTCAAAAGGGGCACGTGGATGCGTGCCAAGATACAGTCGGAGTGCGGCATGCACGCGATGTGGCCCAACACTGGCAATACCCTGCCGGTGATGGTCAATGGCCGACAGACGGGCAGCAAAAAGGTTCTGGTGCTGCACACCAACAAGAACTTCGACCAGCAGAGGACCAACTAGGTGATGCACCAGTATCACCTCGGGGACCTAGAGCAAGAGAAGGAGCGGGAGCTGGTCCTCTGTAAGATTTTCTACCAGACGAACACTAGGGCCAAGAGTAAAAATATTATAAGTTAGTTTGGTATTGGTACTTGTACTACCTTGTCGTTCGCAAGTTGGTATTGTTGTTAACGATCTTTTGGTATGAACTTGGCATTTGCTTCTAACCATCATGCCGAGGGTCGACGTGGATATAAAGCTGAATCATTTGTTTCGAAACGAATTTTCAGGCACCTGATTTTTATTTGATGGGTAGCATAAGCACCTCCGTTTGAATTCCTAGTTCTCCAATTTTTTCGAAAGCTGAATCTTATTATCACGATGAAAAACAATATCCCTCCTGCATCCCAGTTATCAGTCTGTACTTGCAGAATTCTCTCGTTTATTGAGCACGTATATTGTTTTTCAGGTCGAGCAAGTTTCAACTGGGCTGTATACTGCGCAGGCTTGGTTTTGTTTTTAACAGGCCTAGCCCATGACGACAACGGGGCACAAAGATCCAGCAGGTATCTACTGGACTCTAGCCCGCCAACGTTAGTTATATTTTGTCTTACAACATCCGCACGCACTTTTTTTACTGAATCAAACACATAGCCCAGTTCTATTTTCCTCTTGAAACGCATGTCCTACATCCATTTTCTAATCTCTACCTAAAGTTTTACTAGTTCATATACACGTATCATTATATTGAAAATACATAAAAATCACTTTTCATATTTACATCCTTATTTTTGTTGTTGTTATCCCTCCTAGCGCTGATTTTTTTACCACTGGTTTTCCCGTAAACCAACTCAATTGTCCCACGTCTTATTTGCTTACAAAAACAAAACAATTTTTTTGGCAAATCAATAAGTCTTAAAAAATGTTTATCATTTCGGGATTACAAAAGTTCGGACTCCACCGAAATATGCAAAATAAGGTTGAACTTTTTGACCGTGGTCCTGGGCAGAAAATGGGCTGTAATAAATTACTTAAGAATTAGCAAATGGGCTACAAATTATTAAAAAATAGCAGATGGGCTCTATGTTGTCTGCCACTGATTTGTAGGCTGACTTGTGGGCCTACTAAGTTCATGCATACACAAGGTTTATGAAAAAAGAAACTTAGTTAACAATCGACTCTACCAGCATCAGACCGTTAGATGTCAATCTAACGATAATCGTGCTTCTTCAGTCTCTGATCTTCCCGCCCCAGCCGCCCAAACCAGCGCCGTTGGAACCGCCTGCTCCCTCCTCTAGTGGCCGGCTGTGCTGCCGGGCAGGCCTCACGACCCCATCATATACTCGCATCCCCGGCCTTTCTATCCCTCTACTCACCCACAACTCCTGTTATTTTCCGGCGATGGCAGCCGAACTAGTCAACCCTCGTACTCTCCACCGCGTGGGCAGCCACTACCGTGTCTTCCCCGGCTCCGTGTCGTTCCCTTCGTAGGCCTCGCCGTCGTCCACCGCCCCGGTGCTCTTGGCACGGCATGGTCAACATGGCCAATGAACGACATCCATCGGAAGTGGACTGCACGTGGAGAGGTTGACAACTGGGTCCACGGCCGCACACAAGGAAATGCCTCCTTATTACGCGCAAAATAATGATTCCTCCACCTGACATCTGGGACCCGCCGGAAGGGCCTCTGTATTTCGCGAAAAAAACATTCCCTTCGCGGACAGGTCGGACCCACAAACTATATCTTCGCACGCAAGGAAGTGCCTCCTTATTGCGCACAAAAAAATGAATACCCCCTGCCAGCTGGGACCCACCACGGTGGGAGGCTGACTTGTGGGCCTAATAAGTTGACGGGAACGGAGGGCTTTATTAACTTAGTCAATATGAACGATTCTAGCTCCATTGATCGTACGATGTCCATCCAACGGCCTTAGGGCTTCTTCAACCTCTCGTCTTCTTGCTCCAGTCGCCCAAAGCAGCGCCGATCGTGCCGCCTGCTCCTACCTCCCATGGCTGGCTGTGCTGCCGCGGAGGCCTCACCGCCCCCATATTACTCCCACCGCTGGCCAGGCCATCCCCCAACTCACCCACACCCCCTGTTATTCTGCGGCGACGACAGCCTCACACCGCAGCCGAACCAGTGAACCCCCGTACGCCTCTCCGCGTGGGCATCCACTGCCGCGTCTTCCCCGGCTCCGCGTCGTCCCCTTCTTAGGCCTCGCCATCGTCCACCGCCTTGGTGCTCTCGGCGCAGCGTGGCCAATGTGGTCAACGACCGACTTCCGTCGGAGGAGTACTGTACGTGGAGAGGCTGACAGCAGGGTCCACGGCCACATCATAGTTTTTTTGTGATTTTCCGAGTAAGTCGCTTTGTCAGGCCTGTTGGGCTGCAAATCTTTCAAGATGAGGAGAGCTTCATTCGGCTGGCCAAGAAAATGGCCTATCAGTAATGAGAAATTGGTTGTACTGTTTTAAAACACATCAAATCGACAATTAGTTTCAAATTTCTTTTTTTCATTTAGAGATTTTAAGTTGCATTGATTTTTATGCGTGGACAATTTGTTGGATTTTATATTGATATACATTTATTTTTAAAATCAGTTTGAATGTGACTCGAAATTTCTGGATTAAAAACAGTTCGGACCGCACCGAAATATGCAAAATTTCGTGTAATTTTTTTTAACCGTGGCCACAATATGGGCTGTAATGCTAACAAAAAGAATATGGGCTCCAAAAAAACCTTAAGAATTAGCAAATGGGTTGTAAATTATTAGAAATAATGGCAGATGAGATGTATGATGGTTTACACAGATTTGAGGCTTTCCTAAAAAAAGGTTGACGCACAAGCAGTGACTGTTGGATGTCCATCCAACGACCATCGTGCTTCTTCAATCTCTGCTCTTCCTGCTCCAGCAGCTCAATCAAGTGCCGGCGGGACTGCCTGCTCCCTCCTCCCCGCGTCCAGCTGTGCTGCCGTGCAGGCCTCACCGTCCCACCGTACTCCCATCGCTGGCCTAGCCATCCCTCTACTCACCCACACCTGCTGTTATTCTCCGGCGACGGCAGACGAACCAGTGAACCCTCGTACAGTGGTACTCCCCTCCGCGTGGGAAACAACTGTCGAGTCTTCCCTGCCTCCATGTCGTTCCCTTCCTAGGCCTCGCCGTCGCCAACCGCCCTGGTGCTCTCGGCGCGGCCTAGTCAATGTGGTTAACGACCAGCATGCATCTGAAGTGGACTGTACGTGGAGAGGCTGACTGCTAAGTCCACGGCTGCATGCAAGGAAATGCCTCCTTATTACGCGCAAAATAATGATTCCTCCACCTGACATCTGGGACCACCGAAAGGGCCACTGTATTTCGTGAAAAAGACGTTACCGCCACTGACATCTTGGACCCACCAGCTATATCTTCGCACGCAAGGAAGTGCCTCCTTATTATGCACAAAAAATGAATACTCCCCGTGCTAGCTGGGACCTAGTATAGTGGCAGGCTGACTTGTGGGCCTACTAGGTTTCCGGGGACGGAGGGCTTTGTCCGCTTAGTCAATATGCACGATTCTAGCTCTAGTGACCGTACGATGTCCATCCAACGGCCGTAGTGCTTCTTCAACCTCTGGTCTTCTTGCTCCAGCCGCCCAAACCAGCGCCGGTCGTGCCTCGTGCTCCTGCCTCCCGTGGCCGATTGTGATGCGGCAGAGGCCTCACCGCCCCTACTACTCCCACCGCTGGCCAGACCATCCCTCTACTTACCCACACCCCCTGTTAATCTACGGCGACGGCAGCCTCACACCGCAGCGAACCAGTGAACCCTCATACTCCTCTACGCGTGGGCATCCACCGCCGCGTCCACCGCCCTGGTCCTCGTCGTCCCCTTCCTAGGCCTCGCCGTCGTCCACCGCCCTGGTGCTCTCGGCACGGCGTGGTCAACATGGTCAAGGAGCGACTTCCATCGGAAGAGTACTGTACGTGGAGAGGGTGACAGCTGGGTCCATGGTCGCAGCAAGGAAGTGCCTCCTTATTATGCGCAAAATAATGATTCCTCCACCTGACAGCGAGGACCCACCGGACGGGCCACCGTATTTTTCATGAAAAAAACGTTTCCCCCTGACTGGTGGGACCCACCAGCTACATCTTCGCACGCAAGGAAGTGCGTCCGGGCAAAAAAAACGATTCGCCCCCTGACAGCTGGGACCCACCAGCTACATCTTCGCACGCAAGGAAGTGCCTGACTATCGGGACCCACCTGGTCGAAGCGTACGTAGCGTTGTCATTCTGGTCGCGAATGTGTACGTACATACTGGTCGATGTAGAGGCGCACACTTTTCATAGTAGAGGCGCGCACGTAGCATGTACACGTACGTACAGCGGCCAGTGTGCAAGAAAGAAAATACGGCCACGTATGTACATACGGGCAGGGTCTCGAACGCCTACTCACGCATACGTACGGCCAGGGCTCATGTACATGGATGGGTCGGAAGGGAGAAACAACGTCGTCGTCGTGTTCATGGGGATCCACCCGGATGGGTCGGAACGAAACACGTCGTCGTGTTCATCGGGAGGGCTTGGATGGAACAGCCGATGGAAAAGAGGCCTGGCGTACCGCATAATCGACGAAACGGCCTTGTGTTCGACCGGCCACGTTTGAAACGGGATCCTGTTCATCGGGAGGGGTTTGGCGTGCCGCAAAACGGTGGAAACAGACCTCCTACGGTCGAAACGGGGGTCTTGTTGATCGGGAGGGGTGTGGCGTACCGCAAAACGGAGGAAACAGACTTGTGTTGGAGCGCTACGGTTGAAACGGGGGTCCTGTTCATCGGGAGGGGTGTGGCGTACCGCAAAACAGCGGAAACGAACTTGTGTTGGAGCGCTACGGTCGAAACGGGGGTCCTGTTCATCGGGAGGGGTGTGCCGTACCGCAAAACGGGACTCCACGAGATACTGGTCATCACCATCGTTGACCCCCTCCAGCCTCCACGGGCTACTGTTCATCCACCGTCGACCTCCTCCAGGCTCCACCTGACTGTTCAGCCTCCACCGCGCGCTACTCCATCGGCTACTGTTCAACCAGCCCTCTCGCCCTCTCCATGGGCTCCTGTTCAACCACCCCTCCACGGGCTACTGTTCATCCAGCCCTCCACCGTCTACTGTTCATGCAGCCCTCCACGGGGTGGTCCCGTTCATGCAGTCCTCCATGGGGTCCTGTTCATGCAACCCCAACCGGCTCGATTGAACGGGGTCCTGTTCATGCAGAGGCAACACCACGGGGTCCTGTTCAGCCCCCCCCACTGGGAACTATTCATCCAAACCCCCCAGCAACGCTCACTATTCATGCAGAGGCAGCATCGATCGGCTTCAGTTAGCAGCAGTAGTGAAGGAATCGCTCGATCGGGTTCAGTTAACAACCATCGATCGATCGCTCGGGTTCAGTAATGCGTAGCCTGCAGTGCAATCGCTCGGGTTCCGTTAGAGCCCAACACCTCGCTCGGGTTCAGTTAGAGCCCAACGCCTCGCACCCACGCGTGTGCTTGTACGAGAGAAACGCGCATCGCTCGGCCCCGACCACCCATTGTAACCGGGAACACCCCGATATTTTCCTGGCCCTCGCTTCTACCATGGTTTTTTCTATCATGGACGGCCCAAAGAATGTCATGCAGCTGCATCTCCGGCCCACCTAGGACGAAAAGCCCATTGTCTGTCATGATTTTTTGTCATAGAAGTAGGACCCCCCCACACATCTATGATGATACCGGGTTTTGTCACAATTATCGTCATAGAAGTGTCATAAGTATGACATAAAAAGTTTCGTTCGGCCCAAAATGTCACAGATGTGTCTATTTTTTGTAATGTCTGCACTATTCTCTTCATAGTTTTCCCATAGGGTTTTTGGGGGAGACTCTCAAGATTGTATGAAGGATTTCTTAAGACGGAAGACGAATATACAAGACACCTTTAGTGATGTTCATGGAGCCTTCAATGATGATCAAGAAGTGGTGTTGTACAAGGTGATGGGGTGTTAGGAATAAATTAGTACATGTCTATTGCTAATTAGCACATGCTAATTAGCGAACCATCATTAGCAAGGGTGTGTCCAACCCTGAAGAGTCGTGTCCCTTCTCTCTCTCTCTATTATCAAAAGGCACCTGTCCTGGAGGGATGCCTCTGAACAAGCACCTCTTCTTCCCATCTCTTCCAGATGTATATATACTTGAGAATCGATGGAAACCAAGACTAATCGTCCATTCACTTTCAATCTTGTTTTACTCCAACAAAAATGACATCTTGTTAGATTCCAACCCAATAAATTTCTCTTTTTATATAACATTTTGTGACATGCTTCATATACTTTATTGTTTTTCAAATATGTCCCAAGAGCATTTTCAAATTTAACATCTATTTATGCATCAGTTTTTCCAAGGTACCCGCAGCAACACGGCGGGCATCATCTAAATGAAATTTCCATGCCACCTATAATAAAATTGTACATGGGAATTTTAGAAAAATTCCCCCCTAAAAACATGATTGGACAACTGACTCTTGATGCAGGTTGTGCGCTGGTCAAGACATACTTTAGGCACATCCCCACATCATCGCATCGCAACCACATCATATATGTTGTCTTCCAGGGCTATATTTATTATCAGGATGAGATCCCACAAACAAATAAAAGGTTTTTAGAGTAAGACCTCACACACATGCTTGTTTAATACTAGTGCTTACACCCAAAAAGGTTATTAATGGTCGGGTTGAAAGATGGAATTTAATTTATTAGGAATAACTTGTCAAAGACTTCATCCTAGTACACATCCACTTGTGGGTTCGATAGAACATGGTCACTCCTTGGGGGAAAAGGCACGGGAACCTTCTACTATTCAAACCGGATCCCAAAGGGAATCACCATCAAATTAAAAAGCCTAGTTCACATTCATAGGCCACATTCACTACGAACTCATTAGATTCTCATATATAAGTTCAACATGCATGCCTATGCATCTCAATGATTTACATATCAGAGCCCATATTTACTTCACAACTAAATACAAAGTTATGAGAATGTATATAAATAAAGAATCGATCGAGGCTTCTCTTAGGAAAGGCGTCCCTAGCAAAGTGGTTAGAGTCGGGATTCGGAGTTGGATCGATTGTCCTTAGCAAGAATCAAGTTGTAGAATCGAATCGTGGAATCGAGGATTCTACTTAATTTACTCAAATAAGATGTTGTGTATCCATGTCACAAATTTATCTTGATGTACCACCAGCTTTGTTAATATAGTTGGATCATATGGTGTTTCTCCCTCTCTATCTTGTTGTGGTGAATTGATTTTTACCTTTGAGGTTTCACTATTATCGGATTGAATACTTTTATGCATTTGAGAACAGTTGATGTATGTCTTGCATGTGGATACCCGTGGTGACAATGGGGTGTTCTATTGATCCACTTGACATATGTTTTGGCAATCAACTTGTAGATTCCCATGGTGACATTAGGGTAATCTATTCATAGGGGTTGATGCATGTTTTCGTCCTACTTTCTCGGATAGAAATGTCGGGGCACTCTTTGAAGTTTTTGTGTTTTTTGAATATTATGAATATGAAGTTCTTTGATGCATATCGAATAATCAACACATGGATACTTGTGGTGACATTGGAGTATCAAGGTGACATTAGAGTTGGTTGATGTGTATCATATATATGGTGTTATTTTACTACACACTCTAGGGCTATTTGTGACACTTATAGGGATAGTTCAAAAGATTGATTGGAAAAGATAACTTTGAGGTGGTTTTGTACCCTACAACAATTTCATCTTATGTTCTCCGCTAGATAAGAACATTGGAGTGATTCTTTGTCGCACATTGGGGGATTTGTTATATGATTCAATTATGTTAACATTGTTGAGAGATTGCACTAGTGAAAGTATGAACCCTAGGCCTTGCTTATAAGCATTGCAATACCGTTTGTGCTCCGTTTTATCACTTGCTACCTTTCTACCTTGCTATTTTTATATTTTCATATTACAAAAACCCATTCTAATATCCATATTACACTTGTATCACCATGTCTTCGCCAAACTAGTGCACCTATACAATTTACCATTGTATCGGATGTGTTGGGATCACAAGAGATTTCTTGTATTTGATTGCAGGATTGTTTAAGAGAGACCATCTTCATCCTACGCCTCCCACAGATTGATAAACCTTAGGTCATCCACTTGAGGGACATTTGTTGTCGCCCTACAAAACTCTACACTTGGAGGCCCAACACGAGTCTACAAGAATAAGTTGTGTAGTAGACATCAAGCTCTTTTCTGGCACCATATCCGACGAGGTGATTGCTTGAAGGTATATCTTTAGATCTTGCAATTGAATATTTAAGTTTCTTGTTTTATCACTAATTTGGTTTATAAAATAAAACTACATAAAAATGGAACTGAGGTTGCCTCATATTATTCACCTTTATAATGTCTTTCTTGAAAATGATGGATCAGAAAACTTTGCACAAGTGTTAGAAGAAGAATTCAATAAAATATGTGGCATTAACTCCTTGAATGATAAGCATGATTGTAATTTTTTTAGTATGCTTGCTACGAATATCCATGATACAAATGATGATTGCACTAGCCATGATAAAATATCTAAAAAATGGTTTCTTATACGCATGTCAATTATGGTGGTGAGCATAGATCTTGTGAAAACATGCCAATAAGGGGTGATATATTTTGTAGGAGGCATAAATATAAAAGAACCCAATGGTTGATTAAGATGCTAAATGAGTATGGTAGAGAATTAAGTTCCCTTCTTCCCATTACTTGTGAAATTTGCAATGAAGATGGTCATTTTAGTTTTCAATGCATACCATTTTGTTATAGAATCACATACAAATACTATGATGGTATGATCACCCTTGAGCATTATAATGAACTTATTCTATTTGGGGGGTATGAAGACATGGCACATACAAATAATTGGCTTGAAGGATTAATTCTCATGAAAGCTCTTGAATTTGATCTACATGAAATTTATATGTATTGTGTGGTAAATTGCAATGAGAATGTTTATCTTGCCAATTATGTAAAGACGAGAAAACCAATGGAATATGAAGAGGACACTAATGAAAGGAAAAATATTTCCCAATACCCTCCTATTGTTTCTCATGATGAATCGGGTGATGAAGAGGACCTTCGTATCCAACCAATCTCTTCAATGAGAATATCAGAAAAATTGATTGAATCCACACATGATATGGTGAAAAAAATAAAAGAAGAAAAGTAGAGGTGAAAAAGTATCTATCACAAATAATGTTGCTCCTATTATTTTTGTGCCTCATGAGAATGGTTCAAATATAATCGTGGAAGATCATACACTTGATGATGATTTTGTTATCCATATTACTTATTGTGATTATTATGATTGGGAAGGTAATGATACTTCTTGTATTTAAAATCTTTTTGGCACCATCTTAGAATATTATGATGATAATAATTGTTATACTATTGGTGCTATTCATAAAATTAATGATGAGAGTGATTATGCTTATGATATGCAAATCCACAAGCTTGGGGATGCCATGTTTGATGAGAATGACATTTTTTAGAATTTATTTGCTGCAATTAATGTTTGTCCCAAGGTTGGGGATGCTATGCTTAATGAAAATGATATTTTTAGCCCCCCTACTTTGAATGATCAATTTTTGTGATAATTGCATGCCTCCTATTTACGATGATTGCCATATTTAAGAAAGTAGGTTTCGAAGAGTGTCAACTTTACATAATAATTATCCCACTATCTTGGAGGGTGTTTAATCTTATTATAATGACAAAATTGGATTTGGAGAGGTCATGACTTTATATATAATGATTCCACTATTCCAGAAGAGGTTTCAATTGATTATGATGAGAACAAAGTTGCTACTTATGATGATTATTGTGATGACACTTATGCTATAAAAAGTAGTGATAATTATTATCATAATTATGAATATTCTTTTACTAAACATTACTATTTTAATGTGGAAAAAAATTGTAGTATTCCAGTTTCATATCATACTCCCACTATTACGAATGAGCATAAATTGCTTATGTGGAGAGTAATAAATTCTAAGTGCGTGGATCATGAAAGGAATGCTTTATGTGATAGCTATATTGTTGAATTCATTCATGATGCTACTGAAAATTATTATGAGAGATGAACATATGCTTTTACATATCTCCAATAATACCAAGTTTTCTCTCTATGTGTTGAAAGTTTTGAAGTCATGTTTGTTTTGCCTTCCTATGCTAGTTGATTCTTGTTCCAATAAATTGTTTGCTAACAAAGTCCCTATTCATAGAAAGTGGGTTAGACCTAAATGTATTTTCCATGTCATTCATGATGCTCTATTTGTGTTTCAATTCCTTACTTCTATGTGAGCATCATTGAAATCATCATGCCTAGTTAAAAAGGCATTAAAAAAGTGCATGTTGGGAGACAACCCAAATATCCCCCTATTGTTCTTGTGTGTTCACATGATTAATATATTGTGTTCATCATGTTTTATAGCTTTTGTTTCAATAAAGTGCCAACTAGATCCTTTGGGATAGTGTGGATGATAGTTGACTTGATTCTGTGCAAAAACAGAAAGTTTTGTGTCGAGTGAAGAAAACTATATAAATTACTAGAATGTGATAATTAGCTAAAAAAATTACACATGGTTGATATAAAAATTTCCTATGTTTTCCTAATGTTTAAGAATTTTTAGAGTTGCATAAGTATGGTCACTGTTCACATCAGTACATGTTGTTCTGTTCTTGACATATTCCGTTTTCAATGCATAGTTTGCTTGTTTTATAGTTTCTATGGCTTATATTGGTCAATATAAATTGTGGAAATGCTAGAGTACAGGCGGAATTATTTGGAAAAAGTTATGAATCTTGTCTTGACTATAGCACTAATAAAAAAATGTTCATTCTAGTGAACCAAATGTAATGGGAGTTGTTATAGAGTTCTACACTAACTTCATATTGTGTAAGAACACATAGATGTGCAACTACAACTACATTAGTAGAAGCTAAATCAGAAGTAGACATTTAGTTGAGAAATGGTTAACCAACGAAGTTTTAGAGATGAATTGTTATCTCTTACTTGAATTGGAGATGGGGCAATGAATTCTTGTATGAATAGGATGGCTCTCTCGCTAGCTTCCTTATCTAAGAATATTAATAAGTTCACTGTGAACAATAAGAATACTGGAATGTTCATAAAAATATAGTGCTGTTTTTTTACTTTAATGGAAAAAATAAGTAGAAATAAATGGTGCCACCAAATCAAGCAATGGAGTCCCTCCTCTAAATATCTCAAGTATTTGAATATATCTAGAGAATGCATCCTATTATTATTTTCTAAGAATAATCGTAGATCTGTAGTTAGCAAAATATCATAAGATGTATGTCATAAATAACATGGTATATTGCATCATCTTATAAAACCTGCACCAAATATTGGGCATGTGTAGCTGAAAATTAAATTGGTTTTGTACATAGAATTGCATCCGGTCCTAACTTCTATATATATATGTAGTATAGCCCCTTGTAAACACCAGACCGTGAAGATCAATAATAGAAAAGAGCACGAGCGACACGTTCCATTAGCAATATCTCAGCGTCCCGTTCTTGCGTGTGTGATTAGAGAAATCAAGCCAACGAGCGACTTGATGTTGCTACTGTCCTAAGCTAGCCAGACACAAAATCCGTTCACCCGCTTTCCTACTGGGTTGTGTACGTGAGTTGTCTCCGTATGTAGGATATACATCCTGCATATATGAACGTTCGACCGACCGGAAGGAATCGGTCGCCGTTAGCTTGTACAGGCACATCGTCAGAAAGTACTCAACGGCCATATGGTCAAGGTCGAAACCCGTGCAAATAAGGGAGCGCTAAAGGGTAATGCAAGCTTACCTCAAGTTCACACCAGAGAGAATTGATCCAACCATCTAGAGCAAGCTAGCCCTAGTAGTTTAACGTCTGGAAAGTTTCCTGTTAGCTGCACATGTACCGATAAAACAATATATCCCACAAAGCTAGCCCCAACAGTTCAATGTACGAGGAGTTTCTAGCCATGCATGCAACAATGAAGCTACTCCATGAATCTAGCTTTGCCAAGCTCCGTGCATGTGTTCTGGCGCTGCCTGAAACAATCGGTCAACTGGCCGAGGACAGCTACAAGCCTACAACGGCGGCGTACATGAGTACATGCAAGGGGCATTGGTAACCCTAATTTTTAATTCTTTTCTTTGTTGCAATTACTTTAATCTCTAAATAGATCCTTCGGTTGTGATAGACTGCTTAACTTAATCAATGGACGGATGTTTCTAACTATTGTGGTAATTTCTAGCATAATTCTCTTTTTATTGGTTAACCCATCAAAAACTTTTTATACATAATAGATTGCTCGACAGTAATTTGTTCACCCACCGTAATATTTTTAATCAAGAGAGAAGCCTCTAGTGAAATCTATGGCCCCCGGGTCTATTTTTCATCATATTAGTTTCGGGTCTACTATTTTGCAATATTTTACTTTCCAATCTATAAACCAAAAAACCCAAAACTATTTTACCTTTTGCTTATCTATCTCTATCAGATCTCTCTTTTGCAAGTAACCGCGAAGGGATTGACAACCCCTTTATCGCGTTGGGTGATTTTCTATGGCGTGCCGATCATCGGGCAAGTCCACCAAATTCCATACTTTGTTATCATACATGGATCCTATCTCGGATTTCATGGCTTCAAGCCATTTGTTGGAATCCGAGCCCGCCATCGCTTCTTCATAGTTCGAAGGTTCACCGTTGTCTAACAACATGATTTCCATGACAGGGTTGCCGTACCACTCTGGTGCGGAATGTGTCCTTGTGGACCTACGAAGTTCAGCAGTAACTTGATCTGAAGCTTCATGATCATTATCATTAACTTCCTCCCTAGTCAGAGCAGGCACCACAGAAACATCTTCCTGCGCTGCGCTACTTTCCGGTTCGGAAGGGGTGACAATCACCTCATCAAGTTCTACTTTCCTCCCACTTACTTATTCCGAGAGAAACTCTTTCTCCAGAAAGGATCCATTCTTGGCAACAAAGACCTTGCCTTCGGATTTGAGGTAGAAGGTGTACCCAATAGTTTCCTTAGGGTATCCTATGAAGACACATTTTTCCGATTTGGGTTCGAGCTTTTCAGGTTGAAGTTTCTTGACATAAGCATCGCATCCCCAAAATTTTAGAAACGACAGCTTAGGTTTCTTCCCAAACCATAGTTCATACGGTGTCATCTCAACAGATTTAGACGGTGCCCTATTTAAAGTGAATGCGGGAGTCTCTAAAGCATAACTCCAAAATGATAGCGGTAAGTCAGTAAGAGACATCATAGATCGCACCATGTCCAACAGAGTACGATTACGAAGTTCGGACACACCATAACACTGAGGTGTTCCAGGCGGCGTCAATTGTGAAATAATTCCACAGTTCCTTGGGTGCGTGCCAAATTCATGACTTAAATATTCTCCTCCACGATCTGATCGTAAGAACTTTATTTTTCTATCATGTTGATTCTCAACCTCGTTCTGAAATTCCTTGAACTTTTCAAAGGTCTCAGACTGGTGTTTCATCAAGTAGACATACCCATATCTACTTAAGTCATCTGTGAGGGTGAGAACATAACGATAGCCACCGCGAGCTTCAACATTCATTGGACCGCACACATCGGTATGTATGATTTCCAATAAGTTGGTTGCTTGCTCCATTGTTCCGGAGAACGGAGTCTTGGTCATCTTGCCTAAGCGGCATGGTTCGCACGTGTCAAATGATTCATAATCAAGAGACTCCAAAAGTCCATCCGCATGGAGCTTCTTCATACGTTTGACACCAATATGACCAAGGCGGCAGTGCCACAAGTATGTGGGACTATCATTATCAACCTTACATCTTTTGGCATTCACACTATGAATATGTGTAACATCACGTTCGAGATTCATTAATAATAAACCATTGACCAGCGGGGCATGACCATAAAACATTTCTCACATATAAATAGAACAACCATTATTCTCGGATTTAAATGAGTAGCCATCTCGCATTAAACGAGATCCAGATACAATGTTCATGCCCAAAGCTGGTACTAAATAACAATTATTGAGGTTTAAAACTAATCCCGAAGGTAGATGCAGAGGTAGCGTGCCGATGGCAATCACATCGACCTTGGAACCATTCCCGACGAGCATCGTCACCTTGTCCTTTGCGAGTCTCCGCTTATTCCGCAGCTCCTGCTTTGAGTTACAAATGTGAGCAACTACACCGGTACCAAATACCCAGGAGCTACTACGAGTGCTGGTAAGGTACACATCAATAACATGTATATCACATATATCTTTGACGTTTTCGGCCTTCTTATCCGCTAAGTATTTGGGACAGTTCCGCTTCCAGTGACCCGTTCCCTTGCAATAAAAGCACTCAGTGTCAGGCTTGGGTCCATTCTTTGGCTTCTTCCTGGCAACTGGCTTACCGGGCGCGGCAACTCCTTTGTCGTCCTTCTTGAAGTTCTTCTTACCCTTGCCTTTCTTGAACTTAGTGGTTTTATTCACCATCAACACTTGATGTTCCTTTTTGATATCCACCTCCGCTAATTTCAGCATTGAATATACCTCGGGAATGGACTTCTCCATCCCCTGCATATTGAAGTTCATCACGAAGCTCTTGTAGCTAGGTGGGAGCGACAGGAGGATTCTGTCAGCGACCGCGTCATCTAGGAGATTAATTCCCAACTCAGACAAGCGATTGTGCAACCCAGACATTTTGAGTATGTGCTCGCTGACAGAACTATTCTCCTCCATCTTACAACTGTAGAACTTGTTGGAGACTTCATATCTCTCGACTCGGGCATGAGCTTGGAAAACCATTTTCAGCTCTTGGAACATCTCATATGCCCCGTGTTGCTCAAAACGCTTTTGGAGCCCCGATTCTAAGCTGTAAAGCATGTCGCACTGAACCAGGGAGTAATCATCACTACGCGACTGCCAGGCGTTCATAACGTCTTGAGTTGCTGGGAAAACGGGTGCATCACCTAGCGATGCTTCAAGGACATATGCTTTCTTGGCAGCTATGAGGATGATCCTCAGGTTACGGACCCAATCCGTATAGTTGTTACCATCATCTTTCAGCTTGGTTTTCTCTAGGAACGTGTTGAAGTTGAGGGCAACATTAGCGTGGGCCATCGGATCTACAAGACATATTGTAAAGATTTTAGACTTTGTTCATGACAATTAAGTTCATCTAAACAAATTTAATGAACTCCCACTCAGATAGACATCTCTCTAGTCATCTAAGTGATACATGATCCGAATCGACTAGACCGTGTCCGATCATCACGTGAGACAGACTAGTCATCAACGGTGAACATCTTTATGTTGATCGTATCTTCTATACGACTCATGTTTGACCTTTCGGTCTTCCGTGTTCCGAGGCCAGGTCTGTACATGCTAGGCTCATCATGTAAACCCTAAGTGTATTGCGTGTGTAAATCTGGCTTACACCTGTTGTATGCGAACGTTAGAGCCTATCACACCCGATCATCACGTGGTGCTTCGGAACAACGAACCTTAGCAACGGTGCACAGTTAGGGGGAACACAATTCTTGAAATTTTAGTGAGAGATCATCTTATTTACTACCGTCGTTCTAAGCAAATAAGATGTAAAACATGATAAACATCACATGCAATCAAATAGTGACATGATATGGCCAATATCATTTTGCTCCTTTTGATCTTCATCTTCGGGGCTCCATGATCATCATTGTCACCGGCATGACACCATGATCTCCATCATCGTGTCTTCATGAAGTTGTCTCGCCAAACATTACTTCTACTACTATGGCTAACGGTTAACAATAAAGTAAAGTAATTACATGGCGTTTTCAATGACACACAGGTCATACAATAAAATAAGACAACTCCTATGGCTCCTGCCGGTTGTCATACTCATCAACATGCAAGTCGTGATTCCTATTACAAGAACATGATCAATCTCATACATCACATATATATCATTCATCACATCCTTTTGGCCATATCACATCACATGACACATGCTGCAAGAACAAGTTAGACGTCCTCTAATTGTTGTTGCAAGTTTTTAAGTGGCTGCTATAGGTTTCTAGCAAGAACGTTGCTTACCTACGTAAAAACCACAACGTGATATGCCAATTACTATTTACCCTTCATAAGGACCCTTTTCATCGAATCCGACCCGACTAAGGTGGGAGAGACAAACACCCGCTAGCCACCTTATGCAACTAGTGCATTTTAGTCGGTGGAACCTGTCTCATGTAAGCGTACGTGTAAGGTCGGTCCGGGCCGCTTCATCCCACGATGCCGCCGAATCAAGATAAGACTAGTAGCGGCAAGTAAATTGACATGATCTACGCCCACAACAATCTTGTGTTCTACTCATGCATAGTAACTACGCATAGACCTAGCTCATGATGCCACTGTTGGGGATCGTTGCAGAAAATCAAAAAAATTCCTACGCATCACCAAGATCTATCTATGGAGTCTACTAGCAACGAGAGGGGAGTGCATCTTCATACCTTTGAAGATCGCGATGCGGAAGCATTACAAGAACGCGGATGAAGGAGTCGTACTCGTAGCGATTCAGATCGCGGTTGGTTCCGATCTAAGCGCCGAACAACGGCGCCTCCGCGTTCAACACACGTGCAGCCCGGTGACGTCTCCCGCGCCTTGATCCAGCAAGGGGAGAGGGAGAGGTTGGGGAAGGCTCCGTCCAGCAGTACCACGATGGCGTGGTGGTGATGGAGGAGCGTGGCAATCCTGCAGGGCTTCGCCAAGCACCGCGGGAGAGGAGGAGTAGTAGGGAGAGGGGGAGGGCTGCGCCAGGACTTGGGTGCGGCTGCCCTCCCTCCCCCCCATATATATATGGGCCAGGGAGAGGTGGGCCGGCCCCCTCAAATGAGATCTGAGGAGGGGGCGGCGGCCAGAGGGGGTGCCTTGCCCCCCAAGGCAAGGGCCCCCCCATAGGGTTCCCCCAAACCCTAGGCGCCTTGGGCCCTTGGGGGGTGCACCAGCCCACCAGGGGCTGGTTCCCCCTTCACTTGGTCCACTTGGCCCACCAAGCAGGTTGCCCCACCCGATGGACCCCCGGACACCTTCCGGTGGCGCCGGTACAATACCGGTGACCCCCGAAATCATTCCGGTGACCAAAACGGGACTTCCCATATATAAAACTTTACCTCCAGACCATTCTGGAACTTCTCGTGAGGTCCGGGATCTTATCTGGGACTCCGAACAACATTCGGTAACCACGTACTACATTCCCTATAACCCTAGCGTCATCGAACCTTAAGTGTGTAGACCCTACGGGTTCAGGAACCATGCAGACATGACCGAGACAGGTCTCTGGCCAATAACCAACATCGGGATCTGGATATCCATGTTGGTTCCCACATGTTCCACGATGATCTCATCGGATGAACCACGATGTCAAGGATTCAATCAATCCCGTATACGATTCCCTTTGTCTATTGGTATAGCACTTGCCCGAGATTCGATCGTCGGTATACCGATACCTTGTTCAATCTCGTCATGGCAAGTCTCTTTACTCGATCCGTAACACATCATCCCGTGACTAACCCCTTAATCACATTGAGCTCATTACGATGATGTATTACCGAGTGGGCCCAGAGATACCTCTCCGTCATACGGAGTGACAAATCCCAGTCTCGGTTCGTGCCAAACCAACATATGCTTTCGGAGATACCCGTAGTGTACCTTTATAGCCACCTAGTTACGTTGTGACGTTTGGCACACCCAAAGTATTCCTACGGTCTCCGGGAGTTGCACAACCTCATGGTCTAAGGAAAGGATACTTGACATTGGAAAAGCTTTAGCATACGAACTACACGATCTTGTGCTAGGCTTAGGATTGGGTCTTGTCCATCACATCATTCTCCTAATGATGTGATCCCGTTATCAATTGACATCCAATGTCCATGGTCAGGAAACCGTAACCATTTGTTGATCAACGAGCCGGTTAACTAGAGGCATACTAGGGACACATTGTGGTCTAAATATTCACACTTGCATTACTGTTTTCGGATAATACAATTAAAGCATGAACAATAGACAATTATCATGAACAAGGAAATATAATAATAACCATTTTATTATTGCCTCTAGGGCATATTTACAACACGACACCCCTCTAGTGACGGGCTTGGGGGCTCTCCTCTGGAGTGTCCCCGAGCTGTCCCATGCCTCGAGGGAGGTGTTCGAGCACCTCCTGCAAGCGTATCTTCATGCGCATTTTTGTGAGCCCAACGTGAGCCATTCAGCGCTGGGGGCTCAGGACTTCATCTACCAAGTTACAGAGGAACTTCAGTACGCAAGACTCATCCACGGTGGGTGTAATCGCACAACCCCAAGTTCACCTGCTCGTAGCCCAAGCGACTACTTTCGCGTTTGCGTCGACATCGCGGGTCTCAACCGAGCCACTTCTCAGGAGCCCTTCTGGCCGACAGCGGTCGGTCGGAGGAGGGCCCTCCCCTGCAGTTACGTCCGCCTATTCTTCGGCTTTCGCAACGCAGCTGGCACATTCCAGCATCTCGCGCAACGGGCCTTGGGGCTCGGGAGGCTCAGTGGCAGGCGGTCCGGATGGAGCGAGAGCCGGACCCGCGCGACCGCTGAGAGCCTCTAGAGCCCCTGGGCCTCAGGAGCCCGACAATCCTCGGGAGCCACCCGCACAACTCGGGTCTTCAGCTACCCCAACTCTCCTTCGACAAGTATCAGGTGACACTTCAGGTATCCAAACGAGGGCGCCTCTCGGGCTGCATCATCCTCGGACCGCTGGGGGCTGATCCCCCGCGGTTATCTCCCTTTTTGCATGATCAAGGCCAGATGTTTCTTTCCATTCGTATTATCTATATGCTCGGCGTCCTCACCGCCACTAAGGTCATGAGCCCTTGTGAGCCCACTCGTGACCGCCCCATGATTAAGGACTGGCACGACGTCTGTGCTCGGGTCTGTCCCTGCAGCGTCGATAAACCCAAGGGCTGAGCTCTGTCTCACGAGCCATTCCCGTGACGTCACCTCCCATGGTCCTTGGTGCCTTGTTCTCGCATGGGCTAATCGTGGATGGGTAAGTAGGGACCCGTGGCAGGTACCTCGCTCACGCGGAAACCGCGCGCCGACTGTTTTTCTTTTGGATCGTGGCATGAGAAGACTAGGCACGACGTTTGTGCCCGGGTCCATCCCTGCAGCATCGACAAATCCAGTGGCTGAGCTCTGTCTCGCGAGTCATTCCCGTGACGTCACCTCCTGGGGTCGCTGGTGCTGCGGCCTTCTCATGCGATATCCCCTAGAGATGCACTCGGTGCAGGTCGACACAACACCTCTCTTTTCAGATTTTGCAGAAGATGACTCAGGCGCAACCCGCCTTAGGGTAGGGACTCCTGAGTGATGTGTAAGCTCACGAGAACTTCCTCCGAGTCGTTCAGCTCGTCCTGAGGAGGGCCCATATACACCTTGGCTGTCCTATCGTGCAAGCCACGTGTCAGGACGGGGCTGTACAAGCCCCGGAGTCTCTCCCGGTGGGAGGCTCCCTCCCACGGTCCAGTGGAAGTACCAAGCTCCGCGCAGGCAGTTCCAACCGAGGAGCGGTTATGCCCACAAACCAGTGGAAGCACCAAGCTCCGCGCTGGCCGCTACGACCGAGACGCGGTAATGCCCACACTTCGCGCAAGTGTGGTAGCTCTATGCTCCGCGCTAGTTATAAACAACTGAGGGTGGCCCCCAGTGGTGGCACCAACCTCAGGGAGCTTTTCAGCTCACGACACTCATAGCTTCTCCTCGGATGGGTGTCGTGAGGGGGGCTAGGCACGGGGGCTATGCTTAGGTCACGCCTGACATACGCCACCCTACCAGGTGCCCAGACACCTGGCCTTCTCGCGCTCCCATCCCAAGCGAAGGCTCGTGGGCAATGTATGGTGCTCGTTCTCCTTCAGGAGAGCCGTTTGAACGTCAAGGGAGGACCCTTGGGCATCGCGACCCAGGGGCCTAACTGGCCACGTAGCCCCTCATCCCTTGAGTCTAGTTATGAAGATAACCTAGGTTATCCGGAGGGCTCAATGGCGATCGAAGTATGCGCGGGGTCGGGCCCTGCCGACGCAGAACGAAAACGGGATTGCTTGAACGTCAAGGGGGACCCTTGGGCATCACGACCCAAGGGCCTCACTAGCCACGTAGCCCCTCATCCCTTGAGTCTAGCTACTACAGTAACCCTGGTCGTCCGGAGGGCTCAGCGGCGAGTCTAGTTACTACGGTAACCCTGATCACCCAGAGGGCTCAATGGCGAGCCTAGTTACTGTGGTAGCCCCGGTCATCCGGAGGGCTCAACGGCGGTCGAGGTATGCGCCGGGTTGGGCCCTGACGACGCAGAGCACCTAAGCAAACATGAAAGGAAGCAAGCATGGAATCATCTAGCTATTACAATAATGCCAAGTTTTTCAAATTCAAGCAAAGTTCTTACGCCTCCTTGAGGCATTCACACTTCTCTCACTAAACATGAACGGATCAGGCATTGCCAAGCGCATCATCACCGGTCTCCTCCTCCTCGGTCGCGGTAGCAGTAGCCTGGAGGAACGCCTCCACCAGCGACGTGACCTTCACCCTCAAGGCCTTGGCAGCCGCGTTCTCCATGACTTCGGTCACGGGCTCGGACAACGAGGCCAGGTCAAAGGTGGGGTCGCGAAGACTTAGGTGGCTGCACACTTGCGTCAGGACCAAGGTAAGCAGCGTACGGCTCTCGACGTTGGCTAACTGGCCAACCGCGGCCGCAACATCACGTAGGGACTCCACGAGCGCCGCAAGGAGCCCGGCGGGGCCTTCCTCCGGGGCAGCCAGCGGTTCCTTGAACCCTTCCCCGTAGGCCGCATGCAGCGCTTGGCGGGCCTCAAGGTCAAAGACGGCAAGGGCCTTGGGACTCACTGATGCCGAGGACGCAAGGGCTTCCTCCTTGTCGTGAGCAGCTTTGGTCGCCTTGGCCTCTTCGACTCCAACCTTCAGTTTCTCCAGGGCCGCGCGGTCAGCAAGCTGCTCCTGTTGCGGCCGGGACGTTTCGGTCTTCTGCGCCTCGAGCTCCTTCTCCAACCTCTCGAGCTCCAGGGCGCGCCCGGTGCCTTCCTCGCAAAGGGCCCCCAGCGCGCTCTCTGCCTCAAGACAATGCTTCTCGAGGGACGCGGCATCAGCCCGCGTGGCGTCACGAGCCAGCATGGCCGCCACAGCCTCCTCTCGACCCTTGGCAGCAACCGCCGAGGCCTGATCCCAGGAGGTCCGCGAAGATTCGTCTGCCAGGAGCCACCCGCGGATCAGCCCCAGGTGCCCTTCTGTGAGGTGGCCGTCACCATCTTGCAGATCGGCGCGAAGACGACCCAGCGCGGCGGAGGCAGCCTCCAAGGCCTCAGGACCAGGCTGCGTAGGCTGGCGCACGGGCACCGACAAGACCGACTGCTCGACCAAGGGCTCGGGGGCTCCAGCCCCCCTCGCCAGAGCAGCCTGAGTAGAAGCCAGCGCAACCTCGCCGGAGGCGGGGACGTCCTCGAGCGATACCATTGCCGCATGCTCGGTGGCCCGGTTGACCGGGGCACCCAGCACCGCGGCATCCTTCCCCGAGGTCGCATCGGGAGCTGGAGGGGCAGGGCATCGCAGCATGACCTCCCCCTTCACCTTCTTCATCACACCTCCCAGGCTGCTGCATCATGGAGAGCGCATCAGGGACACGACAATTAAGGATGAGTGAGAAATTGCACACTTACTCATCGGAGATGAGGCACGCCCTTCTCTTCACCAGCAGGTCAGTAGTGCCCGCTGGCGCCCTGGGCGTGCCGATAGCCCGGTCCTGGGCGAGGCGTGAGGCCACGGTCCTGGGTATGGCCGCAGTCGCTAGGTTCGCTGGCACGGTACTCTTTGGCGGAGTCGCCGCCTTGCTTCCCCTGGACGCAGCGCGTCCGGATCGACGCGGAGTGGTCGTCCGGGACCGTCCAGCGCCACCTGCGCCTGGCGTCATTACTCCGGTGAACGCCTTGAAGGAGTCCCCCTCGTCGTCCAGGGTATCCTCCGAGCCCCCATCGTCGCTCTCATCAGCGCCAGAAGACACGTTGAACATGGGCGGAGCGCCCACAGGCGCGCCAAAATCCGGCATGGCCTTCAACAACTCGGCCTTATCAGGGCGGCTGTACAGCGGCAGGTAGGCCCCAGGGAGATCCTCAGGAACCATCCCCAGGAGAGTTCTCGAGGTGAAGTCCAGATCGTCCTCGGCCAGCACCCCTGGGTGCAGCCAGAGCCTGTCGTCATCGCCCATTAGCTCCCACATGGGGCGCGAGTGAGCCTGCAGCGGAGCCAGACGCTGCCTCAAGAACTCCTTCACGATCTGGCCCCCTTCGAGCCTCGAGCTCAGGTCGGCCTCAATCTTTGCCAAGGCAGGACCGACAAGAGGGCCGGTGAGCTTCGCGTGGCTCCAGCCAGCAAGCTTCTTCGGATGGGTAGTAGGCAGCGCCAACAGAGGATGGACACGCTGGTCATCCAGGTAGACCCACCTCTTCCGGTGGGACTCTATCTTCTTCTCGGCCGTCATGAGTCGACAGCCCTGCGCTAGAAGACGAAGGAAACGCAGCCCGAGCACGGGCCATCGTCCTACCGACGCATGGAGAAGAAGTGGCGGAAGAGGGCGATGGTCAACCTCACCCCCACGAGCGCCTCATAGTAGAAGGCGAAGAGCGACATGACGAAGATGGAGCGAGGTTGGATATGGAGAGCATGCACCTGGTAGTGATCCAAGATGGCGTAGAAGAACTCGGAGAAGGGGGGCATGAGCCCCACGGAGATGTTGTGGAGGAAGAAGGGGTAGCACGACCTCAACAAGGTCCGCGCTATGGCGGATCCGGCCCAGATCCGCGTCGGGCCGTGCTCATTGTGGGAGCTCGACAGGAAAGGTTGGACCTCTGAGTAGTCCTCCTCCCTGATAATAGAGGACTCCTCAAGCGCCACATCAAGAGAAGAAGCAGATCCAGACGCCGACGCGGCACTCTTGTTCCTCTTCGCCATGGTTGAGGGAGCCAAGGGACGCACGAAGGTAGGAGGCGTAAGGGGAAGAAATCTGAGCAGGAAGGAAAGAGGGCGATAACTCCCCCAGAAGAGAAGGCCCCTTTTATCAAGATGCACGGTTGCCGAGACAGCGTGGGGAGTGGGGTTGCTCGTGTCACATCCAACCATCACGCGCCAGCCTGGCCCGCAGCCTTTTTGGGGCCCGCGGCGCTTCGCCCTGAAGCCAACTCCGCGCGCACCTTGGGCCCGGGGGCTACTGTCGGCGTCCTGGGAACCAGGGTACCTAGACTTGCCTGTCTGCGGGCTGCGACATGCTCCTGGAAGCGGCCTGGTACGACCCAGCTAATCGACCAGCTGCCCGAGACCCTCATGAGGGGGCCAAGACTCGCGAGGAGAACGACATCAAGACCTCCTTGGGAGCGGCCTCAGCAAGGCGCTCCGGAGGGGCAAAGAATCCAAGGCCGAGCGTGCCTCAGGAGGAGGCAGTGATGTTAGCAGTGACGCACCACGCCAGCGGGTGCCAGCGTCCGCCAGCGGCGCAGTTGCCATTTCAGTGCAAAGGGGACAGCGCAACCGTTGGTTCCCAAGGAGCGGGGCAAAGGTTTCCTCTTTGGTGCAACAAGACCGAAGACCGCAAGGACGACAAGGGGGATGCCACCGTCGAGCCCACCACCGTGTCACCGCCTGATCCTTTTGCAGGCGAAGACCGTTTTTGTCAGGATAAGAACGTCCTTGTGTTCCCGCCCAAAAATGGCCGTTGTGGTATCCCTTCCCGCCTAAACATTTCGGGGGGAGAGGACCGTGGCCGCCTATATAAGTAGCTAGGACTCCCACTGCAAAGGGATGGATCGATACACTCTGCCACCACATAAGGAGCAAGAACACTAGCCTCTTGACCCTCCCGGGCTCACCTCCTGAGCCTAGGAATCATTATACTAGCTCGTATCCCAGCTCGCCCGAGGCTAATCCACCAAAGCAGGAAGTAGGGTCTTACTCCACGCGGTGGCCCGAACCTGGATAAACTCCTGTGTGTTTTGTTTGTTGTTTGCTTGAATCCTTCCACCGCGATGAGAGCGAGGCGCTAGGTAGACGAGAGCGGGAGAGATCTTCGTTCACGCCCCTGTGTTCGAACTTAACGGGTTTTGCGGAGCCCTGAATCCGACAGTATCACACAGTGATCCTGGTTAAAGTGTCCAAATAAGCACATGGTGAAGCACCCTTTGCCTTAGCATTAGCTTATCACGAAAGAAGTGACAAACAATGATCTTCTTCCCCCTCTCCCTCATGGAGTCAAGCATCAACGTCTTCAACGTGGTTGTAACGTGACCACATCCGATGATCTCTCCCTTTACCGCTATCACATGTGTCGGGGAGTAATCAAGCTCGATTTTATCTCTTCAGCTATTCAGGTCCACATAGTAGGCATGGGCACATGAATTGAGGACATCAAGATCACATTAGTCTCCAATGTG
Source organism: Secale cereale (assembly GCA_902687465.1). Taxonomy (NCBI): domain Eukaryota; kingdom Viridiplantae; phylum Streptophyta; class Magnoliopsida; order Poales; family Poaceae; genus Secale; species Secale cereale. Next base: position 740,743,121 of record LR738711.1, read on the forward strand.
CAGTGAGGAATGTGTATGTTGATCCCCTACTATTCGATCGATGGTCAACTCCAATCACTTGTCCTTCCTTCAACATTCGAGTGTGGGATGCCTCGATCGCATTACTATCGTCCGTGTTCCCCTTAGCAAGCCACCTAGTGTCTTCTTATTGATCTAGTGTGTTGAGAGATAACCAATTCTAGATTTAGTATGCTGAGGAATTATCAAGCCAGCACCAAGGGGTAATCAAGCGGTGGTTAGATGTGCCAAGGGGGTAATATAATTAAGCAGGTGTTGAGGTGTAATCAGGTTGGTATTCATCTTATTTGACTATTCAAACACACAAGAGCCATAAGATTTGAGATTAGTACATAGCCCTTAATAACTATTAGAGTAATAATTACTCCATATGTATCAAAGTATAAGATGTTTTTTGACATTTAAAACTGTATTATATTTTGATAGAGAGGGAGTATTTACTAAAACATAGTGTGAGAAATGTCAAATATAATGTGTTTGTGTAATATATATTCTAGATGGTTCTAAATATGTCCCGGCGGCAAGAAAACCCGTCCAATTTTCGCTGCAATGGCGCCAATCCAAAAAGCACCGACATGAATTGACCTTATTACCCATGAAAAAATTATACTCAACTCGTCTATATGAACGACGTATTAGTAATGTTCACCTTGAAACTCCATGACCCCACCCCAAGCCACGCCCCCAGCCCGCAAATCGCCCAAATTTCCCCTTCCACCTCCAGCGTCGGCCAAGGCTCCACCCCCACCGTTGGGGCACTTCGCCTCCACCGCCGAGGCCATTCCGCCTCCACCGTCGGGGCCCTTCCACCTCACTCTCCGGGGCCCTTCCTCCCCGCCCCCAGACTCCACCGATCCTTTGACCAAGCCGCTTCCTCCCGCCACCATCCAACGGTCACGACTCCACCTCCACCGCCAGTCACGACCCGACCTCACGCCTCCACTGTCGGCCAGCGCTCCACCTCCACCTCTCCCTTCATCATCCGGTCTGGCTAAGTCTCCCCTCCCTGATGGTCCCCAAGTGCAGGGAATCATCGTAACAATTCCCAATGGTGGAAGTGATAAGTATGGAGTGTCGAACCCACAAGGAGCTGAAGGTAAGATCAATATTCTCTCAAGTCCTATCTGTCACTGATATGACTCTACGTACACCGAACGTTTATTTCCAACTAGAAACGAGAAGTAAAACTAGGTTATGGGTATGAAGAGGATAACTTTGCATGATATCGGAGAGCTAAAATATAAAAGTAGGCGCTGTTATCATAAAGTTAGAATATATTACTAAATATTATAAATAGCGAGTGTAGAATAATGATGGATCGATGTGTGGAATTGTCATAGGCAATTGTTAACAAGACCGGTAGTCGTCATTGCAACTTCATATGAGGGAGAGGCATAAGCTAACATAGTTTCTCTTCTTGGATCATATGCACTTATGATTGGAACTCTAGCAAGCATCCGCAACTACTAAAGATCATTAAGGTAAAACCCAACCATAGCATTACAGCATCAATGTCACACCCTGCATTTTGTAACATGTCATTTGCATTAGTAAAGCATGAAAATTTGGACCAGCAATTTTTTTAGCATCATTTGGCTTTTATTTGGAATTAAGTTTTTCTCTTTGTGTTTTTCAAGTGCTCTTTAAAGTCAACTACTCCCTCTTGTAGATTTCATCTCCTGACCCCAAAACTTCAGCCCAATGATCATACCAAGTGTATATAGCAGTATAGTATTTTCTTATAAAATTAATTTGGTCAAAAAGTATTTTCAAAAATTAGTTTTCCAAAAACCCCTGAATTGAGGTTTGCACTGCAAGTGCTTGATTTAGGGTGAGAAAAATATTTCAAAGAGTATATTTGAAACCTAGTAGATATAGGACTCCCATAAACCACAAAAATAGAATTTTAAAAGTTATTTTCCTATTTTATTTAAAGGCTTTTTCTTAAGGCCAGAAATGGTCTTTAATAGGGAAAAATTATTTAACTATTTCAAAAATATTTGCCAAAATTCAGGGAGACTCATAGGACATATATTGTCCATATATAGGAGTTTCAACACTTGGTCATATTCAAAATATTGGACAAATCCCTCAGAAACCCTTTCTGGATATTTCAAGCTTTTGAAATATTTACAAAGGAAATATTCTCTAAAAATTCCAGGGAAATTCTATCATGTCATATATGACATATTTGATGATCTTGCCAAGCCCCATGCCTTGGGAAGCAAGAAAACATCATCAAAACCCCTCAAAACCATTCTGTCCATATTTGAAGTTTGAGCAACTTTACATTGCCAAACTTGTCCAAATGCTCTCAAACTTGGTACACATGCTAGAATGGTCTAATAATGCATCTATACGAAATGGCACAAGCTTTGGAGAAGGGTAACTTGATCAGAGTACCCCAAAACCATTTCTGTTCAAATTCAAATTTGAACAACTTTACATTACCAACTTTTTACTCGGGGCTTCAAACTTTGTGGGCATGATCATAACCCCAAATGATGACACTACACCAAGTGGTGCATCAATGAGGGATGATTAGCTTGACTCAAACATGGTGAAACCATTTCTGTTGATTTCTAGGGTTCACCAAAGTTACATTGGCAAGTTTCTTCAAATAAGCCCAAACTTGGTGGAACACCCTATTTCCATATGCCATTTAATCCTGTTAAGTGTCATGGCTAGTGGAGATCATTTGATTGCTCAAAACCACATCAAACACCTTCTGGTGATTTTCCAAAGTTACCACATTCACCCCTTTTCTTAGTCTCCTTGAGCCCAACTTTTTACCACAGCTCCCTCAGGCTCCCCTACACCTCCAGCAACTCTTCTCTGGCCTCAGCTCCATGATTGAGTAGGGGTAAAACCCCAATGTGCATTTTGGACAGGAGTTTTCACCATTCTACCTCAACCCCCTCTTCTTCTAGAAGCTTTCTTGAGCATCCAACGACTCCCCTACGTTGTTTACTCCCACTAGAGCCAATGGACACGGTGGCCGCGCCTAGAGCGCGTGAGACACGGCCATGCCGGTCATTTGGGCGCTCTGGAGCATGCTATAGTGCGCTCCCGCACCGTAGCCTCCTCCAAACAGCAACCCCCGACCACCTCGAGCTTCCCCCTCGCGCCAGTCGATGTGCCTCGGCGTCCGCGACACGCCCCGGCCCTGTCCCCCTCCTCCTTCTCCCTCCTCTCACCCCAGCTCACACGCGCGACGGCCGCCCGAGAGCTCCAATGAGCCTTCTCGCACGCGCGCTGCTCTGGACTCCCCCTGCTCTCTCTCTTCCTCTCCACGGCTCTGGACCGCATCCAGCAACACCACAGACACCACCCCAGCTCCTCCCGAGCCCTGTGGCAATGTGCAAAAGCTCGCCGGCGCACGGGTCCACGGCACCTTGCCGTTCGCCTATAAAAGGACACCCCGCGCCCCTCCTCTCCTCACCAACCGCTCTCTCACCCGCCTAATCATCCCCCTACACCACTCACTCCCCTCTAGTCAGGCCCGAGCTCGAGATCTAGCTCGAGCTCCGCCGCGACGGCTCGCCTTCGTCCGCTCGGTACAGGCCCTCCCCGCAGCTCCTCTCGCTCGATCTAGCACCACAAGCCTCCACTGATCCTTTTCCCCCTCTTTTCCCTCTCTGCAGCTGCCGGAAACGACCGGAGCAACCTCCACCCGACGCCTCTCCGCCGTCCCTCCTCGTCGCCGGCGAACCAGGCCACTCCGGCGACCAACTCCACCTCCATCAGATCAGCGACTCCACGCTGACTCCGTCCCTGCCCTTAGCTCGCCCTGCCGTGCCCCGAGTCGCCGCCGGTGAGCTCGCCGGCCCTCTGCCGGAGGGTTAGGGATGACAGGCGGACCCCGCATGTGAGCCTCTCCTCGCCCTCGCCTCTCTCTCCTCTCATAGACGCCGGGCCTCGCCCGTCAGGTTTGAAACCTGGCGCGCGCGCAGGCGCCCATGCGCTGGGCTGGTTCCCCTTTGGGCCTGCTACACTGTGGCCGTTCTGGCCCAGTTACACACCATCCCTTTTCTTTTTCTTTTTTGTTAAGTTTTCAAATAATTCCACAGGATTAAGTATTTATCCAAATGAATTAATTCCAGTTCCTAAAAACTTGTAAAAATCCAACCTACTTAATGATGTCACTTTCACCCATATCCATGGACCTTTTCCGTTCTGTTCAAATTTAAATCTATATTTGAACACTAAAACCTCTGTTCAAAAATTCATATACCCCATTCTGTCACTCCAAATCTCAAACCAAGAATTTTTTCCATCTTAGTTTCCCCTCTAGTATTTTATAAAAATAAGTTGACATTTTTCTGAGCACTTTGGTTTTTCTGTTTTTATTATGGTCTTATTTTCCCGTTGTTTATTGTGACGATTAGATACCGTGTTTGACGAGGTTGCTGAAGAAGAAGGAGGGGAAGGATTTGAAGACCTTGAAGACCAAGCCAATCCAGGCAAGCAGCCCTTTGACCATGATACCCCTTGTGTTCCTCGGAACCCTTTTTATTTCCGAATGCATGATGATAAGAGTGACGGTGGTGAACTAGTTGAAAGCCACCACATGATGCATACCCAACTCATGATCTTTACCGTGTGCTTAGGGTTAGTTGTGATGCTTAGTGATGCATATGAGCCATGAATCCTTCGTGGTTGCATTCTTTTCGAAAACCCCATCGGGTGCCCCTAATGCCCGAGGGTGATGTTGAGTTAGGTCATCACTTGAGGAAGAAGTGGTGTGCCAAGAAAGATCTCGTGTGTGTGAAATGATGGATTAGATTTATGTGTGACTATCATCCCAACCAAACATGTGCAACCACTCTACCCCTTATGGGACGTGGCATTATTGATTTCTTAGGCTGATACTAGCATGGTGCCCACATTACTAGTGACGTGGAAGACTTGAGGTCTCTCCCGGGACGGGGTCGTGCTTGGATAGGCGACCATGACTGTTTTCATAGGGCACCGGACACACCGTTGGTCCCTTCATGTATGCGTGACATTGTAAAAAGGGCAAGTCCCACGATTTACCGTTTGTACACGAGGGCTGTGCACCAACGAGTGGACCCTATGTTAGTGTCATCTAGGGAAAGGTAATGACCGGGTGCTTCCCCCGAGTACTTGAGGTACTGCGAGATCGTGGGTGACACGAAAGCTTCCCGGATCTTGTGGGTAAAGTGCGCAACCTCTGCAGAGTGTAAAACTATTTGAATAGTCGTGTCCACGGTCATGGACAATTGGGAGGTGCTACTTAAACTATGTCCAGAATTTTACAATCTCGGTGAAAGTGTGTGTGTGTGTTGAGTCAAGGTGGTGACTTGACTCGTTGATAAAGAATTGAACTCTATTCATGTTGATATCTATAACCTGTCTTCGAGGTTACCCAAAATCATTGATGCATGTTACATGATGGTAGAATAACTTAGCTAGCTTGCAGCTAGGTTGCTTATTGTTATACCTTTGCATTGTTATCTTGAACCAAATCATGGGTTGCTTGCGAGTACATTCAAAGTACTCATTGGCTTGCCACTGGTTATTTAATTGGCCAGGCATGGATGAGCAGGAATTTGAAGAAGAATTCTATGGAGACGAACATGCGAACTAGGACGCTTTCCCAGTCAGAATGCCTATAGGGTTAAGGCAGATGGCATGGGTTCTACTTATCTACGAAGACTTCTGCTATCCGAGTTTATTTGCTATTCAGCCCTTGAGGCTTTATCTATGTAAGACTTGGCCATAATGGTCATAATGCCTGTATGGATGTAAGACTCTTGCTATTCAGCTTCTTTGTGTTCAGTGAGCATTGATCTCTGGGATCACTGTACACGTGCATTCGGTGATCTCGACTCCTAAGTCGTGGTCCCCACAGAGCTGGTATCAGAGCCATCCTGACTGTAGGAAGCCTTAGTTAGCATGGGTCTTAGTTAGATGAGGCCCTTTTCAAAAACCTTCTGAACCTCTCTTCTCTTCTAAACCTTACCAAACCTGAGATATCATCGGCTTATTAACCTCTCCTATTCAACCTTTGTAGATGGCCGCTGTACCTGAAGAGCACCTGACCACTGGGTTCCCCTTGCTTCTCGAGGATAGCCTCCTGGAGTGCCAGTTCCACCGAGCACCCATCCTCACCTACCATGAGCATTGGGTTAATGACACTGAGGTGGAGTACCATGTGGAAGTGATCGTGAAGGCAAACGATCCTCCCACAAGTTGGTTCTTCGAGGGACCCCAGATGGCAACACTACCCCTCGCTGTCGAGGCTGTTGCACTCAAGGCACTAACCCGTCTCCGCAAGCTTCTTCCGGAGCTGGCAGCCAAGATGACAACCCGCTTCTTGCCTTACCGGAAGGAAGGTGAAGATGAAAGCAGCGCGCAAGCCCCTCCACTGAAGGAAGGACTTCCACTTCGATTCCAGACCTACTTCAGCCTATGTGCCGACAGCTTGGCACAAGATTTGGCCTCGGAATCGATGAAGCTCCTAGAAGAACTTCACAAGACCAAGGCACTTCTTCGTCGAGCACAAGAGAAGACAGATAGGATCAAGAAGGAAGGTGCGCCTCCCGGACAGTCCGCTATCGCGTATCAAGGCGGAAGGCCCTCAGGAGATGTATCTTCCAAGGATGAAGAGCCACCCCGGCGACGCCGTATGACGGCAAGGGAATATCGCAAGCTTTTCCCTGCACCACCGACAAAACACCGCCGTATCCAACTCCTCCACTCCCCCACACCCTCAAGTGATAAGGGGGCCCAGACAGATGAAGACAAGGAGGAAGACCCAGAAGAGCCAGAATACGCGACCGAGCATTCCATCGCTTTGGCATTATTCGCAACTCGGATATGCCAGTTCATGACCTCTACGGTAGGATAGGTCGTATAACCCCTATGCGAAGTCGAGTCCTTGTATGGTTCATATGAAGCCATCTAGTATTTGCTTTTGTTGTGTTTGGATGTACGTCGTATCTTCCCTTCGGGAATATGTAAACGTCTGCATCACCCATTTGGATTTTAATGAATGTGTTTGGCCCTTTCGGCCCTTGCATGAAATGATTAGTGTCACACCCACCCCCTTACTAGGCACCCATCTTTATTGCTTTCCCTCTTCCAAATCATGAGAACTTTTACCACTCCAACATGATGCCTGTTGTAACTTGTACTAGTACCTCTACCCAGTAGCCTGAAGCCGGAGCATCCGCCCAATCAGAGGCCGGCCAAGACCAAACCCACGACCAAGCTCCACCACCACCTCCTCTGAATATGGACATGGCTCGGCTTGTCCAGGCTTTCCAAGAGGAACGCCAAGCCAACACCGCAGCCCTTCAGATGATTGCTCAAGCTGTCACCAACAACCGCCAGCCGGCGGGGAATGGCAATGGACGTTCCACGTTGGCAGAGTTCAAATAGCATGCACCGCCAACTTTCATCGAGACTGTTGAACCCCTGGATGCAGATGACTGGGTCCGCACCATTGAGGACTTGCTGGAACTAGTCGGTTGCACCGAAGACCACGAGAAGGTGGCTTATGCTGCCCACTGCCTCGGGGGGACTGCTAGAGCTTGGTGGAACAGATTCAAGGTCATGCATGCTGGGCAAGACATCACTTGGGACAACTTCAAGGCAGAATTCCACAAGGCCCATATTCCTTCCGGAATCATGGCTATCAAAAAGCGTGAGTTTCGAGCCCTGAAGCAAGGAAGTGGCACTGTCAAGGAGTACATGCAGAAGTTCGGTGTTCTGTCAAGGTATGCTCCTGAAGATGTCAGCACTGATGGTGCAAAAAGGGAGCTCTTCATGGAAGGCCTCAATCAGACTCTGCAGTACTCGCTTGTCATGTGCGACTGCCCAACCTTCCCTGACCTGGTGAACAAAGCACTCATGCTTGAAGACAAGCGGTGTGCTCTGGAAGACACTCGCAAGCGCAAGATGGTCAGTAAGGGAACTTCCAGCAACCAGAAGCCTCGTCCGTGGCAGCCAGCCCCGGTCAAGCCAACCTACCAGCAGCCAAGAGCTCCTGCACCTCGCACCAACTATCAGCCTCAGCAGTATGCCAACTCAAGGCCAGCATTCAACCCCAATAACAGTGGTGGCAACAAGATCAATAATCCAAACCAAGTCACTTGCTTTGGATGTGGTCAGTCAGGACACATCTCAAGGGTGTGCCCCAACAAGAAGCCTGATGCCCCGCGCCCCAATGCGCAGAACCCAGGACAAGGCCGCGGGATGCCACCAAGGAACCAAGCCCCTCGCAACCCGCCTAACCACGAGAAGGGGCGTGTGAATCATGTCACTGCTGAAGAGGCCCAGGAAGACCCGGACGACGTGCTGGGTACGTTCCTTGTCAACTCAGCATCTCCAACTGTCTTGTTTGATTATGGAGCCACGCATTCATTTGTCACTCAAAGATTTGCATTGAAAAGTGGCATGACCCCTGCACCCCTGAATAACCCCATGGTGGTACAAACCCCCGGAGCAGAGATGAGAGCCAAGATAGGCGGTAAGGGAGTCAGTATTATCATTAATGGTATAGACTTCCTAGCAGACCTTATCATCTTAAGATCGCAAGGCTTGTATGTGATCTTAGGGATGGATTGGCTCAGCAAGCACCAAGGCTTGTTAGACTGTGCCAACCGGGCTGTCACTGTGACCAATGACCAAGGAGTCGAAGTTAAGTTTGCTTCCAACTCCTCTTCTGCTCAAACCGCTCAAGTTAACTATCTGTCTGAAGTTGGACTGGAGCAAGTACCGGTAGTATGTGAGTATCCCGATGTCTTCCCGCATGAGCTACCGGGAATGCCCCCTGACCGCGACATTGAGTTCATCATCGAGCTCGTGCCCGGAGCAGGACCCATCTATAAGAAGCCTTATAGAATGGGGACGGAAGAATTAGCCGAGTTAAAGAAGCAACTGGAAGAACAGCTGAGGAAGGGATTTATCCGCCCAAGTGCCTCCCCTTGGGGATCACCTGTTTTGTTTGTGGCGAAAAGGGACGGTACCATCCGCTTATGCATTGACTACTGTTCCCTCAATGAGGTTACAATCAAGAACAAGTATCCACTTCCCAAGATTGAAGATCTGTTTGATCAACTCAGCGGAGCCAAGGTGTTCTCCAAGATCGACCTCAGATTTGGGTACTACCAGCTGAAGATCAGACCCCAAGATATTCCGAAAACGGCATTTGTAACCATATATGGCCTGTACGAGTGCACGGTCATGTCCTTTGGACTAACCAATGCCCCAGCTTACTTCATGTATCTCATGAATAAAGTATTCATGGAATATTTGGACAAGTTTGTTGTTGTCTTCATCGATGACATTCTTGTCTTCTCGAAGACGTAGGAAGATCACGAGCAACATATGAGGATGGTCCTAGGCAAGCTTCGAGAGCACCAACTATACGCCAAATTCAGCAAGTGTGAGTTTTGGCTGCATAAAGTTGGATTCTTAGGTCATGCCTTGACCGAAGAAGGATTGTCTGTTGATCCCGCAAAGATCGAAGCTGTGACCCAATGGCAATCTCCAACGGTCGTCAAGGAAGTCAGAAGCTTCCTCGGACTTGCGGGTTATTACCGCAAATTCGTGGAAGGATTCTCTAGCATTGCCCGGCCAATGACTCAGCTCCTGAATAAGGGCAAGAAGTTCGAATGGACGCCAAAATGCGAAGAGAGCTTCCAAGAGCTCAAGAAGAGATTGACCACCGCCCCAGTTCTGGCAACACCTGATATTCACAAGGAGTTCGTGATATATTGTGATGCCTCTCGAATCGGATTGGGAAGCGTTCTGATGCAAGAAGGCCGAGTCATAGCTTACCTCTCAAGGCAGCTACGACCTCATGAATAGAACTACGCTACTCATGATCTTGAGTTAGCAGCAGTGGTTCATGTCTTGAAGACATGGCAACATTACCTCCTAGGGAAACGGTGTGAGATATACACAGACCACAAATGTCTGAAGTACATTTTCACCCAGAAGGAATTGAACATGAGGTAACGAAGATGGTTGGAACTAATCAAAGATTATGACCTTAGTGTTCAATATCACCCTAGGAAGGCTAACGTGGTAGCCGATGCCTTAAGCAGAAAGGCTTGCTCCATGAATGCCATAATTCAAAAAAGGCAGCCGGCCCTGTTTGAAGAGCTGGAACAATTCAGTTTGGAATTAGTCACCCCTAGATTTCTAGACCACCTGGAAGTCAAACCAATCCTGATGGACGAAGTCAAGAAGGCACAAGGTGGGCATGCAAGCATTGAAGGCATCAAGAAGAAGATGAAGCTAGGCAAGGCCCCAGGATTCTCCGAGGACGAGCACGTGATTGTTTGGTACAAAGGCCGCATCTGCGTACCAAACAAGATGGAGCTGAAGAACCTGATCCTGCAAGAAGCTCATGACACTCCGTATTCCATCCACCCCGGAGGAACCAAGATGTATCAAGACTTTAAGGAAAGATTCTGGTGGCACGGGATGAAAAGAGAGATTGCAACCTATGTTGCAAAGTGTGATGTGTGCCAAAGGGTCAAGGCTGAATATCAGCGACCCGCTGGATTGCTCCAACGACTCAAGGTTCCTGAGTGGAAGTGGGATAAAGTCGGAATGGAATTCATCACTGGATTACCAAGGTCGAATAAAGGACATAACTCCATCTGGGTCATAGTCGACCATTTGACCAAGGTAGCCCATTTCATTCCTGTCAAGACTACCTATGATGGCAACCGGCTGGCAGCTCTCTACATCGACAGAATCGTAAGCCTTCATGGTGTTCCCAAGGAGATTGTGTCAGATCGAGGAACCCAGTTCACCTCAAGGTTTTGGAAGAAGTTCCAAGAAGCCATGGGAACCAAGTTGTCTTTCAGCACGGCTTTCCACCCGCAGACCGAAGGTCAGATAGAGCGAGTAAATCAAATTATTGAAGACATGCTCCGAGCCTGTGGCTTGGCATATGGAGCCAAGTGGGAAGATTGCCTCCCTTTTGCCGAGTTCTCCTATAACAACAGTTATCAGTCGAGCCTTCAAATGGCACCATTTGAGGTGTTGTACGGACGCAAGTGTCGCACACCCCTCAACTAGTCAGAGACCGGAGAAGGACTAGTCTTTGGACCAGATATTCTCTGCGAAGCAGAAGAGCAAGTCCAACTAGTCAGAGAACGTTTGAAGGCAGCCAAGTCAAGGCAGAAGAGCTATGCTGACACTCATCACCGAGATATGAGTTTCCGTGTCGGAGACCACGTGTACCTGCGAGTAACTCCTCTGAAGGGAACCAAGTATTTCCACGTTAAGGGGAAGCTCGCACCAAGGTTCATTGGACCCTTTGAGATCACTGCACGACGAGGAGAAGTGGCTTACCAGTTGGAACTACCACCTGAGCTATCCGATGTGCACAACGTATTCCACGTGTCACAACTCCGGAAGTGTCTCCAAGTTCCGAACAAGCCTGATCTCTACAAGGATGTTGATCACCAAGCCATTGATCTTTAGCCTGATTTGACCTACCGCGAGAAACCCATTCGCATTCTGGATGAAGCAGAACGACGGACGCGAAGCCGCACCATCAAGTATTTCAAGGTCCAGTGGAGCAACCACACGGAAGCAGAAGCAACCTGGGAACGTGAAGACTATCTTAGATCTGAGTATCCCGATCTCTTTTAAGACCTAGTTTAGGAATCTCGGGGACGAGATTCTTGTAAGGGGGGTAGGTCTGTCACACCCTGCATTTTGTAACATGTCATTTGCATCAGTAAAGCATGAAAATTTGGACCAGCAAATTTTTTTGGCATCATTTGGCTTTTATTTGGAATTAAGTTTTTCTCTCTGTGTTTTTCAAGTGCTCTTTAAAGTCAACTACTCCCTCTTGTAGATTTCATCTCCTTACCCCAAAACTTCTGCCCAATGATCATACCAAGTGTATATAGGAGTATAGTATTTTCTTATAAACATAATTTGGCCAAAAAGTATTTTCAAAAATTAGTTTTCCAAAAACCCCTGAATTGAGGTTTGCACTGCAAGTGCTTGATTTAGGGTGAGAAAAATATTTCAAAGAGTATATTTGAAACCTAGTAGATATAGGACTCCCATAAACCACAAAAATATAATTTTAAAAGTTATTTTCCTATTTTATTTAAAGGCTTTTTCTTAAGGCCAGAAATGGTCTTTAATAGGGAAACATTATTTAACTGTTTCAAAAATATTTGCCAAAATTCAGGGAGACTCATAGGACATATATTTTCCATATATAAGACTTTCAACACTTGGTCATGTTCAAAATATTGGACAAATCCCTCAGAAACCCTTTCTGGATATTTCAAGCTTTTGAAATATTTACAAAGGAAATATTCTCTAAAAATTCCAGGGAAATTCTATCATGCCATATATGACATATTTGATGATCTTGCCAAGCCTCATGCCTTGGGAAGCAAGAAAACATCATCAAAACCCCTCAAAACCATTCTGTCCATATTTGAAGTTTGAGCAACTTTACATTGCCAAACTTGTCCAAATGCTCTCAAACTTGGTACACATACTAGAATGGTCTAATAATGCATCTAGACCAAATGGCACAAGCTTTGGAGAAGGGTAACTTGATCAGAGTACCCAAAACCATTTCTGTTCAAATTCAAATTTGAACAACTTTACATTAACAACTTTTTACTTGGGGCTTCAAACTTTGTGGGCATGATCATAACCCCAAATGATGACACTACACCAAGTGGTGCATCAATGAGGGATGATTAGCTTGACTCAAACATGGTGAAACCATTTCTGTTGATTTCTAGGGTTCACCAAAGTTACATTGGCAAGTTTCTTCAAATAAGCCCAAACTTGGTGGAACACCCTATTTCCATATGACATTTAATCCTGTTAAGTGTCATGGCTAGTGGAGATCATTTGAATCCATCCCACCAAGCTCTAGCAGTCCCCCCGAGGTAGTGGGCTGCATAAGCCACCTTCTCGCGGTCTTCGGTGCATCCGACTAGTTCTAGTATTTCCTCAATGGAGCGGATCCAGTCGTCTGCATCCAGGGGTTCAGCAGTCTCGATAAAGGTTGGCGGTGCATGCTTCTTGAACTCTGCCAACATGGAACGTCCATTGCCATTCCCCGCCGGCTGACGGTTGTTGGTGACAGCTTGAGCAATCAGCTGAAGGGCTGCAGTGTTGGCTTGGCGTTCCTCTCGGAAAGCTTGGAGAAGCTGAGCCATGTCCATGTTCGGAGGAGGTGGTGGTGGTGGAGCTTGGTCGTTGGTTTGGTCGCGGCCTGCCTCTGACTGAGCGGATGCTCCGGCTTCAGGCTGCTGGGTAGAGGTACCAGTACGAGTTACAACAGGCATCCTGTTGGAGCGGTAAAAGGTCTCATGACTTGGAAGAGGGAAAGCAAGATAGATGGGTGCCTAGTAAGGCGGTGGGTGTGACACTAATCAAATCATGCAAGGGCCGAAAGGCCAAAAAACATTCATTAAAATCCAAATGGGTGATGTAGTCGTTTACACATTCCCGAAGGAAGAATACGACATACATCCAGACACAACAAAAGTAAACACTAGATGGTTTCATATGAACCATACAAGGACTCGACTGCGCATAGGGGTTACACGACCTATCCTACCGTAGAGGTCACAACTGGCATATCCGAGTAGCGAATAATGCCTAAGCGGCGGAATGCTCGGTCGCGTATTCCGACTCTTCTGGGTCTTCCTCCTTGTCTTCATCTGTCTGGGCTCCCTTATCACATGAGGGTGTGGGGAGTGGAGGAGTTGGATACGACGGTGCTTCGTTGGTGGTGCAGGGAAAAGCTTGCGATATTCCCTTGTCGTCATCCGGCGTCACTGAGGTGGTTCTTCATTCTTGGAAGATACATCCTCGGAGGGCCTTCCGCCTCGGTATGCGATAGCGGACTGTCCAAAAGGTGCTCCTTCCTTCTTGATCCTATTTGCCTTCTCTTGAGCTCGACGAAGAAGTGCCTTGGTCTTGTGAAGTTCTTCTCGAAGCTTCACTGATTCTGAGGCCAAGTCTTGTACCAAGCTGTCGGCACATAGACTGAAGTAGGTCTGGAACCGAAGCAAGAGTCCTTCCTTCAGTGGAGGGGCTAGTGCGCTGCTTTCTTCTTCACCTTCCTTCCGGTAAGGTAAGAAGCGAGTTGTCATCTTGGCTGCCATCTCCGGAAGAAGCTCGCGGAGACGGGTTAGTGCCTTGAGTGCAGCAGCCTCGACAGCGAGAGGTAGTGTTGCCATCTGGGGTCCCTCGAAGAACCAACTTGTGGGAGGATCGTTTGCCTTCACGATCACTTCCACATGGTACTCCACCTCAGTGTCGCTAACCCAATGCTCAAGGTAGGTGAGGATGGGTGCTCGGTGGAACTGACACTCCTGGAGGCTATCCTCGAGAAGTAAGGGGAACCAAGTGGTCAGGTGCTCTTCGGGTACATCGGCCATCTACAAAGGTGGAATAGGAGGGGTTAATAAGCTGATGAAATCTCAGGTTTAGAAAAGAAGAGAGGTTCAGAAGGTTTTGAAAAAGGGTCTCATCTAACTGACGCCCATGCTAACTAAGGCTTCCTACAATCAGGATGGCTCTGATACCAGCTCTGTGGGGACCCCGACTTAGAAGTCGAGATCACCGAATGCACGTGTACAGTGATCCCAGAGATCAATGCTCACTGAACACACAGAAGCTGAATAACAAGAGTCTTACATCCATACATACCGTCTTACACAAATTATGGCCATTATGGCCAAGTCTTACATAGATAAAGCCTCACGGGCTGAATAGCAAATGACTCAGATAGAGGAAGTCTTCGATAGTAGGTAGAACCCATGCCATCTGCCTTAACCCTATAGGCATTCTGACTGGGATAGCGTCCTAGTTTGCATGTTCGTCTCCAAGGAACTCTTCATCATATTCCTATTCTTCCATGCCTGGCAAATTAAATAACCAGTGGCAAGCCAATGAGTACTTTGAATGTACTCGCAAGCAACCCATGATGTGGTTCAAAGTAACAATGCAATTGAACAATAATGAGCAATCTAGCAAAAGGCTAGATTAAAGATCCTACCATCAAGTTATGCATCAATAAACTCGCGTAACCTCGAAGGCAGGTTACCGATATCAACATGAATATGACTCAACTCATCGAGTCAAGTCACCACCTTGACTCATCACACATATACTTTCACCGATGAAGTAAAATTCTGGACATAGTTTAAGTAGCACCACCCAACTGTCCATGACCGTGGACACGGCTATTCGAATAGTTTTACACTCTGCAGAGGTTGCGCACTTTACCCACAAGATCCGGGGAACTTCTGTGTCATCCACGACCCGCGGTATCTCAAGTATCCGGGGTAAGCACCCGGTCATTACCTTTCCTTAGACGACACTAACATAGAGTCCACTCGTTGGTACATGGCCCTCGGGTACAAACAATAGATCACGGGACTTGCCCTAATTTCAATGTCACGCGTACCCGAAGGGACCAACGGTGTGTCCGGTGCCCTGTAAAAATAGTCATGGTCGTCTATCCAAGCACGACCCCGTCCCCGGAAAGACCTCAAGTCTTCCCGTCACTAGTAATGCGGGCACCATGCTAGTATCGACCTAAGTAATCAATAAAGCCCCATCCCATAAGGGGTAGTGTGGTTGCACATGTTTGGTTGGGACGGTAGTCACACATAAATCTAATCCATCATTTCACCCATGCACATGATTAACCGGCACATCACTTCTTCCTCAAGTGATGACCTAACTCAACGTCACCCTCGGGCATTAGGGGCACCCGATGGGTTCATGCAAAGATTTCAACCACGAAGGTTCAAAATCACATATGCATCACTAAGCATCATCACTAACTATTTGCATGTCATCTAGCACATAGCAAGATCAAGAGTAAAGCATGCATCATGTGGTGGTTTCAACTAGGTCACCATCGTAACCCTATCATCATGCATCGGAAACAAGCGGGTTCCGAGAACAAATGTATCATTTCAAAGGGCTGCTTGCTTGGATTGGCTTGGTCTTCAAAGTCTTCAAATCCTTCTCCTTCTCCTTCTTCAGCAACTTCGTCAAATACGGTATCTATACGTCGCATAATAACAACGGAAAAATAAGACCACAAATAAAACAGAAAAATCAACGTGCTCAGAAAAATGTCAACTTATTTTTGTAAAATACTAGAGGGATTTCTAAGATGGAGAAAATTCTTAGTTGGAGTTTTGGAGTTACAGAATGGAATCTAGGGATTTTTGAATAGGAGTTATACTGCTCAAATTTGAATTTAAATTTGAACAGAACAGAAAAGTTTCATAGATATGAGTGAAAGTGACACCATTAAATAGGTTGGAATATTACATGATTTTAGGAGTTGGAATTATTTCATTTGGACCAATATTCTTTTCTGTAAAAATGTTTGAAATAATTACAGAAAGAATAAAAGAAATGCCCCTGTGCAACTGGGCCAGAGAGGCCACAGTGCACGGCCCAGGGCGTCCAGCCCAGCCGCACGGGTGCCAGCGCGCGCACGTCAGGTTTTTCAACCTGACGGGCGGGGCCCGGCGGTCAGTGGCTGTGAGGAGGGGGAGGGAGAGGTGAGGATGATAGGCGGGGCCCGCCTGTCATCTCCAACCTCACGGCCACGGCGACGGCGAGCTCACCGGCGTTGATTCCGGCCACGGCGACGGCAACGGAGGGCAGGGACGTGATCAACGTCGAGTGGCGGATGCGGTGGAGGTGGTGCGGCACGCCGGGGAGGTCGGGTTCGCCGGCGGCGAGGTGGGACGGCGGAGGAGCTTCGGGAGGTCGTCGCTCCGGCCGATTCCGGCTGCAACAAAGAGGGGAAAGCGAGGGGAAAGAATCAGTGGTGCATGGCGGTTCTAGATCGGGCATAAAGAAGGGCGGAGGAGGCCTATACTGCGAGATCACCGGCGGCCCGACGCGGCGGAGCTCCGGTCGATCCCGAGCACTAGGACCTTCTGGGGATGAACTGGTGGTGCTGGAACGATGCTGAGGATGAGGAGAAGCTGCTGGTGCTGTTGGAGAGGCTCGGTGGGGGGGGTCCTATTTATACGGGAACGGCGGAGCCCCGTGGACCAGTGCGCCGGCGAGCTCCTGCTCGACGCTACAGCGCACGGGAGGCGAGGGGAGTGAGTCCATGGCATTGCTGGACGAGCTCTACGTCCATTTGAGGTGAGAGGAGGAGCGGGGAACCTTCCAGGCCGTGCGCGCGTGTGAGCCCGAGGAGTGGGTGTTGCGCGCGGCCGGTGCGCGTGCGACAACGGCCACTGGAGGGCGCAGGAGGAGGGGGGACAGCGCCGGGGTGGTCGCGGACGTCGAGGGGCATCGACTGGCCCGAGGGGAGAGCCCGAGGCTGTCGGGGGCCGGCGATTGGCTGAAGCTACAGTGCGTGGGCACACTGTAGCGCGCTCTGGAGCGCCCTTATCGCATGCCACGGCATGCCATTGGCCTCCTGGTCGCGCCCATCGTGTCTGGGGTATCCAGGGTGATGCAAGTAGTACGTATGCAGCCTTGGATGCTCTAGAGATGCTGTGTGAGAGAGAGAGAGGAAGCTGGTAACTTGGTAGGAATTGGCTGTCCAGCAGGGTAAACTAGGGTTCTTACCCCTCAATCATGGAGCTGGGGTCCTGGGGAAGTTACTGGAGGTAGCTAGTAACTGGATGAACATGTGGTAGAAAGTTGAGGCCAAGGTGAAAGGTAAAAGTGATCAAGAAGAGGGTTTTGGTAATTCTGCAGAAGGTGTTTGATTTGTGTTTGGTCAAGCAAATGATCTCCACTTGCCATGACACTTAACAGGATTGAATGACATGTGAAAATAGGGTGCTTCACCAAATTTGGGCTCATTTGAAGAAACTAGCCAATGTAACTTTGGTGAACCCTAGAAATCAACAAAAATGGCTTCATCTTGTTTGAGTCAAGCTAATCATCTCCCCTTGATGCACCACTTGGTGTAGTTTCATCATTTGGGGTATTGATCATGCCCACAAAGTTTGAAGCTCTAGGTAAAAAGTTGGTAGTGTAAAGTTGTTCAAATTTGCATTTGAACAGAAAGGGTTTTGGGGTGTTCTGATCAAGTTGCTCTAATCCAATACTTGTACCATTTGGTCTGGATGCCTTATTAGGCATTTCTAGCATGTGCACCAAATTTGAGAGCATTTGGATAAGTTTGGCAATGTAAAGTTGCTCAAACTTCAAATATGGACATAATGGTTTTGAGGGGATTAGATGATGTTTTCTTGCTTCCCAAGGCATGGGACTTGGCAAGATCATCAAATATGTCATATATGACATAATAGAATTTCCCTGGAATTTTTGGAGAATATTTCCTTTGTAAATATTTCAAAAGCTTGAAATATCCAGAAAGGGTTTAAGAAGGATTAGCCCATTATTTTGAACATGACCAAGTGCTGAAACTCTTATATATGGACAATATATGTCCTCTGAGTCTCCCTGAATTTTGGCAAATATTTTTGAAATAGTTAAATAATTTTCCCCTATTAAAGACCATTTCTGGCCTTAAGAAAAAGCTTTTAAATAAAATAGGAAAATAACTTTTAAAAATATACTTTTGTGGTTTCTGGGAGTCCTATGACTACTAGGTCTCAAATATACTTTTTGAAATAATTTTCTCACCCTAAATCAAGCACTTGCAGTGTAAACCTCAATTCAGGGGTTGTTGGAAAACTAAATTTAGAAAATACATTTTGGCCAAATTAATTTTGTAAGAAAATTCTATACTGTTATATAACACTTGGCATGATAATTGGGCAGAAGTTTTGGGTATGGAGATGAATTCTACAAGAGGGAATAGTTGACTTTAATGAGCACATGAAAAGCATATGAAGAAAAACTCAATTCCAAATAAAAGCCAAATGATGCCAAAAAAAAATTGCTGGTCCAAATTTTCATGCTTCATTGAATCAAATAACATGTTACAAAATGCAGGGTGTGACAGACCTACCCCCCTTACAAGAATCTCGTCCCCGAGATTCCTAAACTAGGTCTTAAAAGAGATCGGGAAACTCGGATCTAAGATAGTCTTCTCGTTCCCAGGTTGCTTCTGCTTCGCTGTGGTTGCTCCACTGGACCTTGAAGTACTTGATGGTACGGCTTCGCGTCCGTCATTCTGCTTCGTCCAGAATGCGAATGGGCTTCTCGCGGTAGGTCAAATCAGGCTGCAGATCAATGGCTTGGTGATCAACATCCTTGTAGAGATTGGGCTTGTCTGGAACTTGGAGACATTTCCGGAGTTGTGACACATGGAATACATTGTGCACATCGGATAGCTCAGGTGGTAGTTCCAACTGGTAAGCCACTTCTCCTCGTCGTGCAGTGATCTCAAAGGGTCCGATGAACCTTGGCGCGAGCTTCCCCTTGACGTGGAAACGCTTGGTTCCCTTCAGGGGAGTTACCCGCAGGTACACATGGTCCCCGACATGGAAACTCATGTTTCGACGGTGAGTGTCAGCATAGCTCTTTTGCCTTGACTTGGCTGCCTTCAATCGTTCTCTGACTAGTTGGACTTGCTCTTCTGCTACGCGGAGAATCTCCGGTCCAAAGACTAGTCCTTCTCCAGTCTCTGACCAGTTGAGGGGTGTGCGAAATCTGCGCCCGTACAACACCTCAAATGGTGCCATCTGAAGGCTTGACTGGTAACTGTTGTTATAGGAGAACTCGGCAAAAGGGAGACAATCTTCCCATTTGGCTCCATATGCCAAGACACAGGCTCGGAGCATATCTTCGAGAATCTGATTGACTCGCTTTGTCTGACCTCCGGTCTGTGGGTGAAAAGCCGTGCTGAAAGACAACTTGGTTCCCAAGGCTTCTTGGAACTTCTTCCAGAACCTCGAGGTGAACTGGGTTCCTCGATCTGATACAATCTCCTTGGGAACACCGTGAAGACTTACGATTCGGTCGTTGTAGAGAGCTGCCAGCCGATTGCCATCATAAGTGGTCTTGACAGGAATGAAATGGGCCACCTTGGTCAAATGATCGACTATGACCCAGATAGAGTCATGTCCTCTATTCGACCTTGGTAGTCCAGTGATGAAGTCCATTCCGACTTTATCCCACTTCCACTCAGGAACCTTGAGTGGTTGAAGCAATCCAGCGGGTCGTTGATATTCAGCCTTGACCCTTTGGCACACATCACACTTTGCAACATAGGTTGCAATCTCTCTTTTCATCCCGTGCCACCAGAATCGTGCCTTCAGGTCTTGGTACATCTTGGTTCCTCTGGGGTGGATGGAACACGGAGTGTCGTGGGCTTCTTACAGAATCAGGTTCTTTAGCTCTGTGTTGTTTGGTACGCAGATGCGGCCTTTGTACCAAACAATCTCGTGCTCGTCTTCGAAGAATCCTGGGGCTTTGCCTAGCTTCATCTTCCTCTTGATGCCTTCAATGCTTGCGTGTCCATCTTGTGTCTTCTTGACTTCGTCCATCAGGGTCGGTCTGACTTCCAAGTGATCCAGAAATCCAGGGGTGACCAATTCCAAACTGAATTGTTCGAGTTCCTTAAACAAGGCTGGCTGCCTTTCTTGAATAACAACATTCAAGGAGCAAGCCTTCCTGCTTAAGGCATCGGCCACCACGTTAGCCTTCCCGGGGTGATATTGAACACTGAGGTCATAGTCTTTGATGAGTTCCAACCATCTCCGCTGCCTCATGTTCAATTCCTTTTGGGTGAAAATGTACTTCAGACTCTTGTGGTCTGTGTAGATCTCACACCGTTTCCCTAGGAGGTAATGCCTCCATGTCTTCAAGGCATGAACTACTGCCGCTAGCTCAAGATCGTGAGTGGCGTAGTTCTCCTCATGGGGCCGTAGCTGCCTGGAGAGGTATGCTATGACTCGGCCTTCTTGCATCAGAACGCTTCCCAGTCCGGTTCAAGAGGCATCACAATATATCACGAACTCCTTGTGAATATCGGGTGTTGCCAGAACTGGAGCGGTGGTCAATCTCTTCTTGAGCTCTTGGAAGCTTTCTTCGCATTTTGGCGTCCACTCGAACTTCTTGTCCTTCTTGAGGAGCTGAGTCATTGGTCGTGCAATGCTAGAGAATCCTTCCATGAATTTGCGGTAATAGCCCGCGAGTCCGAGGAAGCTTCTGACTTCCTTGACGGTCGTTGGAGATTGCCATTGGGTCACAGCTTCGATCTTCGCGGGATCAACAGATAATCCTTCCTCGGTCAAGACATGACCTAAGAATCCAACTTTATGCAGCCAGAACTTACACTTGCTGAATTTGGCATACAGTTGGAGCTCTCGAAGCTTGTCTAGGACCATCCTCAGATGCTGCTCGTGTTCTTCCTCCGACTTCGAGAAGACAAGAATGTCATCAATGAAGACAACAACGAACTTGTCCAAATATTCCATGAAGACTTTATTCATGAGATACATGAAGTAAGCTGGAGCATTGGTTAACCCAAAGGACATGGCCGCGTACTCATACAGGCCATATCTGGTTACGAATGCCGTCTTCGGAATATCTTGGGGTCTGATCTTCAGCTGGTAGTACCCAGATCTGAGGTCGATCTTGGAGAACACCTTGGCTCCGCTGAGCTGATCAAACAGATCTTCGATCTTGGGAAGTGGATACTTGTTCTTGATTGTAACTTCATTGAGGGAACGATAGTCAATGCATAAGCGGATGGTACCGTCCCTCTTTGCCACAAACAGAACAGGAGATCCCCAAGGGGAGGCACTTGGGCGGATAAATCCCTTCCTCAGGTGCTCTTCCAACTGCTTCTTCAACTCGGCTAATTCTTCCATCCCCATTCTATAAGGCTTCTTATAGATGGGTCCTGCTCCGGGCACGAGCTCGATGATGAACTCAATGTCACGGTCAGGGGGCATTCCCGGTAGTTCATTCGGAAAGACATCAGGATACTCACATACCACTGGTACTTTCTCTAGCCCAACTTCAGACAGACAGTTGACTTGAGCGGCTTGCGCGGAAGAGGAGTTGGAAGCAAACTTGACTTCGACTCCTTGGTCATTGGTCACAGTGACGGTCCGATTGGCACAGTCTAACAAGCCTTGGTGCTTACTGAGCCAATCCATACCTAAGATCACATCCAAGCCTTGCGATCTCAGGATGATAAGGTCTGCTAGGAAGTCTACACCGTTAATGGTAATACTGACTCCCTTACAGCCTATCTTGGCTCTCATCTCGGCTCCGGGGGTTTGTACCACCATAGGGTTATTCAGGGGTGTAGGGGTCATGCCACTTTTTAATGCAAATCTTTGAGTGACAAATGAATGCGTTGCTCCAGAATCAAACAAGACAGTTGCAGGTGCTGAGTTGACAAGGAACGTACCCAGCACGACGTCCGGGTCTTCCTGGGCTTCTTCAGCAGTGATGTGATTCACACGCCCCTTCCCATGGTTAGGTGGATTGCGAGGAGCTGGGTTCCTTGGTGGCATTCCGCGGCCTTGTCCCGGGTTCTGCGCATTGGGGCGCGGGGCATCAGGCTTCTTGTTGGGGCACACCCTTGAGATGTGTCCGGACTGACCACATCCAAAGCAAGTGACTTGGTTTGGATTGATCTTGTTGCCACCACTGGTATTGGGGTTGAAAGCTGGCCTTGGGTTGGCATACTGCTGAGGCTGAGGGTTGGCACGAGGTGTAGGAGCTCTTGGTTGCTGATAGGTTGGCTTGGTCGGGGCTGACTGCCACGGACGAGGCTTCTGGTTGCTGGAACTTCCCTTGCTGACCATCTTGCGCTTGCGAGTGTCTTCCAAAGCACGCCGTTTGTCTTCAAGCATAAGTGCTTTGTTCACCAGGTCAGCGAAGGATGGGCAGTCGCACACGACAAGCGAGTATTGCAGAGTCTGATTGAGGCCTTCCATGAAGCGCTCCCTTTTTGCAGCATCAGTGCTGACATCTTCAGGGGCATACCTTGACAGAACACTGAACTTCTGCATGTACTCCTTGATAGTGCCACTTCCTTGCTTCAGGGCTCGGAACTCACGCTTTTTGATAGCCATGATTCTGAAAGGAATGTGGGCGTTGCGGAATTCTGCCTTGAAGTTGACCCAAGTGATGTCTTGTTCAGCATGCATGACCTTGAATCCATCCCACCAAGCTCTAGCAGTCCCCCCGAGGTAGTGGGCTGCATAAGCCACCTTCTCGCGGTCTTCGGTGCATCCGACTAGTTCCAGTATTTCCTCAATGGAGCGGATCTAGTCGTCTGCATCCAGGGGTTCAGCAGTCTCGATAAAGGTTGGCGGTGCATGCTTCTTGAACTCTGCCAACGTGGAACGTCCATTGCCATTCCCCGCCGGCTGACGGTTGTTGGTGACAGCTTGAGCAATCAGCTGAAGGGTTGAAGTGTTGGCTTGGCGTTCCTCTCGGAAAGCTTGGAGAAGCTGAGCCATGTCCATGTTCGGAGGAGGTGGTGGTGGTGGAGCTTGGTCGTTGGTTTGGTCGCGGCCTGCCTCTGACTGAGCGGATGCCCCGGCTTCAGGCTGCTAGGTAGAGGTACCAGTACGAGTTACAACAGGCATCCTGTTGGAGCGGTAAAAGGTCTCATGACTTGGAAGAGGGAAAGCAAGATAGATGGGTGCCTAGTAAGGGGGTGGGTGTGACACTAATCAAATCATGCAAGGGCCGAAAGGCCAAAACACATTCATTAAAATCCAAATGGGTGATGTAGTCATTTACACATTCCCGAAGGAAGAATACAACATACATCCAGACACAACAAAAGCAAACACTAGATGGTTTCATATGAACCATACAAGGACTCGACTGCGCATAGGGGTTACACGACCTATCCTACCGTAGAGGTCACAACTGGCATATCCGAGTAGCGAATAATGCCTAAGCGGCGGAATGCTCGGTCGCGTATTCCGGCTCTTCTGGGTCTTCCTCCTTGTCTTCATCTGTCTGGGCTCCCTTATCACTTGAGGGTGTGGGGGAGTGGAGGAGTTGGATACGACGGTGCTTCGTTGGTGGTGCAGGGAAAAGCTTGCGATATTCCCTTGCCGTCATCCGGCGTCGCCGAGGTGGTTCTTCATTCTTCGAAGATACATCCTCAGAGGGCCTTCCGCCTCAGTATGCGATAGCGGACTGTCCAGAAGGTGCTCCTTCCTTCTTGATCCTATTTGCCTTCTCTTGAGCTCGACGAAGAAGTGCCTTGGTCTTGTGAATTTCTTCTCGAAGCTTCACTGATTCCGAGGCCAAGTCTTGTGCCAAGCTGTCGGCACATAGACTGAAGTAGGTCTGGAACCGAAGCAAGAGTCCTTCCTTCAGTGGAGGGGCTAGTGCGCTACTTTCTTCTTCACCTTCCTTCCGGTAAGGTAAGAAGCGAGTTGTCATCTTGGCTGCCATCTCCGGAAGAAGCTCGCGGAGACGGGTTAGTGCCTTGAGTGCAGCAGCCTCGACAGCGAGAGGTAGTGTTGCCATCTGGGGTCCCTCGAAGAACCAACTTGTGGGAGGATCATTTACCTTCACGATCACTTCCACATGGTACTCCACCTCAGTGTCGCTAACCCAATGCTCAAGGTAGGTGAGGATGGGTGCTCGGTGGAACTGACACTCCTGGAGGCTATCCTCGAGAAGTAAGGGGAACCCAGTGGTCAGGTGCTCTTCCGGTACAGCGGCAATTTACAAAGGTGGAATAGGAGGGGTTAATAAGCTGATGAAATCTCAGGTTTAGAAAAGAAGAGAGGTTCAGAAGGTTTTGAAAAAGGGTCTCATCTAACTAATGCCCATGCTAACTAAGGCTTCCTACAGTCAGGATGGCTCTGATACCAGCTCTGTGGGGACCCCGACTTAGAAGTCGAGATCACCGAATGCACGTGTACAGTGATCCTAGAGATCAATGCTCACTGAACACACAGAAGCTGAATAACAAGAGTCTTACATCCATACATACTGTCTTACACAAATTATGGCCATTATGGCCAAGTCTTACATAGATAAAGCCTCACGGGTTGAATAGCAAATGACTCAGATAGCGGAAGTCTTCGATAGTAGGTAGAACCCATGCCATCTGCCTTAACCCTATAGGCATTCTGACTGGGATAGCGTCCTAGTTCGCATGTTCGTATCCAAGGAACTCTTCATCATATTCCTGTTCTTCCATGCCTGGCCAATTAAATAACCAGTGGCAAGCCAATGAGTACTTTGAATATACTCGCAAGCAACCCATGATGTGGTTCAAAGTAACAATGCAATTGAACAATAATGAGCAATCTAGCAAAAGGCTAGATTAAATATCCTACCATCAAGTTATGCATCAATAAACTCGTGTAACCTCGAAGGCAGGTTACCGATATCAATATGAATATGACTCAACTCATCGAGTCAAGTCACCACCTTGACTCGTCACACATATACTTTCACCGATGAAGTAAAATTCTGGACATAGTTTAAGTAGCACCACCCAACTGTCCATGACCGTGGACACGGCAATTCGAATAGTTTTACACTCTGCAGAGGTTGCGCACTTTACCCACAAGATCCGGGGAACTTCCGTGTCGTCCACGACCCGCGGTATCTCAAGTACCCGGGGTAAGCACCCGGTCATTACCTTTCCTTAGACGACACTAACATAGAATCCAGTCGTTGGTACACGGCCCTTGGGTACAAACAATAGATCACGGGACTTGCCCTAATTTCAATGTCACGCGTACCCGAAGGGACCAACGGTGTGTGAAAGCACATTTGCTCCCTGGGTGGTTTTGGTAATTAATGACAACATACTTTGTGGTTGGACTAATGCTTTTATCAAGTATGTTTCAGGAAATTCAATCACATTGGTATTGCAAGATGACTGAAGAAGTGGACCCCTCAAATGCTAAGGGAAGCATTGGCAAAAGCTCAAGACTCTATTTTTGGTTTAGTGATCAAAGATCACATTGAGTCCATAGGAAAGCCAATACTATTAAAAGGGGATGAGGTTGTGTTGATGATCTGGTTGCTCAAGTGCTTAGTGATATATCTCCTTCAACTATCAGCACCTTTCACTACTATACACACTCATAAGTAATCTCGGACAACCGATTCTTCCAACTCAGTCCCACCGAGATGAACCACTTCAGCCATATTCCAAACCCTAGAAAAATCGGTCATTCCGAGTTTGAGATCGGTCACACCGAAACTGAACTGCCAACCTTCTGTAACCATTTCACATCATTTCGGAATAACCGAGTTTGTATTATCGGTCTCACCGAAATGGGCAAGCTTCTGTCTTGGCTCAAATCGGTCTCACCGATATTGCATTTTCGGTCTCACCGATTCTGGCATGTTCCTGTCTTTTCTCAAATCGGTCTATCCGAGTTTTCTTTCTCGGTCCCACCGAAAATCCCAACGTTCATATCTTTGCACTTTCGGTCCCACCGAGATGGTATTTTCGGTCCCACCGAAAATCCCAACGTTCACTATATTTGAACTTTCGGTCTTACCGAGTTTTCACTTCGGTCTCACCGAGATTGGTCAAATATGTGTGTAACGGTTGGATTTTGTGTGGAGGCTATATATACCCCTCCACCCCCTCTTCATTCGTGAGGAGAGCCATCAGAAAGTACTACCACTCCTACCATATACTTTCTGAGAAGAGAACCACCTACCCTTGTGTTGAGATCAAGCCATTCCATTCCTACCATATGAAACTTGATTTCTAGCCTTCCCAAGTTGCCTTCCACTCAATCCTTTCTTCCACCACAGCCATATCAGTGAGGAGAGTTGAGTGTTGGGGAGATTATCATTTGAAGCACAAGAGCAAGGAGTTCATCATCATCAACAACATCTATTACCTTTTGGAGGGTGGTGCCTCCTAGATTGGTTAGGTGTCGCTTGGGAGCCTCCGTCTTTGAGATGTGGAGTTGAACCAAGAAGTTTGTAAGGGCAAGGAGATCGCCTACTTCGTGAAGATCTACCCCGAGTAAGGCTAGTCCTCCGTGGGCGTAGGGCATGATGGAATAGACAAGGTTGCTTCTTCGTGGACCCTTCGTGGGTGGAGCCCTCCGTGGACTCGCGCAGCCGTTACCCTCCGTGGGTTGAAGTCTCCATCAACGTGGATGTACGATAGCACCACCTATCGGAACCACGACAAAAATCTTCGTGTCCCCAAACTGCGTTTGTTTTTCTCCACCTCTCTTTACTATATATGCAATTTACTTTCCGCTGCTTATACTCTAGAATTGCATGTGTAGTGTGTTACTTGAATTGATATTAATTGTGAAACTGCCTAAAACTTTGCATAATCAAAAGGCAGATTTTTATATTGTCAAGTAGTCTAATCACCCCCCCCTCTAGACATACTTCTTCGATCCTACAATTGGTATCAGAGCTTTGGTCTCCATTGCCTTGGTTTACACACCATTGGAGGAAGATGGACGTGTCTACGGATGGGAGTGTTAGCCATAGAGTGCCTGTTCTTAATGGAAGGTTCTATAACTCTTGGAGGTCTGAAATGCTTAGTATCTTTAAGATGTACAATTTGTGCAAATATGTTGAGACCCCTTATGTGCCTCCTGTTGATCCCTTGCACCCTACCATGGATGAAGAGCTTGATTTGCTTCGTAACCTTAGAACTGTAAATCTTATCATTAAAGGGTTACCCGATGACTTGCTTAATCTTGTTACAAACTTTGAGTGTGCCTATGCTATGTGGAAATTCTTGGAAGAACTTTATCCGGACTACTCGTTGAGAAGTCTTGATGAAATTCTACACAAGACTATTGAATTTGATAAGTTGCACCCCAATGATCCCAACTTTGATAAATGCTTTTTTGAGCTTCGTGATCTTATGAAAAAGAAGGGTGATCCCGGTCTTATCAATGTTATCATTAGAAATGCTATTGCATTGCATTCCGAAGACTATTGTCACATTGACCAAACTAATGCAAGTACTTATCAAATTGACCTAGGTGTTGATGATGAACAATCTATGGGTCAATATGATGATGAGCATGAGCAAGACGATGATTACTCCGATTCGGACACCAAGCTAGACAAGGTCATGAAGATTCTCAATCTCATGGCAAATATGAGAGACTACATGTCCGGTGGAAAAGAGTGGATTCTTGATAGTGGATGCACCGATCACATGACTGGAGATAAAGACATGTTTCGAGAGCTTGCAAAAAACGATGGCCCACGCAAGTATGTGACTTTTGGAGACAACTCCAAGGGTAAGGTACTTGGCCCTGGTAAGGTGGCCATATCTCATGATAGCTCTATTCAAAATGTCATGCTTGTAGAATCTCTTGGATACAATTTACTTTCCGTGTCTAGATTAGCTGACTTTGGATTCAATGTGCTATTCACCAAAGTAGATTGCCAAGTCTTTCGTCGTGATAATCAAAACATGGCTTTTACTGGTATCCGTAGAGGTGATCTATATATTGTTGATTTCACTAAGAAAGCCCAACCTAGAGCTTGTTTCATTGCTAAATCCTCTAAAGGTTGGTTATGGCATAGAAGGCTAGGACATGTTGGTATGCGTAACCTAGACAAGCTAATCAAAGGTGATCATATTCTTGGTGTTAAAGATGTTTTCTTTGACAAAGATAGACTTTGTAGTGCTTGTCAAGCAGGAAAACAAGTTGGTGGAAGTCATCCCGTGAAAAACATCATGACCACTAGGAGACCGCTTGAGCTTCTTCATATGGATCTCTTTGGTCCCAATGCTTACAAAAGCCTTGGTGGTAACTCCTTTGGTCTAGTTATAGTTGATGATTATTCCAGATTTACGTGGGTATTTTTCCTTGATGATAAATCGCAGGTTCAGAGGATCTTCAAGACCTTTGCCAAAAAGGCCCAAAATCAATTTGAGGTGAAGATCAAGAAAGTTCGGAGTGACAATGGAACGGAGTTCAAGAACGCCAATGTAGACTCTTTTCTCGATGAGGAAGGGATTCTACATGAGTTCTCGGCTACGTACACTCCTCAACAAAATGGAGTTGTTGAGAGGAAGAACCGAACGCTCATTGAGATGGCAAGAACGATGCTTGATGAATACAAGACACCGAAGCACTTTTGGGGAGAAGCGGTCGAGACAGCTTGTCATGCTATCAACAGGCTTTATCTTCATAAGCTTCTCGGCAAGACATCATACGAGCTTCTCACCGGTAACAAACCCCAAGTGGGATACTTTCGTGTCTTTGGTTCAAAATGCTATATCCTTGATAAGCATCGTCGGTCTAAATTTGCTCCTAAATCTCATGAAGGCTTTCTTCTTGGTTATGGATCAAACTCCCACACCTACCGTGTCTACAATAATTTCACCCGAAAGGTTGAAGAGACGGTAGATGTGAAGTTTGATGAATCTAATGGCTCGCAAGTAGAGCAAATGCCTATTTATGTAGGAGACAAGGACCCATCGGAAGCAATCCAAGATTTATCTATTGGAAAGATCCGTCCCATGGAAGTGAAGGAGAGTACCTCATCTACATATGTGGAGCCACCTACCTCACGGCGAGATGAACCTCAAGGCAACATGGAGGCCTCCACAAGTGGAACTCACCAAGATGAGGAAATGCAACAAGAAGATCCACCACAACCTCCTTCTCCACCACCTCAAGACAACACCAACAACAATGAAGAAGAAGAAGAGGAAGATGAAGATGATGAGGAAGCTGAGCCACAACATCAACAAAAGCTATCCCGAGTCCGAGCAAGAGTCAAGAAGAATCATCCCGTGGAACAAATGATGAACGACATCAACTCCGGGAGAATTACTCGCTCTAAAACTCGCTTAGCTAACTTTTGTGAGCATTACTCATTTATCTCTAGTATTGAACCTATGAAGGTAGAAGAAGCACTTAAAGACCCGGATTGGGTGAACGCTATGCATGAAGAACTACACAACTTCGAGAGGAACAAGGTATGGACTTTGGTAGAGAAGCCCAACGATGATCAAAACATCATTGGAACCAAATGGGTGTTTCGGAACAAGCAAGATGAAGATGGACAAGTCATCCGCAACAAGGCTCGTCTCGTAGCTCAAGGTTACACACAAGTCGAAGGTATGGACTATGGTGAGACCTATGCCCCCGTTGCTAGACTTGAGTCCATTCGCATTCTTCTTGCTTATGCCAACCACCATGATATTACTCTCTATCAAATGGACATCAAAAGTGCTTTCCTAAATGGTGAAATTGAGGAGGAAGTATTTGTAAAACAACCTCCCGGTTTTGTGAATCCCAAAAAGCCTAATCATGTTTACAAGTTGCACAAAGCTCTTTATGGTCTTAAACAAGCTCCTAGAGCTTGGTACAAATGCTTAACTAGTTTTCTTCTTGAAAAAGGCTTTGAGATTGGAAAGATAGACTCAACGCTGTTCACAAAAAGGGTTAATGGTGAACTATTTGTGTGCCAAATATATGTTGATGATATTATCTTTGGTTCAACTAACCCCCATTTTAGCAAGAAGTTTGGACAGCTCATGTCGGAGAAGTATGAAATGTCCATGATGTGTGAACTCAAATTCTTCCTTGGGTTGCAAATCAAGCAATCTAAGGAGGGTACCTTTGTCTCACAAACAAAGTACACCAAGGATCTCTTCAAGAAGTTCAACATGCAAGAAAGCAAAGGTATGAGTACCCCTATGCCTACTAGTGGACATAATGACTTGACAAAAGATGGAGTACCCGTTGATCAAAGGGTTTACCGATCTATGATTGGTTCTCTACTATATCTTTGTGCTTCTCGTCCTGACATAATGTTGAGTGTATGCATGTGTGCGCGATATCAAGCAGCCCCTAAAGAATGTCATCTT
The DNA here is from genome assembly GCA_902687465.1 of Secale cereale. Lineage (NCBI taxonomy): Eukaryota > Viridiplantae > Streptophyta > Magnoliopsida > Poales > Poaceae > Secale > Secale cereale. The sequence goes on from LR738711.1 coordinate 740,773,863, forward strand.
AAAGCTGTTAAAAGGATAGTGAGATACCTGATACACACACCAAACTTTGGCATTTGGTATCCTAAGAGGGCCTCTTTCGATCTTGTTGGCTATTCCGACTCGGACTATGCCGGTGACAAGGTTGATAGAAAGTCAACTTCGGGTACATGTCAATTCCTTGGTCGATCCCTTGTATCTTGGTCCTCCAAGAAACAAAATTCGGTATCTTTATCCACTCCCGAAGCGGAATATATTGCTGCTGGTTCGTGTTGTGCTCAATTACTATGGATGACACAAACGCTTAAGGATTATGGGATACATGTGAGACGTGTTCCCTTGCTTTGTGACAATGAGAGTGCAATCAAGATTGGACACAATCCTGTGCAACACTCTCGAACAAAACATATTGAAGTTCGTCACCATTTTATTCGTGATCATATTGCCAAGGGTGATATTAATCTTAAGCATGTTCGCACTGACAAACAACTTGCTGATATCTTTACAAAACCTCTTGATGAGAAAGTGTTTTGTCGCTTAAGGAGTGAGTTGAACATCATTGATGCTTCAAACTTGGAGTGATAACTCCATTGATGCATGCAAGGCATGAGCTTACTTGACTAATCCTTGATATTTCTCTTATGATGATGATCATATGTCTTGGACACATTTGCCTCCTTGTATTGCATCTAACTCTTTGCAGGTACTTGGATGATCAACATTCCACGAGATTACCACACACTCAAATCATGAGTAATCTTGTCATTGACCAAGTATCTAGCCCTTCGGGATGTTGAGCTCAAGGAACAAAATTCCACATATCCTTTTTGACACCTTATACATCTAGTATTTCACTCTTGTCATCTTGGATATTCTTGAGTATTTCCTTGCTTGCCTAACCCATGTAGGAAGATGAACTACACAAGTAGAAATGGCGCTCCAACCTCACATTCAATGAGCACCTACATCGAGCTTACCTACATGAGCAAAGCATCAACAAACCCAAGGTATGTTCTTCACATCTTTGAGGAGCTTTGCTCAAAGTCATGAGTACAAGCAGCTTCATAAGATGTGATCACATCAAATGCTTAATTGAAAAATGGCAACCCCATTTTGAGCTTAAACGATGAGTATGACCTATGATCAAATGTCCTCATTTGACTCCTAAGTCAATGTACTCAAACATAGGTGACTTTGTCGGCGACCTTTATCTAGATGAAGTACATATGCTTTTGGAGTTTTTCTGTTTTCTCTTATGTTCTCTCATTGAGTTTTCTTTAAACAAAAAAAAAACACTTCATCTAGGAATCTTTTTATTTCTTTTCTTATGTTTCTTTGTGAATATCCTTCTGGCTCTGATCAATTCCCCGAAAATCTTTTACAAATTCATTGCAAATCTTTTGAAACTTTCCTTGCAAAGTGAGCTGAATTATTTCTGTATTTCCCTGGAATAAACTCGGCATCACCGATTTGAAACTTTCGGTTTAACCGAAAAGGATTCGGACCCACCGATCCATAAAATTCGGTGTCACCGATTTATCTTCCAGGACATCAACTTCTGCAGCTCCACTCAAATTTTAAATCTTAAAGAGGGAGAAGACTCAAATTTGCCCTGTTGTGATTCTTAAGGATCCCACTTCTTTCTTTCTTTCTTTCCTTCTTTCTTTCCATCTTTCCTGTCCTACCTAGTTTGCTGTCCTTTTCGGCACTTGATGTCAAAGGGGGAGAGGACTTAGGGGGAGTAGGGGGAGTAGGGGAGAAGAGAAGACTTAGGGGAAGAAGAAAAGCAATCTTATCTTAAGGGGGAGAGAATCACATCAAAGCTTTGTCGTGTTTTACATTGGACATTACAATTGGCATCATTCTTTTGATTTTGCTTTCCATAACAAAATCTCTCAGAGTTCATTGAAAATCTTTTAGCTTCGGAGACATGTTTGCTGATTCAAGCCTGTGCTCAATATGAGACACTCTTTATACATGTCCTCCCTGGCTTGGTACTCTTGATGTTCTTGCAGTTGGTTGAAGGAATACTCTTGTGTTATCTAACCTTGTTTTCTCAAGTTTATCCCTTCAGGTACAATGTCAAGGAACCTCAAGGTAAGTATATGCATCTTGCAGAATGTGCATGATGGTGACTTGCTTGTAAATACTTGTTTGCGAGAAATCACCATGCACATATGCATTACCACTCACTTCCTTTCATCTGCTCTGATGCATATAGCCAAGCTGCATGTAGCACATCTTGCTTATCTCTCTTGTGTGCTTGTGGTAGTCCAAAACCATAATCCATGAAAATCTTGCACACTTGTATGGGGAGCCTGTGTACTACATGCTTGTCAAAGCTTTCGTGATAATTCTGTCTTTCTTTCAATAAGCTTTGATGTCTTGTTTAGTATAATTTCAGTGTGTTGCCATCAATTACCAAAAAGGGGGAGATTGAAAGCACATTTGCTCCCTGGGTGGTTTTGGTAATTAATGACAACATACTTTGTGGTTGGACTAATGCTTTTATCAAGTATGTTTCAGGAAATTCAATCACATTGGTATGGCAAGATGACTGAATGTAACACCCCAAAATTTTAACCATGGTTTATTTATTAAAATTTTTGTCAGGAAATTAAAATTTTCTTTTCTGGGTTTTCTTTTGATCTCAGTACCATTCTTTTCTTTTGAATTGTGGAATTTTTCCCTCAAGGGGAACCTTTCAAGAATATTGTTGGACTTGTATTCCCTCTCAAGATCATTTCTTTTATCAGTGGAATTATTTCTGTAAATATTTCCCTAAAACTTATTTGCTTTTAAATTGATTTCTCATAAGTTTGGAGTCTCTTTTGCACTGCAACCCTTTGATAAATGCATTTAAAAATTCCACCAAAATTTGGAGATGTTGGTAGAAGTATGTAATTCATTTCCATGCAAAAACCCAATGGTGTTCTTTGGAAAATTTGAGCAAAACATCCTCATTTGTGTTCTGGTCCAGTTTAGTGGTTTGTACTACAGCCCCATTTTTGCTTGCCCTTTTGCCTCTAAATTTTCTCCTGCTTATAGTCTACCCTACCAAACTCTTAAATCCAGGAGATTGAACTCATTGGAATATTTTTGGTCCATGCAAGGATAGCTTTTATCTTCTGTCCAGATTTGGTTTTCTCAAAGACTTGCACTAGGAAGTTTTGACTTTTGACAAACTAACCTTGCCACCCTCTTTTT
>LR738711.1:740777055-740847879 GCA_902687465.1 Secale cereale
GAAGATACCGGCTGCATCCGGTAGGCAGGCCACCTGGTCCGGGGGCATGGGTGTTTCCGGTTGGAGCCGAGGGGGTAGCTCCCCTAGTTTGCGCGCAATATAAATTCTGTGATCCCATGCTACTCGAGGTTGTAGCCTCCCCACTTAGAGTTTTACTTAACAGGTGTCGTGGGTGATTCCAGTCACCGGTAAGTTAAGCTGGTGTGTGCAGGTCAGGTGTGTTTTCAACTAAAAGACCGTAAATGGAATTAGTCCCGATGGACTAAAGGAAACCGTTACTCGTGGGTAAAGAGTACACCCTCTGCAGAGTTTATATCTATTCGAATAGCCGTGTCCGCGGTTAAGGACTACAGTCTGGGATGGGTCAAGTGTCGGTCTTAGTGTCGGTCTTCGGAGGAAAAACTGCTAAGCCAGAACATTGGTCATAACATGTGACATATGATGATTATGATTATTATTATTTTTGGACTAACCATTCGTATCATTTGAATTACTGAATATCCCTGGGATGGTTCTACCTCCTGGATATTCCCTGTGATATTTTTCATATAAGCCCTTTATGTGGTGTCGCTCAGACGCCCGACTGTGGCACGTTTGTTTTTATTTTCTTTATAAGCCCTTTATGTGACGTCGCTCAGACGCCCGACTGAGGCATGCTTGTGTTTTATTTTTTCATATAAGCCCTTTATGTGGTGTCGCTCAGACGCCCGACTGTGGCATGTTTGTTTTTATTTTCTTTATAAGCCCTTTATGTGACGTCGCTCAGACGCCCGACTGAGGCATGCTTCATTTTATTATCCTTTCGAGGCGTCGCTTCGGACACCCGATCGGTGCATTTTATTTTGATTGCTTATTCATGGTTTATAAGAATAACATGCTTGCGTCATGAATTTTATTTCGCGACTAACGAAGTAATCATGGAACATTTTAGAGCATGAATGTCATTTGTTATATTGTACCTGTGTTCATAATGTTTGCGAGTACATTCAAAGTACTCACTGGCTTGTCCCTGGCTATTGTCTTGGCCAGATTTCTTGCTTGGAGAGGAACGCTGCGATGGCAGCCCCGGAACCTAGGCAACGGTGATAGCAGCCTCGCGAAGATAGGAGTTATCCAGGTCAGCTGTTCCTGTGGGAAATGGAGTCCCATAGACGCTGATGTTTCGCAAACCGCTTCCGCCATCAACCACTAGAACCCTTTTGTTGTACTCATGGACCAGAATGGTCTTGTACTACATATTTTGTATTTTGCTTGGAATTTCTGTATCAAGTTTGTGTCTCATCAGCTAACAGTAATCCTGGGGCTGGTGAGCACAAGGGCCGTTTACTGGGAAATTAATATCCTGGAAAACCGGTCCTGACACTGAAGAAGTGGACCCCTCAAATGCTAAGGCAAGCATTGGCAAAAGCTCAAGACTCTATTTTTGGTTTAGTGATCAAAGATCACATTGAGTCCATAGGAAAGCCAATACTATTAAAAGGGGATGAGGTTGTGTTGATGATCTGGTTGCTCAAGTGCTTAGTGATATATCTCCTTCAACTATCAGCACCTTTCACTACTATACAGACTCATAAGTAATCTCGGACAAACCGATTCTTCCAACTCAGTCCCACCGAGATGAACCACTTCAGCCATATTCCAAACCCTAGAAAAATCGGTCATTCCGAGTTTGAGATCGGTCACACCAAAACTGAACTGCCAACCTTCTGTAACCATTTCACATCATTTCGGAATAACCGAGTTTGTATTATCGGTCTCACCGAAATGGGCAAGCTTCTGTCTTGGCTCAAATTGGTCTCACCGATATTGCATTTTCGGTCTCACCGATTCTGGCATGTTCCTGTCTTTTCTCAAATCGGTCTAACCGAGTTTTCTTTCTCGGTCCCACCGAAAATCCCAACGTTCATATCTTTGCACTTTCAGTCCCACCGAGATGGTATTTTCGGTCCCACCGAAAATCCCAACGTTCACTATATTTGAACTTTCGGTCTTACCGAGTTTTCACTTCGGTCTCACCGAGATTGGTCAAATATGTGTGTAATGGTTGGATTTTGTGTGGAGGCTATATATACCCCTCCACCCCCTCTTCATTCGTGAGGAGAGCCATCAGAAAGTACTACCACTCCTACCATATACTTTCTGAGAAGAGAACCACCTACCCTTGTGTTGAGATCAAGCCATTCCATTCCTACCATATGAAACTTGATTTCTAGCCTTCCCAAGTTGCCTTCCACTCAATCCTTTCTTCCACCACAGCCATATCAGTGAGGAGAGTTGAGTGTTGGGGAGATTATCATTTGAAGCACAAGAGCAAGGAGTTCATCATCATCAACAACATCTATTACCTTTTGGAGGGTGGTGCCTCCTAGATTGGTTAGGTGTCACTTGGGAGCCTCCGTCTTTGAGATGTGGAGTTGAACCAAGAAGTTTGTAAGGGCAAGGAGATCGCCTACTTCGTGAAGATCTACCCCGAGTAAGGCTAGTCCTCCGTGGGCGTAGGCCATGATGGAATAGACAAGGTTGCTTCTTCGTGGACCCTTCGTGGGTGGAGCCCTCCGTGGACTCGCGCAGCCGTTACCCTCCGTGGGTTGAAGTCTCCATCAACGTGGATGTACGATAGCACCACCTATCGGAACCACGACAAAAATCTTCATGTCCCCAAACTGCGTTTGATTTTCTCCACCTCTCTTTACTATATATGCAATTTACTTTCCGCTGCTTATACTCTAGAATTGCATGCGTAGTGTGTTACTTGAATTGATCTTAATTGTGAAACTGCCTAAAACTTTGCATAATCAAAAGGCAGATTTTTATATTGTCAAGTAGTCTAATCACCCCCCCTCTAGACATACTTCTTCGATCCTACAGTGTGTCCGGTGCCCTGTAAAAACAGTCATGGTCGTCTATCCAAGCACGACCCCGTCCCCGGAAAGACCTCAAGTCTTCCCGTCACTAGTAATGCGGGCACCATGCTAGTATCGACCTAATCAATCAATAAAGCCCCGTCCCATAAGGGGTAGTGTGGTTGCACATGTTTGGTTAGGACGGTAGTCACACATAAATCTAATCCATCATTTCACCCATGCACATGATTAACCGACACATCACTTCTTCCTCAAGTGATGACCTAACTCAACGTCACCCTCGGGCATTAGGGGCACCCGATGGGTTCATGCAAAGATTTCAACCACGAAGGTTCAAAATCACATATGGATCACTAAGCATCATCACTAACTATTTGCATGTCATCTAGCACATAGCAAGATCAAGAGTAAAGCATGCATCATGTGGTGGTTTCAACTAGGTCACCATCGTAACCCTATCATCATGCATCGGAAACAAGCGGGTTCCGAGAACAAATGTATCATGGTCAAAGGGCTGCTTGCCTGGATTGGCTTGGTCTTCAAAGTCTTCAAATCCTTCTCCTTCTCCTTCTTCAGCAACTTCGTCAAATACGGTATCTATACGTCGCATAATAACAACGGAAAAATAAGACCACAAATGAAACAGAAAAATCAAAGTGCTCAGAAAAATGTCAACTTATTTTTGTAAAATACTAGAGGGATTTCTAAGATGGAGAAAATTCTTAGTTGGAGTTTTGGAGTTACAGAATGGAATCTAGGTATTTTTGAACATGAGTTATACTGCTCGAATTTGAATTTAAATTTGAACAGAACAGAAAAGTTTCATAGATATGAGTGAAAGTGACACCATTAAATAGGTTGGAATATTACATGATTTTAGGAGTTGGAATTATTTCATTTGGACCAATATTCTTTTCTGTAAAAATGTTTGAAATAATTACAGAAAGAATAAAAGAAATGCCCCTGTGCAACTGGACCAGAGAGGCCACAGTGCACGGCCCAGGGCGTCCAGCCCAGCCGCACGGGTGCCAGCGCGCGCACGTCAGGTTTTTAAACCTGACGGGCGGGGCCGGGCGGTCAGTGGCTGTGAGGAGGGGGAGAGAGAGGTGAGGATGACAGGCGAGGCCCGCCTGTCATCTCCAACCTCACGGCCACGGCCACGGCGAGCTCACCGGCGTTGATTCCGGCCACGGCGACGGCAACGGAGGGCAGGGACGTGATCAACGTCGAGTGGCGGATGTAGTGGAGGTGGTGCGGCACGCCGGGGAGGTCGGGTTCGCCGGCGGCGAGGTGGGACGGCGGAGGAGCTTCGGGAGGTCGTCGCTCCGGCCGATTCCGGCTGCAACAGAGAGGGGAAAGCGAGGGGAAAGAATCAGTGGTGCATGGCAGTTCTAGATCGGGCAGAAAGAAGGGCGGAGGAGGCCTGTACTGCGAGATCACCGGCGGCCCGACGCGGCGGAGCTCCGGTCGATCCCGAGCACTAGGACTTTCTGGGGATGAACTGGTGGTGTTGGAGCGATGCTGAGGATGAGGAGAAGCTGCTGGTGCTGTTGGAGAGGCTCAGGGGGTCCTATTTATAGGGGAACGGCGGAGCACCGTGGACCAGTGCGCCGGCGAGCTCCTGCTCGACACTACAGCGCACGGGAGGCGAGGGGAGTGAGTCCACGGCGTTGCTGGACGAGCTCTACGTCCATTTGAGGTGAGAGGAGGAGCGGGGAACCTTCCAGGCCATGCGCGCGTGTGAGCCCGAGGAGTGGGTGCTGCGGGCGGCCGGTGCGCATGCGACGACGGCCACTGGAGGGCGCAGGAGGAGGGAGGACAGCGCCGGGGTGGTCGCGGACGTCGAGGGGCATCGACTGGCGCGAGGGGAGAGCCCGAGGCTGTCGGGGGCCGGCGATTGGCTGAAGCTACAGTGCGTGGGCGCACTGTAGCGCGCTCTGGAGCGCCCTTATCGCATGCCATGGCATGCCATTGGCCTCCTGGTCGCGCCCACCGTGTCTGGGGTATCCAGGGTGATGCAAGTAGTACGTATGCAGCCTTGGATGCTCTGGAGATGCTGTGAGAGAGAGAGGAAGCTGGTAACTTGGTAGGAATTGGCTGTCCAGCAGGGTAAACTAGGGTTCTTACCCCTCAATCATGGAGCTGGGGTCCTGGGGAAGTTACTGGAGGTAGATAGTAACTGGATGAACATGTGGTAGAAAGTTGAGGCCAAGGTGAAAGGTAAAAGTGATCAAGAAGAGGGTTTTGGTAATTCTGCAGAAGGTGTTTGATCAGTGTTTGGTCAAGCAAATGATCTCCACTTGCCATGACACTTAACAGGATTGAATGACATGTGAAAATAGGGTGCTTCACCAAATTTGGGCTCATTTGAAGAAACTAGCCAATGTAACTTTGGTGAACCCTAGAAATCAACAAAAATGGCTTCATCTTGTTTGAGTCAAGCTAATCATCTCCCCTTGATGCACCACTTGGTGTAGTTTCATCATTTGGGGTATTGATCATGCCCACAAAGTTTGAAGCTCCAAGTAAAAAGTTGGTAATGTAAAGTTGTTCAAATTTGCATTTGAACAGAAAGGGTTTTGGGGTGTTCTGATCAAGTTGCTCTAATCCAATACTTGTACCATTTGGTCTGGATGCCTTATTAGGCATTTCTAGCATGTGCACCAAATTTGAGAGCATTTGGACAAGTTTGGCAATGTAAAGTTGCTCAAACTTCAAATATGGACAGAATGGTTTTGAGGGGATTAGATGATGTTTTCTTGCTTCCCAAGGCATGGGACTTGGCAAGATAATCAAATATGTCATATATGACATAATAGAATTTCCCTGGAACTTTTGGAGAATATTTCCTTTGTAAATATTTCAAAAGCTTGAAATATCCAGAAAGGGTTTAAGAAGGATTAGCCCATTATTTTGAACATGACCAAGTGCTGAAACTCTTATATATGGACAATATATGTCCTCTGAGTCTCCCTGAATTTTGGCAAATATTTTTGAAATAGTTAAATAATTTTCCCCTATTAAAGACCATTTCTGGCCTTAAGAAAAAGCTTTTAAATAAAATAGGAAAATAACTTTTAAAATTATACTTTTGTGGTTTCTGGGAGTCCTATGACTACTAGGTCTCAAATATACTTTTTGAAATAATTTTCTCACCCTAAATCAAGCACTTGCAGTGTAAACCTCAATTCAGGGGTTTTTGGAAAACTAAATTTATAAAATACATTTTGGCCAAATTAATTTTGTAAGAAAATTCTATACTGTTATATAACACTTGGCATGATCATTGGGCAGAAGTTTTGGGTATGGAGATGAATTCTACAAGAGGGAATAGTTGACTTTAATGAGCACATGAAAAGCATATGAAGAAAAACTCAATTCCAAATAAAAGCCAAATGATGCCAAAAAAAATTGCTGGTCCAAATTTTCATGCTTCATTGATGCAAATAACATGTTACAAAATGCAGGGTGTGACAGATGCATACCCTACTCATGATCTTTACCATGTGCTTAGATGCAATGACAAATGGTTAGTTGTGATGCTTAGTGATGCATATGAGCCATGAATCCTTCGTGGTTGCATTCTTTTCGAAAACCCCATCGGGTGCCCCTAATGCCCGAGGGTGATGTTGAGTTAGGTCATCACTTGAGGAAGAAGTGGTGTGCCAAGAAAGATCTCGTGTGTGGGTGAAATGATGGATTAGATTTATGTGTGACTATCGTCCCAACCAAACATGTGCAACCACTCTACCCCTTATGGGACGGGGCATTATTGATTACTTAGGCTGATACTAGCATGGTGCCCACATTACTAGTGATGGGGAAGACTTGAGGTCTCTCCTGGGACGGGGTCGTGCTTGGATAGGCGACCATGACAGTTTTCACAGGGCACCGGACACACCGTTGGTCCCTTCGTGTATGCGTGACATTGTAAAAAGGGCAAGTCCCATGATATACCGTTTGTACACGAGGGCTGTGCACCAACGAGTGGACCCTATGTTAGTGTCGTCTAGGGAAAGGTAATGACCGGGTGCTTTCCCCGAGTACTTGAGGTACTGCGTGATCGTGGGTGACACGAAAGCTTCCCGGATCTTGTGGGTAAAGTGCGCAACCTCTGCAGAGTGTAAAACTATTCGAATAGCCGTGTCCACGGTCATGGACAGTTGGGAGGTGCTACTTAATCTATGTCCAGAATTTTACAATCTCGGTGAAAGTGTGTGTGTGTGTGTTGAGTCAAGGTGGTGACTTGACTCGTTGATAAAGAATTGAACTCTATTCATGTTGATATCTGTAACCTGTCTTCGAGGTGACCCAAATTCATTGATGCATGTTACATGATGGTATAATAACTTAGCTAGCTTGCACCTAGGTTGCTTATTGTTATACCTTTGCATTGTTATCTTGAACCAAATCATGGGTTGCTTGAGAGTACATTCAAAGTACTCATTGGCTTGCCACTGGTTATTTAATTGGCCAGGCATGGAGGAGCAGGAATTTGAAGAAGAATTCTATGGAGACGAACATGCGAACTAGGACGCTTTCCCAGTCAGAATGCATGTAGGGTTAAGGCAGATGGCATGGGTTCTACTTATCTACGAAGACTTCTGCTATCCGAGTTTATTTTCTATTCAGCCCTTGAGGCTTTATCTATGTAAGACTTGGCCATAATGGTCATAATTTGTGTAAGACGGTATGTATGGATGTAAGACTCTTGTTATTCAGCTTATGTGTGTTCAGTGAGCATTGATTTCTTTGATCACTGTACACGTGCATTCGGTGATCTCGACTCCTAAGTCGGGGTCCCCACAATCAAGTCCGCTTTATCCCATACGCAACAATCCGCTTACTCGGGTTTATGCTTCTGTCACTCAAGCAACTCACTATAAGCGAATCATGAACGTATTGCGACACCCTACAGCGGGAATCCATCACGCTTGCGCGACACGGAGGGCACCATAGGACAACACCAAAATAAAACATACAACTCGTACCAATCCAGATCATCAATCAACCCAAAGACAAAGGATATCTACTCAAAACATCATAGGATGGCAACACATCATTGGATCATAATATGTGGCATAAAGCACAGTAGGGACTACAGCGGGGTGCGGGAGAGTGCACCGCTTAAAAGAGATGAGGATGGTGATGATGATGGTGAAGTTGATGAAGACGATCACCGCGGCGATGATTCCCCTCCCGATGGCACTCCGGCGCCCCCGAGAGAGAGGAGGAGAGGTTCTCCCCCTTGTGCTTCCTCCTCCATGGCCTCCCCCCTAGATGGGGAGAGGTTCTCCCTCTGGTCCTTTGCCTTCATGGCGATGATGTCCCCTCTATGATCCTCCTCCATGGCCTCCGGTGATGATGGCCCCCTCCGACAGGGTGCCAGAGAGGGCCTATATTGATTTCTCATGGTTACAGAGGCTTGCGGCGGCGGAACTTCCGATCTAGGTTATTTTCTAGAGGTTTCTGTATTGATAGGAATTTTTTGCGTCGGTCTCACGTCCAGGGGGTCTCCGAGCCGTCCACGAAATAGGGGCCCACGCCCAGGGGCTGGGCACGCCCCCCACCCTTGTGGACACCTCGGGACTGTTCTGGCCCAACTCTTTTACTGCAGGGGCTTCTTTTGGTCCATAAAAATCATCAAAAATTGGCACGTCAATTGGACTCCATTTGGTATTCCTTTTCTGTTAAACTCAAAAACAAGGCAAAAACAGAAACTGACACTGGGCTCTAGGTTAATAGGTTAGTCCCAAAAATCATATAAAATAGCATATAAATGTATATAAAACATCTAAGATGGATAATATAATAGCATGAATACTTCATAAATTATAGATACGTTGGAGACGTATGAACATCCCAAAACTTAATTCCTTCTCGTCCTCGAGTAGGTAAATGATAACAGAAATAATTTACGAAGTGTGAATGCTAGCAGGTGCACAAGTTTGATCAATGATAATTGCAATCACCTTTTCTAGCATCATTATGTGTCATAACAGTAGCTCATCTCATAAAAAATTTCATGATCAAGTAACAAGCTATTCACATGTTAAAGTATAGATCATAAACTTTCTTGAAAACTAACAAACAGTGCTCTTAGTCATCAAACAATTGCAATTCATCTTATTTTCGGGAAGGGTCTATGTAAGAGCTTTGATTCAGCAAACTCCACAAACTCAACTATCATTTAATCTTTCACAATTGCTAACACTCATGTGATATTTATGGGTTCAAAGTTTTAATCAGACACAAAGAAAGATAGGGGCTTATAGCTTCGGCTCCCAACCTTTTAACTCAAGAGTAATGTCAACAATAATAATTTATGAAAACGTACATCCAAGTGGATATATATATATATATATCCAGATCGCTCCAACAGAAAGTGCTTGCCAAAGAAAAAAGTGTAAAAAGGAAAGGTGACGATCACCATGACTCTTGTATAAGGGTAGAAGATAAAAGTAAAAGATAGGCCCTTCGTAGAGGGAAGCAGAGGTTGTCATGCGCTTTTATGGTTGGATGCACAAAATCTTAATGCAAAAGAATGTCACTTTATATTGTCGCTTGTGATAAAGACCTTTATTATGCAGTCTGTCGCTTTTATTTCTTCCCTATCAGAAGTTCGTCGCTTGTGATAAAGCTTATTTTCTTCACACTAATAGATCATACATATTTAGAAAGCAATTTTTATTGCATGCACCGATGACAACTTACTTGAAGGATCTTACTCAATCCTTAGGTAGGCATGATGGACTCTCATGGTAAAACTGGTTTAAGGGATGTTTGGAAGCACAAGTAGTATTTCTACTTGGTGCAAAGAATTTGGCTAGCATGAGATGGAAAGGCAAGCCCAACATGTTGCATGATCCAAGACAATATAACGTTTTGGATATAGGAAAACATAACCCATTAAGTTGTCTTCCTTGTCCAACACCAACCTTTTAGCATGTCATATTTTAATAGTGCTCACATTTACAAAAGATGTCCAAGATAGTATATTTATATGTGAAATCTCTCTTCCTTCAATATTCTTTCATGAATTGTTCAAGTGACCAATTCTGCGTTTGCTAACTTTCAATAAGTTTACTACCTATACTTATTCTGTGTGAAGTCATTACTCCCCATGGTATAAGCATATGAAACATATATAAATTCAGATTTATGATATTCAATTCATTCAACCATTTACTCATAGGATGTACGTGAAGCACGTGAGTAAATGACAAACTACTCCAAAAGATATAAGTGAAGGACACTGAGTAGTCAAATAATTAACTAGCCATGGGAGGATTCTTTGTCATTCAAGATTTAAGATCCAATGATTTTATTCAAACAGCAAGTAAAATTGAAAATACGCTCCAAGCAAAACACATATCATGTGACGAATAAAAATATAGCTCCGAGTAAGGTATACCGATAGTTTTGAAGACGGAAGAGGGGATGCCTTCCGGGGCATCCCCAAGCTTAGGCTCTTGAGTATTCCTTGAATATTACCTCGGGGTGCCTTGGGCATCCCCAAGCTTATGGTCTTTCCACTCCTTATTCTCCTCATATCGATATCTCACCCAAAGCTTGAAAACTTCAACCACACAAAACTTAACGTAATTTCGTGAGATAGGTTAGTATGATAAAGGGTAAACCATTCACTTTGGTACTGTCAAAGACAAGGTTCATAATTGTTCTCACACAATGCCTACTGTACCATATCATTTCTACAATTTATATTGAGAAATATAAGCCATATAAACTAGAAAACAAGCAAACTATGCAATGAAAACAGAATCTGTCAGAAACAGAACAATCTGTAATGATCTGAACAACAACCATACTTCTGCTACTCTAAAAATTATGAAATAAATTTGTGGACGTGACGAATTTGTATATTAATCTTCTGCAAAAAGAATCAACTCAAAATCACTCGTCTGTAAAAAATGGCAGCTAATACCGTGAGCGCAAAGTTTCTGTTTTTTTTACAGCAAGATCACATTAGCTTTCACCCCAAGTCTTCCCAAAGGTCTTACTTGACACTTTATTGAAACAAAATCTATAAAACATGATTACTACAGTAGCTTAATAATGTAAACACACAAAAATATTAAAGGTAAATATTGGGTTGTCTCCCAACAAGAGCTTTTCTTTAATGCCTTTTAGCTAGGCATGCTGATTTCAATGATGCTCACATAAAAGATAAAAATTGAAACATAAAGAGAGCATCATGAAGAATATGACTAGCATATTTAAATATAACCCACTTCCTATGCCTAGGGATTTTGTGAGCACATAATTTATAGGAACACGAATCAACTGGCATAGGAAGGCAAGACAAGTATCACTTCAAAACTTTAATCACATAGAGAGGAAACTTGATATGATTGCAACTTCTACAAGCATGTATTCCTCCCTCATAAAAAAATTCAGTAGCATCATGAATGGGTTCAATAATATAACCATCACATAAAGCATTCTTTTCATGATCTACAAGCATAGAAATTTTACTACTCTCCACATAAGCAAAATTCTTCTCATTCGGAATAGTGGAAGCAAACTCAAAATAGTGGAATCATTACTAACTAAAGTTGACACTCTTCCAAATCCACTTTGGATGATAGTATTATTCATACTCCAAAAGATATAAGTGAAATTCATGGAGTATTCTATGATTAATATCGACTAGCAAATATCCAAGCTCAAAATATATAAGTGAAGCACACGAAGCATTCTATAAAACCATACTCAAAAGATTTAAGTGAAGCACAAAGATCATTCTATAAGATCACACTCAAAAGATATAAGTGAAGCACATAAGAATTATATAAAGCAAGGAAGGGCTATCTCATACTATCATGGTTCTTAAAAAAAGAAAAAGGAAAACACAAGGGACACAAATCATGTGAATAAAACAAAAACCGAGGTATACCGATAATTGCTCAAGAAGAAAGATGGGATGCCAACCGGGGCATCCCCAAGCTTAGATGCTTGAGTATGCTTGGAATATTTACTTGGGGTGCCTTGGGCATCCCCAAGCTTGAACTCTTGCCTCTCTTTATTCTTCTCATATTGATAGCTCCTCGATCTTCGAACACTTCATCTACACAAAACTTTAACAAAAACTTTGTGAGATCCATTAGTATAATAAAGCAAATCACTACCTTTAGGTACTATTGCAAACTTATTCCAATTTCATATTAGAACTTTATCTACTGTATTCCAACTTCACCATGGTTCATACCCCCCGATACTACCCATAGATTCATCAAAATAAGCGATCAACACATTGAAAACAGAATCTATCAAAAACAGGACAGTCTGTAGTAATCTGGAAGTTTAGTAAACTTATGTAACTCTAAAAATTATAAACAATATATGAAAATTTGCACAATTTGTACAGAAGTAATGTGCACAAAGTTTCAAACCCATTTGACCTTCCAGTAAAAAAAAGTAAAATCACGCGCTATAGCCAAAGTTTCTGTTTTTTGTTCTGCACATAGAAAACAAGAAATCTAATCATCCTAAAACCAAAGCTTGCCACATTATTTTTATAATACAATGGATATATACAAGGGGATAATTATTTACAAAGAAACTTCCATGAAAAAATCTACATTGTTTTTGTGAGCATGAACACAAGTGCTCAAGGTCGACCCTCACTTCTTCAATGCATAACGTTCCAATCACTTATCTTTTTGAAAAACTTTTTAGGCATAAGAGGCAAGTATTTTTTTTTGTATTTTCATTCTTTAAAAAAATGTATGTTTCACCCACAACTAAATAGAAACAAAAAGGAAAAAAATCTCCTTAGTGAAGAAAGCAAACAAGCACACACGAGAATATCAACCCCATGCTATTGCTCCCCGATAACGGTGCCAGAAAAGAGCTTGATGGTCCCCAAGTGCAGGGAATCATCGTAGCAAATTCCCAATGGTGGAAGTGATAAGTATGGAGTGTCGAACCCACAAGGAGCTGAAGGTAAGATCAATATTCTCTTAAGTCCTTTCTGCCACTGCTACGACTCTACGTACACCGAACGTTTGCTTCCAACTAGAAACGAGAAATAAAACTACGTTGTGGGTATGAAGAGGATAACTTTGCATGATATCAGAGAGCTAAAATATAAAAGTTGGCGCTGTTATCATGAAGTTAGAATATATTACTAAATATATTAAATAGCGAGTGTGGAATAATGATGCATCGGTGTGCGTAATTGTCCTAGGCAATTGTTAACAAGACCGGTAGTCATCATTGCAATTTCATATGAGGGAGAGGCATAAGCTAACGCACTTTCTCTTCTTGGATCATGTGCACTTATGATTGGAACTCTAGCAAGCATCCACAAATACTAAATATCATTAAGGTAAAACCCAACCATAGCATTAAAGCATCAAGTCCCCTTTATCCCATACGCAACAATCCCCTTACTCGGGTTTATGCTTCTGTCACTCAAGCAACCCACTATAAGCGAATCATGAACGTATTGCAACACCCTACAGCGGGAATCCCTCACGCTTGCGCGACACGGAGGGCACCATAGGACAACACCAAAATAAAACATACAACTCGTACCAATCTAGATCATCAATCAACCCAAAGGCAAAGGATATATACTCAAAACATCATAGGATGGCAACACATCATTGGATCATAATATGTGGCATAAAGCAACATGTTCAAGTAGGGATTATAGCGGGGTGCGGGAGAGTGGGCCGCTTAAAAGAGATTAGGATGGTGATGTTGATGAAGATGATCACCGCGGCGATGATTCCCCTCCTGATGGCACTCCGGCGCCACCGAGAGAGAGGATGAGAGGTTCTCCCCCTTGTGCTTCCTTCTCCATGGCCTCCCCCCAAGATGGGGAGAGGTTCTCCCTCTGGTCCTTGGCCTTCATGGCGATGATGGCCCCTCCGAGATACTCCTCCATGGCCTCCGGTGATAATGGCCCTCTCCGGCAGGGTGCCAAAGAGGGCCTAGATTGATTTCTCGTGGTTACAGAGGCTTGCGGTGGTGGAACTTCCAATCTAGGTTATTTTCTGGAGGTTTCTGTATTTGTAGGAATTTTTGGCGTCGGTCTCACGTCCAGGGGGTCTCCGAGCCGTCCATGAGATAGGGGCCCACGCCTAGGGGGGTGGGCGCACCCCCCACCCTCGTGGACAGCCCGGGACTCTTCTGGCCCAACTCTTTTACTCCAAGGGCTTCTTTTGGTTCATAAAAAATCATCAAAAATTGGCACGTCAATTGGACTCCGTTTGGTATTCCTTTTTTGTAAAACTCAAAAACAAGGAAAAAACAGAAACTGGCACTTGGCTCTAGGTTAATAGGTTAGTCCCAAAAATCATATAAAATAGCATATAAATGTATATAAAACATCTAAGATGGATAATATAATAGCATGAATACTTCATAAATTATAGATACGTTGGAGACGTATCACTCACCCACCCCTTCCGCCTCCACCAAACCCTAGACGCCCGAGATGGCATGGTCCTGAACCCTCCTCATGGTTGCTTATCTGTTGTTTGTACACATGTATATGTAATTTGAGGTGGCTGATAAATGAGTTGTTTCTTGTGTTTGATTTAATTTTCTCGTACTTGTGGTTCATTAGAGCTTAGGTCCTTCGTATGAAACAAGGGCCCCGTGTTGTGAAGTGTAAATTTGGGTTCCATATAGATGTAACTCACCATGAAAAATTAGCAATCGGGTATTAAGAACTGTTGAGCAGAATGATTAATCTATGATTAGAAAGGTGGATGCCCTGAAATGACTAGTCACCATGCTAAACCGATATATGATTTATAGTTAGTCTGATGTTGTGGTGCAAGTTAGAAACTACTTAACTTGACTTTTGTGATTCTTTTTTACATTTATTTTTCTCCCCTGTTCGAGAGTACTACCTATGTTGCCTAAAACACAATGGTGTATATTCTCCATCTGTAAATCTTGATCATATTGTGGCACACAACAAATTGACACGATAATGCTAGAATATGACACAGTGTGATATACACCATTACATGACATATTTTCTACTAGCTAGTTTGATGATGCAACTAGCTGGAATGTTCTTTAATTTTTTGGTACATCCTGACCATTTTTTGTGAATTCTTGTGCGCAACACAAATTGTACCATGTTTTTTGAAAGTTTTCTTCCTTAGAAGTTATGTGTGCTACCATATAATGTGAAATTTCTGTACCTAAAATTCATATGTTGCTTGTTTGGTAATGCAGCATAATTTTCCATGCTTTGTTGGTTGATCCATATTTTTATTTCTACCAGGGCCACAAGGAATGTAAGAAGGTTGGCCAAAGAACTAGTCTAAAAGGACCCACAGATGGTCCCGGTGGAATCAAGCCTCGATCAACTAAGAGAGTTCATGTGGATCTTCCAACTAGCACTAGAACTACAAGGTCAAAGAAACAACAATTACAAGATGATGATGCATGTGCTCAAAGAAAAGGCATGTTAGACCCTAAATGTTCGACTGCTCCTGACTCTCGTGTCCTCCACGACAAAGAAGTTGCTTGCAACTTTGATGACCACACACAACATGGTGTCGAAGGCAGGTTTTACCACCATTTTTTTACTATCTTGACCTTTTGTAGGATCAATGGAATTAACTTAACTAAATGGATTCACTTGAATACTGATGTTCACTTTCTATTAAGGCACAAAATTGAACTTTGACAAGTATGAACTGAATTTCCATACACATGTTTATATCCAACAAAGTTTTATATCTTGTATTCCCCTAATATTTGTTTTTCCTTTTTATCATTGGCTTCATTTCTTTCCGTTCCTTACTATTAATATCATAACATGCTCATGATTCTGTCTTTCGACATGGATCGGTCAAGAATATCCATAAAATTATGCATATTCCAGTGGAATAGCTGGATGCGTATCTATTTCCTCATGGTAGTAATAGTTTTCTAAGTAATTTCATGTTGCATATGTTATAAAATGAGCGGTATTGTAGATTAAATTGCTTTCAAATTTTATTGTATGATCAATGCACTCTCACTCGCTGCCTATTTTAGAACATGATGACCATGTCCATCGTGATGCAAACAACTGTATGGCCAATGAAAGTGATCTCCATGCCCAGCCTGACAAGAACAACCAGATGGTGAATGAGAAAGGCGATGACAATCAGTCTGTTCAGTTCCTGCCGAACTGACTTTTATCTACACTTTTTAATGAACTTGTAACATCCCAAATTTTCAATTTGGAATGTTGTACATAGATCATATTGCGTATCATATTTTATTGCATTTGTGTGCTTGCGATCCTCTAAAATTCTAAGCAACTCAAGGACTCAAGGAGAGAGTTGGGGATTTTACCGTTTTCGTATTTGAGTTTTCTCAAATACCGGTACGGGGATCACTTTGGTTTTAATTGTTTTTCTCTCCTAAAAATATTTCTTAGTAAAATATATGAGCGGAGATAATATGAATTCTCCAAAATAAAATAAATATTGGAGGAAAAATATTAAAATCACTTTTGGATTTATTCGGATTTATTTGCGATTTTATTTGCATAGGAAAAATACGCATTTTTCAAAATTGCATTTAGGTCCGTGAAAAATGTTCACTTTGTTCTAAATATTATTAGGGGACGATGAAAATTTATTTCGGAATTTTTGGAGTCCCTTTATTATTTTTTCCGCCTGTTTTCGTACGTCACGACTGTTTAAAAAAAGTGCACCGACCTAACCGGGCCGTGTCCGGCTAGGACTCCGCCTGGTGGCCTTTAAAAGCCCAAGCCGGCCGCCCCGTCAGCCCACCCCGCCGCCCCGCCTGCCCTAACCCTAGCCGAGCCGCGCCGCTGCCGTCAGCTCTCGCCGTAACCGCTGCTCACCGCCGCCGCTGCCCGCGCCGCACCGCCGCCCGTACACGCCGCCCCGCACCACCGCCCGGCCCTCCGCAGGAGCCCCGCCGCCGCCGGAGTTCTGCCCGACGAGGTAGCCGCCGCCGCCGGTTTTCTCGAAAAACCGATAGTATTTTTAGAAACCCTAGATCTATTTTTTTAAATAGATCGGTTCGGTTTTTTCGGTTTAGTTAAATAGCGGACGTTCGTCTGTATGTTCGTTTTAACGAACGTTGTTCGCCCGTTAGTCACAGACAACAAACGTTCGTTCGTTAGCCCGTTCGTCCGTTTTTCTTTTTCAGGGTTTTTCCGCGATTATTTTCGATCGCGATTTCTGCCCTGATTATGTTTTTAGTTTTTCTTTTCGCTCGAAAGTCGGAATCAGGCGATTCAAGCGCCCAGATCTTCGTCTCGAAGCCCTCTTTCCGTTTAACCAACTTGAACAAGGTTTTCCTACTGTAAAATTTGACTTTAGTTCAATCTAGTAAATGGATCTTGTTTCTTTCGCAGTTTGACTTTCGTTGCTCCGTTTGATTTGATTCTTTTTGCAAACCGGAGTTCTTAAGTTGAACTTTCTGGTTAGATCTTCTTATTTGGAGTTTTACCTGTGCATCCTTGATTGAGTTCTTATGTATGCTATTGTTTGCTTGCGATAGAATTCCCGAAGTGCGAAGTGTGCTACTACGAGTCCCTAGGTTTTGCGAATCATCAGCAAGGCAAGTAACACTTCTATCATACCCTTTATTACCCAGTTTTAATGCATTAGATCAAACCCTCACACATTGCATGAGTAGGATATCTTAATTTGTGGGTCTGGGAAGTAGATTGAGGTAGAACCTATTACCTCCATTTATTTTCAAACCCTTGGGAGTTACTTCTACGTTGTGCTTAGGTTGCCATGCTATGCTCGTAGACGTGGATTGGGTTTGAGTGTATCCATGACAGATGTGAGATGTTAATTAATGGTTCAACCTAAGGTGGCTACTTGAATACACATCTGGGTGGATTGGTTGCAGGGCACCTGGAGAATCCAGTGTTGTCCTAGGAAATCCCGGAGGAACCGTGTGATTATCCTATGGAATGCCACCCGGGGTGAGCTCTTTCAGTGGTGGACTAGCAGATGTAGGGGAAAGTAGGTGTACGGGTCCACCCGGGGTAAAGAGTAAATGCTTCTGAAAGACTGTTTCTCGGTCATCCGTTTCTCAAACAACAGGCCGTGCGAGAAATTCAACGGAGGAGATCGAGTCTTGTGGGGAAATGTGCACAAACCTCTGCACAATGTACAAACTAATCATGATTAGCCGTGTCCCCAGTTATTGACATCTTGAGTATCTGGTACTTGAATTATTGGTTGATCTCATCACTCTAAAAATTAATTTGTTGGGTTAATGATGACTACTTTAATTGGGATTGAGTTGGAGGTACCTTCTCAATGATGTTTTAACTACCATGATAGTTAAAATAAAAGTTATTCCTTGTTTGTAGGCAAAAATTGGCTTTATGCAAAAAACTTTAACCTTAGAGCCTCCACCAGCCAAATATGCATATAGTATTAGCCTTTATTTTGTTACTTGCTCTACTGTGTTATCTTGCTAGCATATTCCATGTGCGGACCCGTTTCGGGCTGCAACATGTTACGTTGCAGACTTTTCAGAAGAAGAGTAAGGTGCGCTAGGTCATTTGTCATGCACTCAGCTATGCCGTTGGAGTTGATGGACTCACTTATCTTCCAAGTCGTCCACTGTTATTTTTTTAGACGGCCTTATGTCATATACTTTTGTAATAAGTTCTCTTTTGAGACATTCGATGTAAGAAGTGTGTGATTTCCACTTTGTTATAAATCCTTCAAGTAATGTGTGTGTGTCAGCATTACCGATCCAGGGATGACACAGAACACAGACTTCGGTCCATTCGGATCATGGTCGCTCCAAGAGGTTATCAGAGCACACGCTGAATGTAGGACAAGACCACTAAGATAAACCCTAGGTCACTCTTCTCTATTCATTTCTGACTCCTCTCCATTTTCTACTCTTTAGGATGGTGGACCCGAGGAACAAGTTCACTCAACCAGATGAAGATACACCTTTCGGACGGCACTTGAAGGAAGTCACTAGGTACCTGAACATCGGAATACCAAGCTTCACCGGGACCTACACCGCCACTTTACCAGAGGAGGAGTGATGGAATATCCAAGTTCAAATCCCCGGGAGGACATTCGCACCATTCACTGAGCCCATAGAGTTTTCTTTTGATGCACCAACCTGGAGCCTAGGAAAGAGTATGGCATCCCACATTACCATGGGATGCATTGGAGAAGTCTACAAGCAGGAGCTGAAGGACACTATCTGCCAGATATGTGGACGCCGAGATGAGCAATCGGACATGATCAGTACCCGGAAGGACAGGTCCATTGCAGCGTTCATCCAGGAGTTAAACCATCACATTCGTCGACAGGAGCACCAGATGTCCGCATGGATGATAGATATGAAGAAGGCGCTAACCAGGAACTTGGAGCTAGAAGAGGAACTCAAGTCTACACGCGACGGATATGAGGAGGAGATGACAATACTTGTGGAGAAGAATGATGACTTGACAAGGAAGCTAGGAGTATTCATGGGAGATCCAGCACCAGGAGAAGAAGAAGAAGAAGAAGAAGAAGAAGAAGAAGAAGAAGAAGAACCCAAGGAGATTCGTTCTGAAGACTACATCATCATCGACGACACCGACTCAGACCCCGATGATAGTGATGATGACTATGAAGATTAAGCTGGGGCAGATATCATGGAGTCTTCCACCGATCAAAACTTCTAGATGACCACCCTATGACTAGTAGTGTTTTCCCCATAAAGTAGAATTTAGAGCACTTTTGTAATGTTAGTTAGATCTTTTGTATGCCCTTGCTTGAATTTGATTGGTGTGATATGATTGTGTTTTTCTCATGTGCATATGGGTAGTGAATTTTCCCTTAGACCTGATTTCTATTCTAATCTCTTCCCACTACACCATCAGATGCCTCCAAGACGTGAGCCCGCATTTCAGTTTTCCCCTCAGCTCACTTAGTTGATCCAGCAGCAGAACACTTTGATGCAACTTCTTGTCCAAAACAATCAGAACAATCAGAACAACAACAACCCTCCACCACCACCACCCGTGGACAACCTGACACGTTTCCTAAGGTTGCAACCATCGGTGTTTTCTAGTAGCATTGAAACAATAGTTGCTGATAACTGACTGCACAAGATTGGAAGGGAGTTGACCACCGCAAATTGCACGGATGCTGAGAAGGTGCGTTTTGCCGCGCATCAGTTGGCTGGACCAGCCGCAACATGGTGGAAGAACTACACAACCACTTTCCCTGTAGCCAATGTTACTTGGGATCAGTTTCAACAAGCTTTTTGCACTACCCATGTCTCAACTGGAGCCAGGAGCATGAAGAAGCGAGAGTTTTGCAACTTGCGCCATGGAAATCGTACTGTGGCTCAGTACGTAGATGAGTATAGTACTCTATCTTGTTATGCCCCTGATGATGTCACCACAGATGCCGCGAAGCAAGAGAAGTTTATGGAAGGGCTGAATGATGAGATGAGCATACAGTTGATGGTGGGAACCTTCAGCAACAACCAGGAGTTGGTAGACAAGGCTCTTATGATTGAAGGAAAGCAGCAGCAGATTGAGAGCCGCAAGAGGAAGTATGGACAAGGAAGGAATAATTCTGGAGCCCAGCAGAAGCCCCGTTTCACCCCGAACTCGGGAGGATACACCCATAACCATGGAAGCCACACCCATAATGGAGGGATTTCTCACAACCACAATGCCCCCAAGAATGGGAATGGGAATGCAGAAAGCAATAATCAGAACCGCTCTACTCCATCCACACCCGCCAAGAGGGATTTAAGTCACGTTACCTGTTTCAAGTGCGGGAAGAATGGACACTATGCCACGGAGTGCCCTGAAGCTAAGAATGGGAATGACAATGGAAGTGCCGGGAAGAAGCCCAACCCTTTCAACAAAGGGCAAGTGAACCACATGATCGTGGAAGAAGTTGAAGAGCAACCTGATGCAGTTGTCGGTAAGTTTTTGGTTAAGTCATTTACCGTAGTAGCTCTTTTCGATACTGGTGCATCACATTCATACATTTCAAGGGGATTCGTAAATAGACATAAGTTACCCACCAAAGTCCTTATGACCCCCATGTTAGTAAGTTCACCCGGAGCGGAATATATGGTAAATCAAGGATGTTTTCAGATGCCATTGACCATTGGACGCCATGTTTTTCCCTCAGACCTGATAGTTTTGGAGTCACAAGGATTGGATGTGATACTAGGTATGGATTGCTATCGATGTATGGAGGGAACATCGATTGTGCCAGTAAGTCTATTTAACTTACCACCCCGGAGGGAAAAAGGATCAAGTATGTATCTAGGCATTCGCCCAGGAGGACACAAGTACATTCGCTCTCGGGATTGTTCAGGAGGAAGTGCCCGTAGTAAGGGATTATCCAGATGTATTTCTAGAGGAGCTACCAGGCATGCCACCGGATACGGATATTGAGTTTTTGATAGAGCTATTGCCTGGCACCGGACCGATATCGAAGAGACCATACCGGATGCCAGCAAATGATTTGGAGAAGATCAAGAAGCAGATTAAGGAGTTATTGGAGAAAGGATTTATTCGACGAAGTTCATCACCTTGGGGAGCCCCAGTGCTTTTGGTCGAGAAGAAGGATGGGTCTTTAAGAATGGTCGTTGATTATCGGGCACTGAATGAAGTGACGATTAAGAATAAGTACCCGCTGTCGATGATCAATGATTTGTTTGACCAACTTCAAGGAGCTAAAGTATTCTCCAAGATCAATCTACGATCAGGATACCACCAGTTGAAGATCCGAGAGAAGGATATACCTAAGACAGCCTTCACCACAAGGTATGGGCTATATGAGTATACGGTTATGTCATTTGGATTGACTAACGCCCCTGCCTATTTCATGAGTATGATGAATAAGGTGTTCATGGAGTTCTTGGATAAGTTTGTCGTGGCATTCATTGATGATATCTTGGTGTACTCGAAGAACGAAGAGGAACATGAGGAGCAGTTGCGTTTGGTCCTTGGGAAGCTCAGAGAACATCAGTTGTATGCCAAGTTTAGCAAATGTGAGTTTTGGTTGAAGGAAGTTGGATTCTTAGGACATGTTATATCAGGAGAACGTATAGCAGTGGATCCTGTCAAGGTACATGCAGTCACTGAGTGCTTGGCACCCACTTCAGTTGGAGAAATCCGCAGTTTTCTTGGACTTGCGGGATATTACTGGAGATTCATAGATAATTTCTCCAAGATTGAAAAGCCTGTGACAGCATTTTTGAAGAAGGACACCAAGTTCCAATGGACTGAAGAGTGCGAAGAAAGTTTCTAGGAGTTAAAGAAATGTTTGATGACAGCCCCAGTGCTGATCTTGCCGGATATACGCAAGGATTTCCAAGTGTATTGCGACGCTTCACGCTTAGGACTTGGAGGAGTACTCATGCAACACAGAAGAGTTTTTTCGTATGCATCTCGTCAACTTCGACCGCACGAGTTGAATTATGCTACACATGATTTGGAACTAGCAGCAGTAGTGCATGCGCTCAAAACCTGGAGACATTTCCTAATTGGAAATCATTGTGATGTGTACACGGATCACAAGAGTTTGAAGTACATTTTCACTCAAAAGGAGCTGAACCTCAGATAGAGGAGATGGCTGGAGCTCATAAAGGATTATGATATGAAGCTGCACTATCATCCAGGCAAGGACCATGTCGTGGCAGACGCTTTGAGCCGGAAGAGTTATGCCAATACCCTAGTAAAAGGAGGATTGCCAAAGGAGTTAGCAAAAAATCTCCGGGAGCTTCGTTTGGAGATAGTTCCTAGAGGTTTTGTTGCAACCTTGGAGGTTCAGTCAACATTGCTGGAAAAGATACGAGAAGCCCAGAAGGATGACAAAGAGATTTCCGAAATCAAGGAGAGGATGAGTGAAGAAAAAGCGAAGGATTTTCGTGAGGACGAATACGCCACCTTGTGGTTTGAAGACCGAATCTATGTGCCCAATGACGCCGACATCAGGAAGTTGATATTACAGGAAGCACATGATTCACCATACTTGATACACCCCGGAAACACTAAGATGTATTTGGATTTGAAGGAACATTTCTGGTGGACGGGAATGAAGAAGGATATTGTCGAGTATATAGCAGTATGTGAAGTATGCCAGAGAGTGAGGTCGAAACATCAGAAGACAGCAGGATTACTACAGCCTATGCCTATATCCGAATGGAAGTGGGACAAGCTTGGCATGGAATTTATCACCGGATTACCCAGGACCAGATCGGGATATGACTCAATCTGGGTAGTAGTGGATCGCTTGACCAAAGTAGCCCACTTTATCCCCATGAAAACCACCTATACCAGAGCGAAGTTGGCCAAGATATACATGACCAGGATCGTATGTCTGCATGGAGTTCTGAGGACCATTGTATCAGATAGAGGAACACAATTCACCTCAAAGTTTTGGCATCAGCTACACCAGACTTTGGGAACTAGGCTAGAATTCAGTACAACTTTTCACCCGCGGACTGATGGACAGACCGAGAGAGTCAATCATATTCTGGAGGACATGTTGAGAGCTTGTGCGCTAGACTATGGATCTTGTTGGGACGACAACTTGCCCTATGCGGAGTTCTCGTACAACAACAGTTACCAGGCCAGTTTGAAGATGGCACCGTTCGAACAATTGTATGGGAGGAGATGCCGAACGCCG
Source organism: Secale cereale (assembly GCA_902687465.1). Lineage (NCBI taxonomy): Eukaryota > Viridiplantae > Streptophyta > Magnoliopsida > Poales > Poaceae > Secale > Secale cereale. The sequence continues at coordinate 740,800,571 of LR738711.1, forward strand.
TTAATGTGGGATGAAGTCAGAGACCATCAGTTATTCGGACCAGATCTGATCAAAGAGTCAGAAGAGAAGCTTAAGTTGATTCGAGATAGACTGAAGTTAGCTCAGTCCAGGCAGAAGAGTTACGCAGACTCGAAATGCAAGGAAGTAGTCTATGAAATCGGAGATAGAGCGTACCTAAGAGTGTCACCTCTGTGAGGAGTTAAACATTTCGGAGTTAAGGGAAAGTTAGCCCCAAGATTTGTGGGACCGTACCGTGTTTTGGAACGCATGGGAGAGGTTGCCTACAAGTTAGAATTACCGGAAGGACTGTCAGGAGTTCACGACGTGTTTCACGTTTCCCAGCTTAAGAAGTGCCATGCAGAGATGGCCGGTATTCCTTTAAGAGACATAGTGCCCCTAGAAGCAATTCAGTTGGATAGTGATATGACTTACGAGGAGAAACCCGTCAAGATCCTCGAGTTTGCGAGTAGAGTCACCCGCAGCAAAGTTAACAAGTTTTGCAAAGTTTAGTGGAGTCACCACACCGAGGATGAAGCCACCTGGGAGCGAGAGGATGATCTACACAAGGACCACCCACACCTATTTTCTAGCCAACCCGAATCTCGAGGGCAAGATTCATTCTAAGGGGGGTAGGTTTGTAACATCCCAAATTTTCAATTTGGAATGTTATACATAGATCATATTGCATATCATATTTTATTGCATTTTTGTGCTTGCGATCCTCTAAAATTCTAAGAAACTCAAGAAACCACGGAGAGAGTTGGGGATTTTACCGTTTTCGTATTTGAGTTTTCTCAAATACCGGTACGGGGATCACTTTGGTTTTCTCAAATACCGATCGGTTTTTTTAGAAACCCTTGATCTATTTTTATAAATAGATCGGTTCGGTTTTTCGATTTAGTTAAATAGCGGACGTTCGTCCGCACGTTCGTTTTAACGAACTTTGTTCGCCCATTAGTCACAGACAACGAACGTTCGTTCGTTCGTTTTTCCTTTTCTGGGTTTTTCCGCGATTATTTTCGATCGCGGTTTCTGCCATGGTCTTGTTTTTAGTTTTTCTTTTCGCTCGAAAGTCGGAATCAGGCGATTCAAGCGCCCAGATCTTCATCTCGAAGCCCTCTTTCCGTTTAACCAACTTGAACAAGGTTTTGCTACTGTAAAATTTGACTTTAGTTCAATCTAGTAAACGGATCTTGTTTCTTTCACAGTTTGAGTCTCGTTGCTCCGTTTGATTTGATTCTTTTTGCAAACCGGAGTTCTTAAGTTGAACTTTCTGGTTAGATCTTCTTATTTGGAGTTTTACCTGTGCATATTTTCTTGAGTGCTTATGTATGCTATTGTTTGCTTGCGATAGAATTCCCGGAGTGCGAAGCGTGCTACTACGAGTCCCTAGGTTTTGCGAATCATCAGCAAGGCAAGTAACACTTTGATCATACCCTTGATTACCCAGTTTTTATGCATTAGATCAAACCCTCACACATTGCATGAGTAGGATCTCTTAATTTGTGGGTCTGGGAAGTAGATTGAGGTAGAACCTATTACCTGCATTTATTTTCAAACCCTTGAGAGTTACTTCTACGTTATGCTTAGGTTGACATGCTATGCTCGTAGACGTGGATTGGGTTTGAGTGTATCCATGACAGATGTTAGATGTTAATTAATGGTTCAACTTAAGGTGGCTACTTGAATACAAATCTGGGTGGATTGGTTGCAGGGCACCTGGAGAATCCAGTGTTGTCCTAGGAAATCCCGGAGGAACCGTGTGATTATCCTATGGAATGCCACCCATGCTCAAGGGGATCATAAAACTATTCATGCTAGAAACTTCCGTGTGGAGCCACAATGCCATTATGGGCTCTGGCATAGTATGAGTAAGTTGTGTGAGGTCTTTCAGTGGTGGACTAGCAGATGCAGGGGAAAGTAGGTGTACGGGTCCACCCGAGGTAAAGAGTAAATGCTTCTGAAAAACTATGTCTCGGACATCCGTTTCTCAAACACCAGGCAGTGCGAGAAATTCAACGGAGGAGATCGAGTCTTGTGGGGAAAAGTGCACAAACCTCTGCAGAGTGTACAAACTAATCATGATTAGCTGTGTCCCCGGTTATGGACATCTTGAGTATCTGGTACTTGAATTATTGGTTGATCTCATCACTCTAAAAATTAATTTGTTGGGTTAATGATGACTACTTTAATTGGGATTGAGTTGGAGGTACCTTCTCAATGATGTTTCGACTACCATGATAGTTAAAATAAAAGTTATTCCTTTGTTGTAGGGAAAAATTGGTATGCAAAAAGTTTAACCTTAGAGCCTCCACCAACCAAATATGCATATAGTGTTAGCCTTTATTTTGTTACTTGCTCTACTGTGTTATCTTGCCAGCATATTCCATGTGCTGACCCGTTTTGGGCTGCAACATGTTACGTTGTAGACTTTTCAGAAGAAGAGTAAGGTGCGCTAGGTCGTTTTTCATGCACTCAGCTATGCCGTTGGAGTTGATGGACTCACTTATCTTCCAAGCCATCCACTGTTATTTTGTTAGATGGCCTTATGCCATATACTTTTGTAATAAGTTCTCTTTTGAGACATTCGATGTAATAAGTGTGTGATTGCCACTCTGTTATAAATCCTTCAAGTACTATGTGTGTCAGCATTACCGATCCAGGGATGACATAGAACACAAAGACTTTGGTCCATTCGGATCGTGGTCGCTACAGAACTGTAGGGATTAGCCATGAGATGAAACTAGGTGATACTGAAGGAAATATGCCCTAGAGGCAATAATAAAGTTATTATTTATATTTCCTTATATCATGATAAATGTTTATTATTCATGCTAGAATTGTATTAACCGGAAACTTAGTACATGTGTGAATACATAGACAAAACATAGTGTCCCTAGTATGCCTCTACTAGACTAGCTCATTGATCAAAAATGGTTATGTTTCCTAACCATAGACATGAGTTGTTATTTGATCAACGGGATCACATCATTAGGAGAATGATGTGATGGACAATACCCATCCGTTAGCTTAGCACTATGATCGTTTAAGTTTTACTGCTATTGCTTTCTTCATGACTTATACATGTTCCTATGACTATGAGATTATGCAACTCCCGAATACCGTAGGAACACCTTGTGTGCTATCAAACGTCACAACGTAACTGGGTGATCATAAAGATGCTCTACAGGTGTCTCCGGAAGTATTCGTGGTGTTGGCATAGATCAAGACCAGGATTTGTCACTCCGAGTGTCGGAGAGGTATCTCTGGGCCCTCCCGGTAACACACATCACAATAAGCCTTGCAAGCAAAAGACTAATGAGTTAGTCACGGAATGATATATTATGGAACGAGTAAAGAGACTTGCCGGTAACGAGATTGAACTAGGTATAGAGATACCGACGATCGAATCTCGGACAAGTAACATACCGATGATAAAAGGAACAACGTATGTTGTTATGTACTTTGACCGATAAAGATCTTCGTAGAATATGTAGGAGCCAATGTAAGCATCCAGGTTCCGCTATTGGTTATTGACCGGAGATGAGTCTCGGTCATGTCTACATAGTTCTCGAACCCGTAGGGTCCGCACGCTTAACGTTTGATGATGATCGGTATTATGAGTTTATGAGTTTTGATGTACCGAAGGTAGTTCGGAGTCCCGGATGAGATCACAGACATGACGAGGAGTCTCGGAATGTTCGAGACATAAATATTGATATATTGGACGACTATATTCGGACAGCGGAAGTGTTCTGGAAAGTTTCGGAATTTACCGAAGTGCCTGGGGTGTTACCAGAACCCCCCGGGGGAATGATGGGCCCTGGTGGGCCATAGGGGAGAGAGAGGGCAGCAGCCATGAGGTGGTGCGCCCCCTCCCTAGGGGCAGTCCGAATAGGACTAGGGGAGGGGGGCGCGGCCCCTCTTTCCCTCTCCCTCTCCCTCTCCTTCCTTCCCCCTCTCCTTCTTGGTGGACTCCTACTAGGAATAGGATTGCAATCCTATTCCTAGTAGGATTGCCTCTCTAGCCGCACCATAGAGGGCCGGCCGGCCTCCCCCTTTCTCCTTTCTATACGGGGGCAGGGGGCACCCAAAGACACACAAGTTGAATTGTTTTAGCCGTGTGCGGTGCCCCCCTCCACATAAACACACCTCAGTCATACCGTTGCAGTGCTTAGGCGAAGCCCTGCGCCGGTAGATACATCATATCCGTCACCACGCCGTCGTGCTGACGAAACTCTCCCGTGAAGCTCAACTAGATCAAGAGCTCGTGGGACGTCATCAAGCTGAACGTGTGCTGAACGCGGAGGTGTCGTACGTTCGGTGCTTGATCGGTTGGATCGCGAAGAAGTTTGACTACATCAACCGCGTCACTTGACGCTTCCGCTGCCGGTCTACGAGGGTACATAGACACACTCTCCCCTCTCGTTGATATGCATCTAGTAGATAGATCTTGCGTGATCGTAGGAAAATTTTAAAATACTACGTTCCCCAATAGTGGCATCATGAGGCAGGTCTATGCGTAGATGATATGCACGAGTAGAACACAATGAGTTGTGGGTGATACTAGTCATGTTGCTTACCAGCATGTCATACTTTGCTTCGGCGGTATTGTGAGATGAAGCGGCCCGGACCGACATTACGCGTACGCTTACGCGAGACTGGTTTCACCGTTATGAGCACTCGTTGCTTAAAGGTGACTGGCGGGTGTCTGTCTTTCTCACTTTAGCTGAATCAAGTGTAGCTACGCCCGGTCCTTGTGAAGGTTAAAACAGCACATACTTGACGAAACATCGTTGTGGTTTTTTATGCGTAGGTAAGAACGGTTCTTGCTAAGCCCGTAGCAGCCACGTAAAAACTTGCAACAACAAAGTAGAGGACGTCTAACTTGTTTTTGCAGGGCATGTTGTGATGTGATATGGTCAAGACATGATGAGATATACGGTTTTGTATGAGATGATCATGTTTTGTAATGTTATCGGCAACTGGCAGGAGCCATATGGTTGTCGCTTTATTGTATGAAATGCAATCGCCATGTAATTGCTTTACTTTATCACTAAGCGGTAGCGATAGTCGTAGAAGCAATAGTTGGTGAGACGACGACGATGCTACGATAGAGATCAAGGTGTCGCGCCGGTGACGAAGGTGATCATGACGGTGCTTTGGAGATGGAGATCAAAAGCACAAGATGATGATGGCCATATCATGTCACATATTTTGATTGCATGTGATGTTTATCTTATTATGCTTCTTATTTTGCTTAGAACGACGGTAGCATTATAAGATGATCCCTTACTAAATTTCAAGGTATAAGTGTTCTCCCTGAGTATGCACCGTTGCGAAAGTTCGTCGTGCCGTGACACCACGTGATGATCGGGTGTGATAAGCTCTACGTTCAAATACAACGGGTGTAAGCCAGTTTTGCACACGCAGAATACTCGGGTTAAACTTGACAAGCCTAGCATATGCAGATATGGCCTCGGAACACTGGAGACCGAAATGTCGAGCGTGAATCATATAGTAGATATGATCAACATAAGATGTTCACCATTGAAACTACTCCATCTCACGTGATGATCGGACATGGTTTAGTTGATTTGGATCACGTGATCATTTAGATGACTAGAGGGATGTCTATCTAAGTGGGAGTTCTTAAGTAATATGATTAAATTGACCTTTAATTTATCATGAACTTAGTCCTGGTAGTATTAGCATATCTATGTTGTAGATCAATAGCTCGCGATGTTGCTCCCCGTTTATTTTTTATATGTTCCTAGAGAAAACTAAGTTGAAAGATGTTAGTAGCAATGATGCAGAATTGTTCCATGATCTGAGGATTATCATCATTGCTGCACAGAAGGATTATGTCCTAGATGCACCGCTAGGTGACAGACCTATTGCAGGAGCAGATGCAAACGTTATGAACGTTTTCACAAAAGCTCGATATGATGACTACTTGATAGTTTAGTGCACCATGCTTTACGGCTTATAACCGGGACTTCAAAAATGTTTTGAAACGCCACGGAACATATGAGATGTTCCAAGAGTTGAAATTAGTATTTCATACTCATGCCCGTGTCGAGAGGTATAAGACCTTTGACAGTACTTTGCCTACAAGATGGAAGAGAATAGCTCAACCAGTGAGCATGTGCTCAGATTGTCTGGGTACTACAATTGCTTGAATCAAGTGGGAGTTAATCTTCCAGATAAGATAGTAATTGACAAAGTTCTCTAGACACTATGACCAAGTTAGTAGAACTTCGTGATGAACTATAATATGCAAGGGATGACGAAAGTAATTCCCGAGCTCTTTACGATGCTGAAATCGGCGAAGGTAGAAATCAAGAAAGAGCATCAAATGTTGATGGTTAACCATACCACTTGTTTCAAGTAAAGGGCAAAGGGATAGAAGGGGAACTTCAAGAAGAATGACAAGCAAGTTGTCACTCCCGTGAAGAAACCCAAAGCTAAACTCAAGCCTGAAACTAAGCGCTTCTACTGCAAAGGAAATGGTCAATGGAAGTGGAACTGCCCTAGATACTTGGCGGATAAGAAGGATGGCAAAGTGAACAAAGGTATATTTTGATATACAGATTATTGATGTGTGCTTTACTAGTGTTCATAGCAACCCATGGGTATTTGATACCGGTTCAGTTGCTATAATTAGTAACTCGGAACGGGAGTTGCAGAATGAACAGAGACTAGTTAAAGGTGAAGTGACGATGTGTGTTGGAAGTGGTTCCAAGATTGATATGATCATCATCGCACACTCCCCATACTTTCAGGATTAGTGTAGAACCTAAATAAATGTTATTTGGCATTTGCGTTAAGCATGAATATGATTTGATCATGTTTGTTGCAATACGGTTATTCATTTAAAGTCATAGAATAATTGCTATTCTGTTTACATGAATAAAGCCTTCGATGGTCATACACCCAATCAAAATAGTTTGTTGGATCTCGGTTGTAGTGATACACATATTCATAATATTGGAGCCAAAAGATGCAAGGTTAATAATGATAGTGCAACTTATTTATGGCACTGCCGTTTGGGTCATATTGGTGTAAAGCGCATGAAGAAACTCCATAGTGATGGACTTTTGGAATCAATTGATTATGAATCACTTGGTGCTTGTGAACCATGCCTCATGGGCAAGATGACTAAAACTCCGTTCTCCGGAACAGTGGAGCGAGCAACAGATTTGTCGGAAATCATACATACTGATGTATGTGGGCCAATGAGTGTTGAAGCTCGCGGCGGGTATCGTTATTTTCTGACCTTCACTGCTGATTTGAGCAGATATCGGTATATCTACTTAATGAAGCACAAGTCTAAAACATTTGAAAAGTTCAAAGAATTTCAGAGTGAAGTAGAGAATCATCGTAACAAGAAAATAAAGTTTCTACGATCTGATCGTGGAGGAGAATATTTGAGTTACGAGTTTGGTCTTCATTTGAAACAATGTGGAATAGTTTCACAACTCACGCCACCCGGAACACCACAGCGTAATGGTGTGTCCGAACGTCGTAACCGTACTTTATTGGATATGGTGCGATCTATGATGTCTCTTACCGATTTACCACTATCATTTTGGGGTTATGCTTTAGAGACAGCTGCATTCACGTTAAATAGGGCACCATCTAAATCCGTTGAGACGACACCTTATGAATTATGGTTTGGCAAGAAACCAAAGTTGTCGTTTCTTAAAGTTTGGGGTTGCGATGCTTATGTGAAAAAGCTTCAACCTGATAAGCTCGAACCCAAATCAAAGAAATGTGTCTTCATAGGATACCCAAAAGAGACTGTTGGGTACACCTTCTATCACAGATCCGAAGGCAAGATATTCGTTGATAAGAATGGATCCTTTCTAGAGAAGGAGTTTCTCTCGAAAGAAGTGAGTGGGAGGAAAGTAGAACTTGATGAAGTAATTGTACCTTCTCCCGAATTGGAAAGTGGAACATCACAGAAACTAGTTCCAGTGATTCCTACACCAATTAGTGAGGAAGCTAATGATGATCATCATGAAACTTCAGATCAAGTTTCTGCTGAACGTCGTAGATCAACCAGAGTACGTTCCGCACCAGAGTGGTACGGCAACCCAGTTCTGGAAGTCATGTTACTAGACCGTGATGAACCTACAAACTATGAGGAAGCGATGATGAGCCCAGATTCCGGAAAATGGCTTGAGGCCATGAAATCTGAGATGGGATCCATGTATGAGAACAAAGTATGGACTTTGGTTGACTTGCCCGATGATCGGCAAGCCATCGAAAATAAATGGATCTTCAAGAGGAAGACCGATGCTGACGGTAATGTTACTGTTTACAAAGCTCGACTTGTTGCGAAAAGTTTTCGACAAGTTCAAGGAGTTGACTACGATGAGACTTTCTCACCCGTAGCGATGCTTAAGTCTGTCCGAATCATGTTAGCAATTGCCGCATTTTATGATTATGAAATATGGCAAATGGATGTCAAAACTGCATTCCTGAATGGATATCTCAAAGAAGAGTTGTATATGATGCAACCAGAAGGTTTTGTCGATCCAAAAGGTGCTAACAAAGTATGCAAGCTCCAGCGATCCATATATGGACTGGTGCAAGCATCTAGGAGTTGAAATATACGCTTTGATGAGGTGATCAAAGCATATGGTTTTATACAGACTTTTGGAGAAGCATGTATTTACAAGAAAGTGAGTGGGAGCTCTGTGGCATTTCTAATATTATATGTGGATGGCATATTGTTGATTGGAAATGATATAGAATTTCTTGATAGCATAAAAGGTTACTTGAATAAAAGTTTTTCAAAGAAAGACTTCGGTGAAGCTGCTTCCATATTGAGCATCAAGATCTATAGAGATAGATCGAGACACTTGATAAGTTTTTTCAATGAGTACATACCTTGATAAGATTTTGAAGTAGTTCAAAATGGATCAGTCAAAGAAGGAGTTCTTGCCTGACTGGTAAGGTGTGAAGTTGAGTAAGACTCAAAGCCTGACCACGGCAGAAAAATATAGAGAGAATGAAATTCATTCCCTATGCCTCAGCCATAGGTTCTATAAAGTATGCCATGCTATGTACCAAACATGTTGTGTACCTTGCCATGAGTTTGACAAGGAGGTACAATAGTGATCTAGGAGTAGATCACTGGACAACGGTCAAAATTATCCTTAGTAACTGGATGACTAAGGAAATGTTTCTCGATTATGGAGGTGATAAAGAGTTCATCGTAAAGGGTTACGGCGATGCAAGCTTTGACACTAAATCCAGATGACTCCAAGTATCAATCTGGATGCGTATTGAAAGTGGGAGCAATTAGCTAGAGTAGCTCCATGCAGAGCATTGTAGACATAGAAATTTGCGAAATACATACGGATCTGAATGTGACAGACCCGTTGACTAAACTTCTCTCACAAGCAAAACATGATCACACCTTATTACCCTTGGGTATTAATCACATAGCGATGTGAACTAGATTATTGACTCTAGTAAACCCTTTGGGTGTTGGTCACATGGCGATGTGAACTATGGGTGTCATTCACATAAGGATGTGAACTATCGGTATTAAATCACATGGCGATGTGAGCTAGATTATTGACTCTAGTGCAAGTGGGAGACTGAAGGAAATATGCCCTAGAGGCAATAATAAAGTTGTTATTTATATTTCCTTATATCATGATAAATGTTTATTATTCATGCTAGAATTGTATTAACTGGAAACTTAGTACATGTGTGAATACATAGACAAAACAGAGTGTCCCTAGTATGCCTCTACTAGACTAGCTCATTGATCAAGGATGGTTATGTTTCCTAACCATAGACATGAGTTGTCATTTGATCAACGGGATCACATCATTAAGAGAATGATGTGATGGACTAGACCCATCCGTTAGCTTAGCACTATGATCGTTTAAGTTTTACTGTTATTGCTTTGTTCATGACTTATACATGTTCCTATGACTATGAGATTATGCAACTCCCGAATACCGTAGGAACACCTTGTGTGCTATCAAACGTCACAACATAACTGGGTGATCATAAAGATGCTCTACAGGTGTCTCCGAAAGTATTCGTGGTGTTGGCATAGATCAATACTAGGATTTGTCGCTCCGAGTGTCGGAGAGGTATCTCTAGGCCCTCTCGGTAACACACATCATAATAAGCCTTGCAAGCAAAAGACTAATGATTTAGTCACGGGATGATGTATTATGGAACGAGTAAAGAGACTTGCCGGTAACGAGATTGAACTAGGTATAGAGATACCGATGATCGAATCTCGGACAAGTAACATACTGATGACAAAAGGAACAACGTATGTTGTTATGCGGTTTGACCGATAAAGATCTTCGTAGAATATGTGGGAGCCAATATGAGCATCTAGGTTCTGCTATTGGTTATTGACCGGAGATGAGTCTCAGTCATGTCTACATAGTTCTCGAACCCGTAGGGTCCGCACGCTTAACGTTTGATGACGATCGGTATTATGAGTTTATGAGTTTTGATGTACCGAAGGTAGTTCGGAGTCCCGGATGAGATCACGGACATGACGAGGAGTCTCGGAATGTCTGAGAAGTAAAGATTGATATATTGGACGACTCTATTCGGCACATGAAGTGTTCTGGAAAGTTTCGGAAATTACCGGAGTGCCGGGGGGTTACTGGAACCCCCCGGGGGAATGATGGGCCCTGGTGGGCCATAGGGGAGAGAGAGGGCAGCAGCCTTGAGGTGGCGCGCCCCCTCCCTAGGGGCAGTCCGAATAGGACTAGGGGAGGGGGCGCGGCCCCTCTTTCCCTCTCCCTCTCCCTCCCCTTCTTCCCCCTCTCCTTCTTGGTGGACTCCTACTAGGAATAGGATTGCAATCCTATTCCTAGTAGGATTGCCTCTCTAGCCGCACCATAGAGGGCCGGCCGGCCTCCCACCTTGCTCCTTTATATATGGGGGCAGGGGGGCACCCAAAGACACACAAGTTGAATTGTTTTAGACGTGTGCGGTGCCCCCCTCCACAGAAACACACCTCGGTCATACCGTTGCAGTGCTTAGGCGAAGCCCTGCGCCGGTAGATACATCATATCCGTCACCACGCCGTCGTGCTGACGAAACTCTCCCGTGAAGCTCAACTGGATCAAGAGCTCGTGGGACGTCATCAGGCTGAACGTGTGCTGAACGCGGAGGTGCCGTACGTTCGGTGCTTGATCGGTTGGATCACGAAGAAGTTTGACTACATCAACCGCGTCACTTGACCCTTCCTCTCCCGGTCTACGAGGGTACGTAGACACACTCTCCCCTCTCGTTGCTATGCATCTAGTAGATAGATCTTGCGTGATCGTAGGAAAATTTTAAAATACAACGTTCGCCAACAGATACCCCACGCATTGCTGTGGAATTTTGTAAAGGACACTTGATGCAATGATAAATATTAAAAATCATGAAAGGAAATATATATTTCTTTATTGGAACCATGCATGGAACAATGCATTATCATTTAGTGCCTTGAACTAAAGTTTTAGTTGGCGTCTTCGATGTACCCCGCTCTTTGCTGCAATAGATGGTTAGCTATACATGTGTGATATTATTTTTTGTAACAAAGTGACTTGATACTTAGGTTAATAATACTCACATATATTAGACCACAGAATGAATGCAGTGAAAAATTTGGTGATGACTTCAAGTTTGGAAAGTACCAAATTAAAACGAAATGCAAACATAGGGGCAGTAATGTAACATATTGCCAGCGTTTATCGGTATAAATATTTCCAATTTACCAACAAATCATTAGATCTTGACATTATTTCACGCATTGCATTGGGGAGAGGAAGGTCGTCTCTTTGTACATATGGCACATTGTTTGATGTAGGACCATTTGATCTTATATCATGTATATGTACACATAATGCTCACAGTCCTTTTGTTCAGTATATGCAACTTTAAAAGTAAAGGAAGCAGGCCGTATGACCATCAAAGGTTACGAAACAAACTATACATCAAAACGTTTGAAACAGACTATATAAGCTACATAGGTGTAATGATGGTTAAAAAAATGTCTTTTACATATAATTACATGCTAACAGCAACGCTAACTATGCTAATTTTTTGAAGGGCAACAATTTTATATGAAATCTCTTCATTGCATCTACATGAAAAAAATGTAAAACTTTTAGTAAATATTTGTAGAGAAAACAAATGCAATGTTCTAGTGCCTACATGTCTAAGTGCTTTAGAAAAGATGTATAAAGGGGAGGTAGCTGGTCTTTCTCAACTATCAGCTGGAAATGAAACTAAAACCCACGGAGGTCGGAACTCCGACAAAACGACAAACAAATGACTGGTATGAGAGGCTCATTAGTATCATGGACGCAACTCATGGAAGCAACACATTATTTTTCATTTGATCATAGTGTCAAATCACATGTGGATGTGGCAAACCTACAAAAGCTTTTGTAACCAGGCACACATATAGATAAACCCCAGAGGAAGAACAACATCATCATCAGTACAAAAAACCAAGGATAATACATGGCAGAACCAAATCAAACTGATGGCTACCCTTCAGAGTGGTCTGTGGGGCTAGATCGAAGGGGCATACTAACAACCATAACTTCTTGATGGCAACATCAAGTAGCAGAACTTGCAGCAGCAGTAGCAAGGCGAGAGGCTACAGGCGCACTGGGGACTACACGATGAGGATTAAATGTCGTGTCTATAGTGTAGCTACGATTAGAATTCCTGCAAAACCATGGGAGCAAAATCAGAGGCTGGCCACCACTAAGATTATGTGCGCTGGTAAACCTATGGGAGTTGAAGTAACTTTGGGAAGATTGCATAGGTGCGGCGAAGGCAAAGTGGAGGCGGGCCTTTATAACAAAGACAATTGCCCAGCAGTTAAGATCCTGGACTGTTGCAATTCCTTTTTCAGTTTGTTGTGCAAGTATGGTGGAGAAATATTTACTGTGTAGTTGAGGAAGTGTAACATAAAAGCCTCGAGAAGATCATGAGTTAATGCAATCGGCATGTGTGCTAGCCGTAACAATCACTCGGGACCAACAGGGAGCATATGAAGAAATATAAATAGGTAAGGAGAGGTTACAGACAGGGAGGTCTGGCCCAGTCGGTTTGTTCCTTGCGCTGGTAAATTGAAGAGGTAAACTGAAGGAACAACGTGGCAGTATGTATGTTAAGATTTGCTGATGTGGCATTGATATGTCTCCATTGTATCTACTTTTCCAAACTCTTTTGCCATTGTTTTAGACTCTAATTTGCATGATTGGAATGGAACTAACCCGGTCTGACGTTGTTTTCAGCAGAATTGCCTTGGTGTTATTTTTGTGCAGAAATAAAAGTTCTTGGAATGACCTGAAATTTCACGGAGAATATTTCCAGAATATATAAGAAATACCGGCGAAAAGAACTACCGGAGGGCGCCCACACCCTAGCCACAAGGGTGGGGGCACCCCCTAGGAGGCGCCCCCTACCTTGTGGGCCCCTGGACCTCCACCGACGTTAACTACAACTCCATATATTCTTATTTGGGGAGAAAAAAATCAGAGATAAGATTTCATTGCGTTTTACAATATGGAGCCGCCGCCACCACCTGTTCTTCCTCGGGAGACCTGATCTAGAGTCTGTTCAGGGCTCCGGAGAGTGGACATCGTCGTCGTCATCATCATCAACCATCCTCCATCACCAATTTTATGATTCTCACCGTCGTGCGTGAGTAAACCTATCATATGCTTGTTGGACGGTGATGGGCTGGATGAGATTTATCATATAATTGAGTTAGTTTTGTTAGCGTTTGATCCCTAGTATCCACTATGTTCTGAGATTGATGTAGCTAGGACGTTGCTATGCTTAATGATTGTCACTAGGGCCCGAGTGCCATGATTTCTGATCTGAAACTATTATGTTTTCATGAATATATTTTTGTTCTTGATCCTATCTTGCAAGTCAATAGTGACCTACTATGTGTTATGATCCGGCAACCCTGGAGTGACAATAGGCGGGACACTTCCCGGTGATGACCATAGTGTGAGGAGTTCATGTATTCACTAAGTGCTAAAGCTTTGGTCCGGTACTCTATTAAAAGGAGGCCTTAATATCCCTTAGTTTCCATTAGGACACCGCTGCCACGGGAGGGTAGGACAAAAGATGCCATGCAAGTTCTTTTCCATAAGCACGTATGACTATCTACGGAATACATGCCTACATTACATTGATGAACTGGAGCTAGTTCTAGTCACCCTAGGTTATAAACATGATGAATATTATCCGACACCTATCAATGTCGATCCATTGCCTATGAGTTAGTTCCATATTGATACTTGCTTCGTTAATTTCTTTATTGCTGCTATCACCATCACTACAAAACTGCTACTGTTACTTTTGCCACTTTGCTACTAAATACTTTGTTGCAGATACTAAGTCTTTCAGGTGTGCTTGAATTGACAACTCAACTGCTAATACTTGAGAATATTCTTTGGCTCCCCTTGTGTCGAATCAATAAATTTGGGTTGAATACTCTACCCTCGAAAACTGTTGCGATCCCCTATACTTGTGGGTTATCAAGACCATTTTCTAGTGTCGTTGCCGGGGAGCATAGCTCTATTCTCTAAGTCACTTGGGATTTATATCTGTTGATCACTATGAAGAACTTGAAAGATGAAACAACCATGATTTTCCCCTCAACTACGATGGGAGGTAAGGAACTGCCATCTAGATCTGCACTTGATTCACCTTCTGTTATGAGTAAATTTGCGACACCTACACCTGTTATTGTTTCTGACATGTCGCATGTTATCGATGATGCCACTTCTGCAATGAATGATGCTTATGATTCTACCACTATATTTGATAAAAGTGTGCCATTGGGTGACGTACATTTTGCTAGAGCTAGAACTATTGAATATGATGAAGATGATGATATTTCTGAAACTGATGAAATTATTGATACTGAAAACTTTGAAACACATGTTAGACCTACTTCCCCTAGATATGATGTCGGTGTACAAAAAGAGGGGTACACCTTTTGTACCCCTATGACTGTGCACGGGCAGTCTGAGCCACGGGCACCACCACACCGAGCATGGTTAGGGAGGCGAGCCGGGGCAAAACCAAAGCTTGATGGAGTCTGGAGCAACGCCAAGAACAAGACCACAAAGAGCAAAGGGACGAAGCGGCTCTCCCCAGGAAGATCCTTGCCGGGGCCAGCACTGGCAGCCCCGGCAAGACCCTTGCCGCGGCAGCTCGCCCCGTGCCTACGGAGCGAATCACCCTTGAGTCCACCGCCCCCGTGGGGCAAGGATTCGGGATATATCCCCGTGGTGGCATGCAGATCTTTGTGAAGACATTCAAGATCAGATGCAAGTTAAGAAGACGACGACCCTTGGTGGGATTCCAGCCAAGGAGAACCACAAGGCCCCCGGCAAGCACCTTGCCGGGGATGACTGCAGGCGCCATGGCAGGACCCTTGCCGGAGCCCCGGCAAGGCCCTTGCCAAGGACACTCGCGGGACCACCGTCAGGCCCGCACCAACTGGGTTTCCACCGACCCACGCAGCTGCCGATCCAACCAGCTGGACAGGCTCCTGCGTGGCAACCCATAGATCTTCGTGGAGACCCGCCGTTGCGCCACCTCAGCTGCCTGTCTGTCTACATTGCACCTCAGGCACCGATGGCCAGGGCGCGTGTCAACACAAGGAGGGGCGGCGACGGACAAGACGGACGTCTCCCCCCGTCCCCGATAAAGCAAGGACACCTAAGTTGGCGCATTAAATGCACCTTGTCCTGTAATGCGAGGGATAACCTCGCGTCACTGTACCCTTTCCACCTCCTGTGTGCCACTGTGGCAGCCCCTTTTTCCTATAAAAGGAGGCCCGAGGTGACCAGGAGGAGGATTCGGCTTTTTAGAACTCCTCACGACTCTCTTGGAGCTCCTCGCTAGCTGAAGAACACCAACATATAATCCACCAAAGCAGGAGTAGGGTTTTACGCATCTTTGCGGCCCAAACCTGGGTAAAGGAACCGTGTCCTGACTGTTAGATCCGCTCTTCTCTCAACCCCGCGCCCGCAACCGTAGTAGGGATTCTTGTGATCCCATAGGTGTCGATCCAAATACGCCGACATCTTTGGCGCGCCAGGTAGGGGCACAGTTGTGAGAATCGGCTCTAGTGGTCAGCCCGACGCCCTCTCGTCTCCATGGCCCTTTGAGGAGGCCGGAAGACCTGCGCTCGAGCGACTGCAAATAAAAGCTAAGTTACATCGAACTTTGGATATTTCTACCCTATTATTTAAAAGTTATTACCCTCGGAGCTGTCATTCTTTGTGCAAAAAGAAACCTGCACGCAGATGGGGCCCTTCTCGATGGGAAACACCTTTGTTCTGTTTCGAGTCAGCTCAACAGTTCAGACGGCCGCGTTTGAAACGGTAGGGTAGCCTTCCGCAATTGACAAAGCTCTCGACTCTGACTTGAGTCAAACTCGACAGTTCGAGCAGCTGTGTTGAGAGCGGCAAGGTGGCAGACCCTTCCGCAATGGACAAAGCTCTCGACTCTGACTCGAGTCAAACTCGATAGTTCGAGCGACTGCGTTGAGAGCGGCAAGGTGGCAGACCCGGCAGCACGCTCACTCGACAGGCCAATGGGGACCCGTCCCCAAGAAGCCGCCTTGAGTATTTCGCGCCGGCAAGCCTACCCAGTTGACGTAGGGTGGAAACACAAGGGGGCAACAAACAGGAAAATAACATGCATGATTCTAAAGATATTTCAAAGTTATATTACATCATGCCATCGCTGCGGTTCTAACTAAAGATAAATTTGTCTTGGGCATGAACCCGAAGCTGCAAGGAAGAACGGGATGCTTAATCCCGGCGCTGGCCCTCCACCCTCTTGATTTCGTCGATACGGCTGATGACAGGCTTGATGCTCTCCTTGAGCGCCGTGAGGTTGGCATCCTCCGGCAAGCTGTCCATCGCGGCTTCGAAGTCGAGGGCGGGGTTCCAGAACGCCACCTTGGTGAGGACCTTGGTCATGACTCCCCGGCAGAGCCGCCGGGCCTCCCCCGCGAGCGTGGCCGTTCTGTTGGAGTGAAGATCAGCCAAGGCGCTGAGGACGCCCTCGAACAACAGGGTCAACTTGGCGTTGACGGACCCGCTCCATTCAGGGGCATACCTCACATTTGGCATCCCCACGAGGGCCAGATGTGAGGTAACAATGCCGGCGATGTCCTCCAGCCGGTTGATCCACCTGTTCTCCTCCACCATGTATTCTTGGTGAGAGGCGCCCTCGTCCGCCCGCAGTTGCTTCTCCTCCTCCAGGATCTTGGCCAAGGCCTCCTCCCGAACAGATCTCTCCGCCAACACCTTCTCGAGATTCTCCAGCCTCAGCTTGAGATCTCTGATGGAGTTTTGCGCCTCGGAGAGCTCCCCAGCCCTGCTGATGATCGCTCCCTGCGCCTCTGTCAAGGCGTAGTTGAGCCTGTCCTTCTCGTCGGACAGCCTGAGGGCCTGCTCCTTCAGCCTGTCCCGCTCCACCTCCAGCTCTTGCACCTTGCCGGCGTGGGCCAGAGCCTGGGCATCGAGCGCCTCTTTGTGCCTCTGCCCCAGCTCACGAGTCTGCCGCTCGACAAGAGCCTCAAGCTCCTCATCCTTGCTGCGGAGTGTTGTGGCAAGCTTCGCCTCATGCACGGAGAGGTCTTCTTCCTGGGAACGAGGGCGGCTTGATGCTGGTTCCGGGCGGCCTCCGCCGCGGCAGCCAAATTCGCGGCCCCTTCCTGGGCCTTCTCGATGGCGGCCATCTTCATGATGAGCTCCACGTTACGCCTGGCCAGTTCTTCCTGGGAGGCCCTCTGCTCCTCGTGGGACTGGTGGAACCAGGTTTGCGCCTCAGCGACGCGCGCCTGGAAGTCCGCCTCCGCGTCACCCACCGCCGCCGTTCTAGACTTAACCTTGTCCAAATGGGCACGGTAGAGTGCCTGGAGCTTCCGGAAGTTGGCCCCCATGGCCCGGAAAAGCAACTCCTCTGGGGAGCCGTCGCCGCCGGCGCTTGGTTCATCAACAACCTCGAGCCCGGTGGCGGCGAACACCTCGCCATCAAAGACTTCCTCCCCGGCGGGCATCCGGGAGCTTGACGCCCCGGCGAGATGGACGAAAAGGTTGTCGCCCACCTTCAGATACCTGCCTGGGCCCGAGGTCGTGGAGGAAGAAGGCTAATCATTGATCACCCCTTCCTCGGATGTGGCCTTGCCGGCCACCCCGGCAGGCCCACCGCCAGCACCCTCGGTGGCACCCTTAGCGGCATCCTCGGCAGCCTTGTCCGCGGCGGCCCCAGCGGCGTCCTTGGCGGCCTCCTCGGCGGCGATCTTGTTGGCCTCCGCCGCGGCCTCCTCAGCAACCTCCTTGATGACGGCGTCCACGTCCTCCGCATCCGTTGGAGAAGGGCCTGGGCCGTGACGGAGGTAATGAAGTCAAGAAAAAGTGCAAGGGAAAAGCAAAAGAGAAAAGCAAGCGACTCACCAGCACCGGGCTGTGAGGCGGAAGTTCCCTCCTCGCCGGCGTCGGACGCCGGGGCCGGACCACCAGCGCCCAAGTTCCCCTCCTCCTCCATGCGTATGGGCTCCGTGCTTGGTGCCCTTGCCGGGGAGGCCCCTCGTGGCCGCGTAGTCAATGGGGGTGGTGCGTTGGGAGTAGCCCCATGTGGCTCCTCCTGCTGCTGCTCCCGTCCTACAGAACCGGCAAGGTCAGCACCTTTAGCATCGAACACCTACTGCATGTCGAGCGAGAAGAGGTTAGCGGGCTTACGCTGGGGGCTGTGCCGGGGGATGCCGTCAGAGCTGCTCAACACCACCAGCGGTGTATCTGTAGCCCCGGCCGGGGGCTAGCCGGTCGCCGAAGCCTTGGCCCTTTTCACCCTCTGGGCCAACGTCTCCGCGTCCCTAAAGAAGCAAGAACATGTCAAGATGGGTGGCATGGTCAAGGGAGATGGGGATGACGATAAAGAATGGAATACTTACTCGTCGTCCATCTCCTCCTCCTCTTCCATGTTCCTCTTCCTCTTCGGGCTGAGGGGCCCGAGGTCGAAGGGGAACTCCGCGTCGCCCTCCGAATCGACGTCTGCCGGGGGAGGCGAAGAAGGGGGCGGAGTTTGTGCATGCTTCGACGAAGAGGGAGTTGCCGATTTCTTCTTCTCGGCGGCCTTCGTCGACCTCTTCGCCGTCGTGGCCCTCGTGAGGCGCCCGGGCCCCTCCAGGGCCAATTGAGGCTGCGCAGTCTTGCTGGGCCGGACCGGCTCGCCGGAACAGGCCCGCCGCAAGACTCGCCCTCTTCCCCTGGTTGGCACCGGGCCAGCCGCCGCATCCTCCGACGACGACGACTCGTCGGCCGCGTCCTCAACCAGTGGAGCCCCGGTGCTGGCGCTGCTAGCCTCTCCGGCAGCCGCCGCCCACTGGGCGAACTCCTCCTCCTCTGTAGCCGCGGCGTCCTGGTCCTCCATACCTTCGGCGCTGCCAGCCTCCCTGATGAGCTGCACCTCCCTCGCCCTGGCGGCGATGTAGTCCAGCTCCTCCAGGGTGGTGTCCCTGACGAGCCACCGCTCGGGATCGGGATTGACGCACACCTCGACCAAAGTATCAAAGAACTGCTGCACGACCTTGTCCTCCAGCTCCTGCCAGCTCGGGACGGGGCCGTGCGCGCTACACTCCGGCATCATGGCGACGATCTCAGACTAGCGCGAATTGTTGCTCAGCGGGACCACTCCCGCTGGCAGCCTAAAGAACTGCCCCTTGACAGCCTTGCCGGCCTTCATGGCAGCCTTCGCAGCCTTGCCGGTCCGCTCGACCTCGCCACCGTGACCCACATCCAGCTGGAAGAGCCGCTGGCAGAAATGGGCGTGTCCCATCACTGTGAGGTTGTGGTTGAGGCCAGGGCGGAGCCGCATGACGTCGGCTGGGTTCCTGAAGAGCCAGGCTGGCCTCCCCTTTTTGTGCAGGGGAGCGATCCGACGGCGGATCCTGGTGAAGACAACAGTGAGCCTCCCGTCGACGGCGTCGACGTCGCTCCAATTGCTGCCGCGGACCGGCGGCGTCCGGCGGACCCTGCAGAATGCTGGCGGCTCGTCTTCTTCAATCCAGCACCACCGGCCGCGCCATTCGTCCCACCTCTCCTTCACGGCGCCCTCCGGGTACACCACCTTGGGTCTCGGAATCCAGGCGATGCATCCAGAGACCGCGCCTCCCGGCTGGATCCGAGGGGTGAAGTAGTGGCGGAAGAGCGCCGTGTTGGGCTGCACTCCGACAAAATCCTCGTAGAGGTGCGCGAAGAAAGCCATGCACGCCACCGCATTTGGGGTAAAATCCAAAAGACGGAAGCCAAAGGTGTGCATGACATCGCATAAGAAATCGGAGAAGGGAGGACACAACCCGCAAGATAAGTAATCAACGAAGAAGGGGGTATCGATTTAAGCTGGGCGGGGCGCAAGCGGCAGGAACGACGCGCGTCGCCTGATGGCCCAAGTCCTTCGCCCGATCCCCCGTCTCCGCCCCCCAAAGGGGTTTGAAGGCAGCCCGGAGCTCGAAGACATCAACAGACGACGAGATGAAGATAGCGGCCTTCGTCCGATCCCCCGTAAACACGCCCTCCGGCGGCGCCGTAGGCCCGGCACCCTTAGCCGCCCCTTTTCCCTTGGCGGGTTTGGACGCCATGGCGGCTGAATGAAGAGGCTGAGGGAAGGAGATGGCGAAGCAACAGCGGCGGGCGACGGCAAGGCTTCGGAAGGAAGGAAGAAAGGGGACAGCGGCTCTGAGATTGGAAGAGGCGCGAGGAAAATGGAGGAAGTGAGCACCGCGCTCGCGTTTATTCCTTTTTATGGGGGAAAACGCGAGCCGCCTCCTTTCAGATTTACTGCGACGTGACGCATGCCTGCAGAAACCGCCCCATGCATACCGCCCACGTCACGCTTGCCCCTCCACCCCGCGCCGCGCGCGCAGGACGTGGGAGGCGCAGCGCGCGGAAATTTTACCACGGTGAAAACCGCCCCGCCTGCCCGCGCATCGTTCTGGGCCTGGCCCAACAACGTGTCGCGCTTATGTGTGGCCCAGGCCCGGGAGCTCCTGTCGGTGTACAAAAAGAGGGGTACACCTTTTGTACTGTTGGAAATATGCCCTAGAGGCAATAATAAATTGGTTATTATTATATTTCCTTGTTCACGATAATCGTTTATTATCCATGCTAGAATTGTATTGAAAGGAAACTCAGATACATGTGTGGATACATAGACAAATACCATGTCCCTAGTAAGCCTCTAGATGACTAGCTCGTTGATCAATAGATGGTTACGGTTTACTGACCATGGACATTGGATGTCGTTGATAACGGGATCACATCATTAGGAGAATGATGTGACGGACAAGACCCAATCCTAAGCCTAGCACAGATCGTGTAGTTCGTATGCTAAAGCTTTTCTATATGTCAAGTATCTTTTCCTTAGACCATGAGATTGTGCAACTCCCGGATACCGTAGGAATGCTTTGGGTGTACCAAACGTCACAACGTAACTGGGTGGCTATAAAGGTGCATTACCGGTATCTATGAAAGTGTCTGTTGGGTTGGCACGAATCGAGACTGGGATTTGTCACTCCATATGACGGAGAGGTATCTCTGGGCCCACTCGGTAGGACATCATCATAATGTGCACAATATGTGATCAAGGAGTTGATCACGGGATGATGTGTTACGGAACGAGTAAAGAGACTTGCCGGTAACGAGATTGAGCAAGGTATCGGTATACCGACGATCGAATCTCGGGCAAGTGTTATACCGATAGACAAAGGGAATCGTATATGGGATTGATTGAATCCTTCATCCGATGATATCATCGTGGAACATGTGGGAGCCAACATGGGTATCCAGATCCCGCTGTTGGTTATTGGCCGGAGAGTTGTCTCGGTCATGTCTACATGGTTCCCGAGCCCGTAGGGTCTACACACTTAAGGTTCGATGACGCTAGGGTTATAGGGAAAGTATGTATGCGGTTACCGAATGTTGTTCGGAGTCCCAGATGAGATCCCGGACGTCACGAGGAGTTCCGGAATGGTCCAGAGGTAAAGATTCATATATGGGAAGTCCCGCTTTGGTCACCGGAAAAGTTTCGGGCGCTATCGGTAGCGTACCGGGACCACCGGGAGGGTCCCGGGGGTCCACCGGGTGGGGCCACCGACCCCAGAAGGCTGCGTGGGCCAAGTGTGGGAGGGGACCAGCCCCAGGTGGGCTGGTGCGCCCCCCTAACCAGGCCCAAGGCAAAGAGAGAAGAAAAAAAGGGGGAAACCCTAGGCTCAGATGGGCCTAAGGCCCACATAGTGGTGCGCCTCCCCCTCTCTCCCCCTTGGCCGCCCCCCTAGATGGGATCTAGGGCTGGCCGCACCCCTAGGGGTGGGAAACCCTAAAGGGGGCGCAGCCCCCCCTTCCCCTTATATATATGTGAGGTTTGGGGCTGCCCATACGACGTTCTGACCTCTGTCGCATGGCGCAGCCCTACCTCTCTCCCTCCTCATCTCTTGCAGCGCTTGGCGAAGCCTTGCTGGAGTCCCGCGCTCCTCCACCACCACCACGCCGTCGTGCTGCTGTTGGATGGAGTCTTCCCCAACCTCTCCCTCTCTCCTTGCTGGATCAAGGCATGGGAGACGTCATCGGGCTGCAGGTGTGTTGAACGCGGAGGCGCCGTTGTTCGGCGCTTAGATCGGAATCAACCGCGATCTGAATCGCAGCGAGTACGACTCCTTCATCCGCGTTCTTGTAACGCTTCCGCATTGCGATCTACAAGGGTATGTAGATCCACTCTCCTTTATGCTCGTTGCTAGATTACTCCATAGATAGATCTTGGTGACGTGTTGGAAAATTTTTGATTTTCTGCTACGATCCCCAACAGTGGCATCATGAGCTAGGTCTATGCGTAGTATCTTGCACGAGTAGAACACAAAGTAGTTGTGGGCGTAGATCATGTCAATTCTCTTGCCGTTACTAGTCTTATCTTGATTCGGCGGCATCGTGGGATGAAGCGGCCCGGACCGACCTTACACGTACTCTTACGTGAGACAGGTTCCACCGACTGACATGCACTAGTTGCATAAGGTGGCTAGCGGGTGTCTGTCTCTCCCACTTTAGTCGGATCGGATTCGATGAAAAGGGTCCTTATGAAGGGTAAATAGAAATTGGCATATCACGTTGTGGTTTTGGCGTAGGTAAGAAACGTTCTTGCTAGAAACCTATAGCAGCCACGTAAAAACTTGCAACAACAATTAGAGGACGTCTAACTTGTTCTTGCAACATGTGCCGTGTGATGTGATATGGCCAAAAGGATGTGATGAATGATATATATGTGATGCATGAGATTGATCATGTTCTTGTAATAGGAATCACGACTTGCATGTCGATGAGAATGACAACCGGCAGGAGCCATAGGAGTTGTCTTATTTATTGTATGACCTGCGTGTCACTGAATAACGCCATGTAATTACTTTACTTTATTGCTAAACGTTAGCCATAGTAGTAGAAGTAATGTTTGGCGAGACGACTTCATGGAGACACGATGATGGAGATCATGATGATGGAGATCATGGTGTCATGCCGGTGACAATGATGATCATGGAGCCCCGAAGATGAAGATCAAAAGGAGCAAAATGATATTGGCCATATCATGTCACTATTTGATTGCATGTGATGTTTATCATGTTTTACATCTTATTTGCTTAGAACGACGGTAGTGAATAAGATGATCTCTCACTAAAATTTCAAGAATTGTGTTCCCCCTAACTGTGCACCGTTGCAAAGGTTCGTTGTTCCGAAGCACCACGTGATGATCGGGTGTGATAGGTTCTAACGTTCGCATACAACGGGTGTAAGCCAGATTTACACACGCGATACACTTAGGGTTGACTTGACGAGCCTAGCATGTACAGACATGGCCTCGGAACACGGAAGACCGAAAGGTCGAACATGAGTCGTATAGAAGATACGATCAACATGAAGATGTCCACCGTTGATGACTAGTCCATCTGACGTGATGATCGGACATGGCCTAGTCGATTCGGATCATGTATCACTTAGATGACTAGAGAGATGTCTATCTGAGTGGGAGTTCATTAGATGAACTTCATTGTCATGAACAATAGTCTAAGTTGTCTTTGCAAATTATGTTGTAGACCAATAACTGCGTTGTAGCTCCCTGTTTAATACGATCCTAGAGAAAGACTAAGTTGAAAGATATTGTAAGCAAGGATGCGGACTGGGTCCGTAGTCCGAGGAGTGTCCTCACTGCTGCACAGAAAGCTTACATCTTTGATGCACCGCTCGATGTGCAAACCCCTACAACGTTGTCTGTGGATGTTGTGAACACCTGAGAGACACGTCCTGATGACTACTTGATAGTTTAGTGCACCATACTTTACGGCTTAGAATCGGGATTCCAATGACGTTTTGAACGCCATGGAACATATGAGATGTTCTAAGAGCTGAAATTGGGATTTCAGGCTCATGCCCGTGTTGAGAGGTATGAGACCTCTGACAAGTTCTTTTGCCAAAAAGATGGAGGAGAATGGCTCAACTAGTGAGCATGTGCTCAGAATGTCTGGGTGCTAAAATCACTTGAACCAAGTGGGAGTTAATCTTCCAGGTGAGATAGTGGTTGACATAATTCTCTAGACACTATCACCAAGCTACTAGAACTTCGTGATGAACTATGACATGCAAAGGATGGAGATGATCCCGGAGCTATTAGCGGTTCTTAAGACTGCGAAAGTAGAAATCAAGAAGGAGCATCAAGTGTTGATGGTTTAACAAGACCACTGGTTTCAAAAGGGGCAAGGGCTAGAAGGGAAACTTCATGAATGGCAAACCAGTTGTCGCTCTAATGAGGGAACCCAAGGTTGCACCCAAACCTCGAGACTAAGTGCTTCAATTGTAAGGGGAACAGTCACATGGTAGCGGAACTACCCCAAATACATGGTAGATAAGAAAAGCTGGCAACTTCAACAAAGTATATTTGATATACGTGTTATTGATGTGTACCTTACTAGTACTCCTTGTAGCACATGGGTATTGGATACCGGTTCAGTTGCTATTATTAGTGATTTGAAGCAAAAGCTACGGACTGAACGGAGACTAGCTAAGGGCGAGGTGATGATGTGTGTTGGAAGTGTTTCCAAGGTTGATAAGATCACCATCGCACACTCCCTCTATTTTCGAGATTAGTGTTGAACCTAGATAAATGTTATCGGGTGTCTACGTTGAGCATGAATATGATTAGATCATGTTCATTGCAATACGGTTATTCATTTAAGTCAGAGAATAATGGTTATTCTGTTTACATGAATAATACCTTTATGGTCATGCACCCAATGGTTTGTTGAATCTCGATCATGGTAATACACATGATGATAATATTAATGCCAAAAGATGTAGAGTTAATAATGATAGTAACACTTTCTTGTGGCACTGCCGCTTAGGTCATTTTGGCATAAATTGCATGAAGAAACTCCATACTGATGGATGTTTGGAGTCACTTGATTTTGAATCGCTTGACACATGCGAGCCATGCCTCATGGGCAGGATGACTTAGATCCCGTTTTCAGGTACAATGAAACGGGCAAGTGACTTGTTGGAAATCATACATGCTGATGTATGTGATCCAATGAGAATTAAGGCGTGTGGTGGATATCGTTATTTTCTCATCTTCACTGACGATTTGAGTAGATATGGTATATTTACTTAATGACGAAAAAGTCTGAAGCGTTTGAAAAGTTCAAGCAATTTCAGAGTGAAGATTAAGAATCATCATAACAAGAAGATCATGTTCCTACGATCTGATCGAGAGGAGATTTTCTGAATTATGAGTTTGGCAATCACTTAAGGCATTGTGGAAATGTTTCACAGTTGAAGCCACCTGGAACACCACAGCGTAATGGTGTGTCCAGACATCGTAATCGAACCTTATGAGATATGGTGCGATCTATGATGTATCTTACCGATCTACCGCTATTATTTTGAGGTTATGCATTAGAGACAGCTGCATTCACTTTAGATAGGGCACCATCTAAGTCCGTTGAGACGACATCGTATGGTTTGGCAAGAAACCAAAGTTGTCGTTTTCTTAATGTTTGGGGCTGCGATGCTTATGGCTTCAGCCGGGAAAAGCTCGAACCCAAAGCGGACAAATACATCTTCATGGAATACCCACTGGTAACGGTTGGGTATACCTTCTATCTCAGATCCAATGACAAAAATGTTTGTCGCTAAGAACGGGTCCTTTCTCGACAAGGAGTTTCTCTCGAAAGATTTGAGTGGGAGGAAGATAGAACTTGATGAGGTTGTCGAACCCTCACTTCAACCGGAGAGTAGTGCAACACAGAAAGATGTTTCTGTGGAACCTACGACTGTTGAAGAGGAAACTAATGATAGTGATCATGAAGTTTCGGATCAAGTTGATATCAAACCTCGTAGGTCAACAAGGATAAGTACTACTCCTGAGTGGTACGGTGATCCTGTCTTAGATGTCATGTTGTTGGACAACAATGAACCTACAAACTATGGAGAAGCGATGGTGGGCCCATATTCCGACAAATGGTTAGAAGCCGATAAATCCGAGATAGGATCCATGTATCAAAACAAAGTATGGACTTTGGTGGACTTGCCCTATGATCGGCAAGCCATTGAGACAAATGGATCTTTAAGACTAAGACGGACGTGGACGGTAATGTCACCGTCTATGAAGCTCGACTTGTGGCGAAGAGTTTTCCACAAGTTCAAGGAGTTGACTACGATGAGATTTTCTCACCCGTAGCGATGCTTAAGTCCGTCGGAATCATGTTAGCATTAGCTGCATTTATGAAATCTGGCAGATGGATGAAAAAACAAGTTTCCTTACCAATTTTCGTAAGGAAAGGTTGTATATGATACAATCAGAAAGGTTTTGTCGATCCTAAGGATGCTAAAAGATATGCTAGCTCCGGCGATCCTTCTATGGACTAGAGCAAGCATCTCGGAGTTGGAATATATGCTTTGATGGAGTGATCAAAGTTTTTGGGTATACAAAGTTAGTTAGAAACTTGTATTTACAATAAAGTGAGTGGGAGCGCTACAACATTTCTGATAACTATATGTGAATGACATATTGTTGATTCGAAATGATGTAGAATTTCTGGAAAGCATAAAGGGTTGTTTGAAAGGTGTTTTTCAAAGGAATACCTGGATAAAGCTGCTTACATATTGGGCATCAAGATCTATAGAGATAGATCAAGACGCCTAATGATACTTTCAAAAGAACACACACCTTGGCATAATTTTGAAGGAGTTCAAAATAGATCAGTCAAAGAAGGAATTCTTGCCTGATTTGTAAGGTGTGAAGTTGAGTAAGACTCAAAGCTTGACCACGGCAGAAGAAAGTGGAAGGACGAAGGTCGTCCCCTATGCTTTTGTCATAGGCTCTATACGGTATGCCATGCTAAGTACCGCACCTGATGTGTGTCTTGCCACATGTCTGGCAAGAGGGTACAAAGGTGATCCAGGAGTGGATCACTAGATAGTGGTCAAAATTATCCTTAGAGGAATAAGGAAATGTTTCTCGGTTATGGAGGTGATAAAGAGTTCGACGTAAAGAGTTACGTTGATACAAGCTTAACACCTATCCGGATAACTCTAAGTAGAGATACCGGATACGTATAATGGAGCAACAGTTTGGAATAGCTCCAAGTGGAATGTGGTAGCAGCATCTACGATATGACATAAAATTTTGCGAAGTACATAGGGATCTGAATGTTGCAGACCCGTTGACTACAACCTCTCTCACAAGCATAACATGATCAAACCCAGAACTCATTGAGTGTTAATCACATATTGATGTGAACTAGATTACTGACTCTAGTGAACTCTTTGGATGTTAGTCACATGGCGATGTGACCTATGAGTGTTAATCACATGGCGATGTGAACTAGATTATTGACTCTAGTGCAAGTGGGAGACTGTTGGAAATATGCCCTAGAGGCAATATAAATTGGTTATTATTATATTTCCTTGTTCACGATAATCGTTTATTATCCATGCTAGAATTGTATTGAAAGGAAACTCAGATACATGTGTGGATACATAGACAAATACCATGTCCCTAGTAAGCCTCTAGATGACTAGCTCGTTGATCAATAGATGGTTACGGTTTCCTGACCATGGACATTGGATGTCGTTGATAACGGGATCACATCATTAGGAGAATGATGTGATGGACAAAACCCAATCCTAAGCCTAGCACAGATCGTGTAGTTCGTATGCTAAAGCTTTTCTATATGTCAAGTATCTTTTCCTTAGACCATGAGATTGTGCAACTCCCGAATATCGTAGGAATGCTTTGGGTGTACCAAACGTCACAACGTAACTGGGTGGCTATAAAGGTGCACTACCGATATCTCTGAAAGTGTCTGTTGGGTTGGCACGAATCGAGACTGGGATTTGTCACTCCACATGACGGAGAGGTATCTCTGGGCCCACTCGGTAGGACATCATCATAATGTGCACAATATGTGATCAAGGAGTTGATCACGGGATGATGTGTTACGGAACGAGTAAAGAGACTTGCCGGTAACGAGATTGAGCAAGGTATCGGTATACCGACGATCGAATCTCGGGCAAGTGTTATACCGATAGACAAAGGGAATCGTATACGGGATTGATTGAATCCTTGACATCGTGGTTCATCCGATGATATCATCGTGGAACATGTGGGAGCCAACATGGGTATCCAGATCCCACTGTTGGTTATTGGCCGGAGAGTTGTCTCGGTCATGTCTACATGGTTCCCGAGCCCGTAGGGTCTACACACTTAAGGTTCGATGACGCTAGGGTTATAGGGAAAGTATGTATGCGGTTACCGAATGTTGTTCGGAGTCCCGGATGAGATCCCGGACGTCACGAGGAGTTCCGGAATGGTCCGAAGGTAAAGATTCATATATGGGAAGTCCCGTTTTGGTCACCGGAAAAGTTTCGGGCGCTATCGATAGCGTACCGGGACCACCGGGAGGGTCCCGGGGGTCCACCGGGTGGGGCCACCGACCCCAGAAGGCTGTGTGGGCCAAGTGTGGGAGGGGACCAGCCCCAGGTGGGCTGGTGCGCCCCCCTAACCAGGCCCAAGGCAAAGAGAGAAGAAAAAAAGGGGGAAACCCTAGGCTCAGATGGGCCTAAGGCCCACATAGTGGTGCGCCTCCCCCTCTCTCCCCCTTGGCCGCCC
Organism: Secale cereale; assembly: GCA_902687465.1. Lineage (NCBI taxonomy): Eukaryota > Viridiplantae > Streptophyta > Magnoliopsida > Poales > Poaceae > Secale > Secale cereale. The sequence continues at coordinate 740,829,815 of LR738711.1, forward strand.
CCCTAGATGGGATCTAGGGCTGGCCGCACCCCTAGGGGTGGGAAAACCTAAAGGGGGCGCAGCCCCCCCTTCCCCCTATATATATGTGAGGTTTGGGGCTGCCCATACGACGTTCTGACCTCTGTCGCATGGCGCAGCCCTACCTCTCTCCCTCCTCATCTCTTGCAGCGCTTGGCGAAGCCCTGCTGGAGTCCCGCGCTCCTCCACCACCACCACGCCATCGTGCTACTGTTGGATGGAGTCTTCCCCAACCTCTCCCTCTCTCCTTGCTGGATCAAGGCGTGGGAGACGTCATCGGGCTGCACGTGTGTTGAACGCGGAGGCGCCGTTGTTCGACGCTTAGATCGGAATCAACCGCGATCTGAATCGCAGCGAGTATGACTCCTTCATCCGTGTTCTTGTAATGCTTCCACATTGCGATCTACAAGGGTATGTAGATCCACTCTCCTTTATGCTCGTTGCTAGATTACTCCATAGATAGATCTTCGTGACGTGTAGGAAAAATTTTGATTTTCTGCTACGATCCCCAACATGTACCCCTATGACTGTGCACGGGCAGTCTGAGCCACGGGCACCACCACACCGAGCATGGCGAGGGAGGCGAGCCGGGGCAAAACCGAAGCTTGATGGAGACTGGAGCAACACCAAGAACAAGACCACAAAGAGCAAAGGGACGAAGCGGCTCTCCTCAGCAAGATCCTTGCCGGCGCCAGCACTGGCAGCCCCGGCAAGACCCTTGCCGCGGCAGCTCGCCCCGCGCCTACGGAGCGAATCACCCTTGAGTCCTCCGCCCCCGTGGGGCAAGGATTCGGGATATATCCCCGTGGTGGCATGCAGATCTATGTGAAGACATTCAAGATCAGATGTAAGTTAAGAAGACGACGACCCTTGGCGGGATTCCAGCCAAGGAGAACCACAAGGCCCCTGGCAAGCACCTTGCCGGGGATGACTGCACGCACCACGGCAGGACCCTTGCCGAAGCACCGGCAAGGCCCTTGCCAAGGACACCCGCGGGACCACCGTCAGGCCCGCACCAACTGGGTTTCCACCGACCCACGAAGCTGTCGACCCAACCAGCTGGACAGGCTCCTGCGTGGCAACCCACAGATCTTCGTGGAGACCCACCGTTGCGCCACCTCAGCTGCCTATGTGCCTACATGGCACCTCAGGCACCGCTGGCCAGGGCGCGTGTCAACACGAGGAGGGGCGGCGACGGACAAGACGGACGTCTCCCCCCGTCCCCGATAAAGCAAGGTCACCTAAGCTGGCGCATTAAATGCACCTTGTCCTGTAATGCGAGGGATAACCTCGCGTCATTGTACCCTTTCCACCTTCTGTGTGCCACTGTGGCAGCCCCTTTTTCCTATAAAAGGAGGCCCGAGGCGACCAGGAGGAGGATTCGGCTTTTTAGAACTCCTCACGACTCTCTTGGAGCTCTTCGCTAGCTGAAGAACACCAACATATAATCCACCAAAGCAGGAGTAGGGTTTTACGCATCTTTGCGGCCCGAACCTGGGTAAAGGAACCATGTCCTGACCGTTAGATCCACTCTTCTCTCAACCCCGCGCCCCGCAACCGTAGTAGGGATTCTTGTGATCCCATAGGTGTCGATCCAAATACACCGACATATGAATTGCCTATTGTGCCCGAGGGATATGTTATGGAAGGAGAGGTAGCTAGAAACTTTCTTGCTTGTGGGGATAGGAATGATCTTAAGAAACTGCTACGCAAGTGGAAAGAAAAATCTTTGAATGCTAGAATGCAATATGACCCTGAATTTGCTACTTCACCTATATGTGTCACTGATAAGGATTATGAATTCTCTATTGATCCTGAGTTAATTACTTCGGTTGAATCTGATCCTTTTCATGGTTATGATTATGAATCTGAAACTGTCGTGGCACATCTTACTAAATTAAATGATATAGCCACCCTATTTCCTCATGAGGAAAAAATTGCTATTACTATATTCTTAAGTTTTTTCCTTTATCATTAAAGGGTGATGCTAAGTTATGGTTTAATTATCTTGCTCTTGGTTGTGTGCGTAGTCCCCAGGATATGATTTACTACTTCTCTGCAAAAAAAATCCTGCTCATAAGAAACAAGCTACCTTACAAGAAATATTTAATTTTGTGCAAATTGAAGAAGAGAGTCTCCCACAAGCTTGGGGGGGCTTCTCCAATTACTTAATGCTTTGCATGATGATACTCTCAAGAAAAATGAAATACTTGATATCGTTTATAATGGACTAACCGATGCTTCTAGGGACCACCTAGATAATTGTGTTCGTTGTGTTTTCAGGGAACGAACTGTTGAGCAAGCTGAAAAACTATTGAATAATATATTGAGTAATGATAATGATTGGACTCTTCCTGAACCAACTCCGAAGACAACTCCGAATAAAAGAGGTATTCTGTTTCTTAGTCCTGAAGATATGCAAGAGGTAAAGAAATCAATGAAGGAAAAAGGTATTAAAGTTGAAGATGTTAAGAATTTATCGCCTATTGAAGGAATACATGGTCTTGATAACCCAGCATAGGTAGTAGATGTAAATTCTCTCTATAGATTTGATGAAGGAGATATTCCTCATAATATGTCTGCTAGTCAATGCTTGGATGAGTTTGATAATTTTATTGTTAAACAAGAAAACTTAAATGCTTATGTTAGTAGACAATTGAAACGTAATGCTCATACACTTGAATACTTGGGTGATTATATGACTAGAACTGTTAATGATCTTAAAGCTTATTAGTAAGCATGCTTCCATGGTTACCACTCAAGTAGAACAAGTACTTGAAGAACAAAATGATTTGCTTAATGAGTTGAATAGTAAGAATAATGATAATGATGTTATGCTCGCAACTAGAGGTGGTAAAGTGACTCGGGAACCTTTGTATCCTGAGGTCCATCGTAAGAGAATTGAGCAAGATTCTCAGAGAATTAATACTGATAAACCTAGTCTTAGTAATAAAAAGAAAAAGAAAACAGATAGGACTTTGCATTCTTCTAGTGAAGATGTTATAGACACACCTGAGAATCCCAATAATATTTCTATTTCTGATGTTGAGACATAGTCGGGTAATGAACATGAACCTAGTGATAATGTTAATGATGATGTTCATACTGATGCTCAACCTAGCAATGATAATGATGTAGAGATTGAACTTGTTGTTGATCTTGATAACCCACAATCAAAGAATCAACGTTATGATAAGAGAGACTTCATTGCTAGAAAACATGGTAAAGAAAGGGAACCATGGGTTCAGAAACCCATGCCATTTCCTCCTAAACCATCCAAGAGAAAGGATGATGAGGAATTTGAACGCTTTTGTGAAATGATTAGACCTATATTTTTGCGTATGCATTTGATTGATATGCTAAAAATGTCTCTCTATGATAAATATATGAAATAATTTGTTACTAATAAGAGAAAGATACCGAAAGCTGAAATTTCCACCATGCTTGCTAATTATACTTTTAAGGGTGGAATACCAAAGAAACTTGGAGATCCAGGAATACCTACTATACCATGCTCCATTAAAGGAAACTATGTTAAAACTACTTTATGTGATCTTTGAGCCGGTGTTAGTGTTATGCCTTTCTCTTTGTATCGTAGACTTGAATTGAATAAGTTGACACCTACTGAAAACTCTTTGCAAATGGCGGATAAATCAACTGCTATACCTATCAGTATTTGTGGGGATATGCATGTTGTGGTTGCAAACGTTACTATCTTAACAGACTTTGTTATTCTTGATATTCCCGAGGACAACATTATGTCTATTATCCTTGGTAGACCCTTTTTGAATACTGCAAGGGCTATTGTTGATTGCAACAAGGGACATGTCACTTTTCATGTTAATGGTAATGAGCACACGATACACTTTCCAAAGAAGCAACCACAAGTTAATAGCATCAATTCTATTGGAAAAAAATTAACTATCGCTACTGGAGGTTTTGAATTCCCTCTTCCTAGTGTCAAAAGAAATATGATATTCTTATTGTTGGGGACATGCATATCCCCATTGAGGTAACCTAGTGTTATTAAAAAATTCTCCGGTTTTCTATTATTCGAAAGAATGTCGTTAATGAGACTTGATCAACCTCGTTGACGGATTCCTTTTGATGAGCATGAGATGGATGAATTTAGAGAGCGCCACCTTCTGTAACCACCTTTTACTCTCTGTTATTTAGATTAAATAAAGCAAAAATAGTATTATATGTCTGTTTTGTGAATTATCTGTGCAATACAAAATATCTCGAAAATAAAAGTTCTCCAAATGCACAAAAAATTTAATATGATTTTTTAAGAATATTTTAAGATTTTTGGCACTGAGAATGCACCAGGGGGCGCACCAGTGGGCCACAAGGGTGGACGATGCGCCATACCCCCTGGGCGTGCCCCTGTCCTTGTAGGCCCACATGGCCCCTCCACTTATTCCAGCACCCATCCGCTCCTTCTTTCTCGAGAAAAAAATCATCCCACGGCTCAAAGTCGTGTTCTAGCTCATCTTGCTGCCATTTTCGATCTCCTTGCTCAAATCATCATTTGAGAAACTGATTGGGGGGATTTTTCTTTGATATGTGACTCCTCCAATGGTCCAATTAGTTTTTGTTCGAGTGATTTATTTATTGCAAATTTTTGCTGCTATGGTGACCCTGTTCTTGAGCGTGCATGTCAAATTTATAGGGTCGACAGTAGTTTTGATGCATGATATAGCCTCTAGACACTTGTAGGAGTAGTTGCTATCTATTTGATGAGTTTGGTTCACTGTTATTTTGAGTCAATAAAAATTTCAGAACTTTTCAGAGAAACAAAATGATGAGGAGATTGTTGAGAGGCTCCTCGAGCCAGGGTTCGAAGGAAAAAGAGAATGAGGAGAAGGAGAAGCCCAAGTACAATCTTCCTCATGCCACAGAAATTCAGGCGTGCGAATGCCCATGTGATGCATTCTTATAGCCGACCAGAATTTATGAGGATTTCTATTATTTAGCCGGGAATGCAGGGATCATCGACTTCGTCCGCGACTAGTGTGATCAATATCTCCTCCTAACTAATACTTTCGTGCAAATTTTTCATTTTCATGCTAGGAGATCACCAGCTTCGATAGAATTTGATTTATATGATGAGCATAAGGAAATGACACTTTATGACTTTTGTGAGGTGTGCAAACTACCTTATGAAGGCAGCATCGAAGAACCACGTCCTAGAGATGTGGAAGATTTCATTGATCTAGTTACCGTAGGGGAAAGGAGAAGGGTGTCAGAAGCGAGAGTGGCCAGTTTAAATTTTCCTATTTTATGCTATTATTCATTATTTGCCAGGAGATGTTTGATTGGTCGTGGGGAGAGTGGAGGCCTTAATGCCCCCGACCTTGCCATTTTGCGCCATGCTTTACTTCGTGATTGAACTTTTAGTTTGGGTGCTCTGGTTGCTAAACGGTTGAGTTTAAACCGTACTAAGGGTCCTATCTTCGGAGGTATCTTCGCCTCTCGCCTTGCTCGACGCTTTGAGATACCTATTAGGCATTATGAAAAAGAGAAGAAATTGCTACCCATTATTTATTTAGATTATGACAGCATGGTAGCATGTAAATTTATTTGTTCTGATGAGGAAAAGAGGCTTATTTATAATTTGGTATTCCGTCATAATACTTTTCAGACTATTACTTTGCCAGCACCTTCTTTGTTCGATATTCATTCAGGGAGGTACACTATTTGGCCCGAGGACATCAACAGATTTTGGGGAGTTCCACAACCTTCCGTACCTGAGCCAGCACCAGCCCTGGATCCGTATCATGAGCTTATATTTCAGTGGGAGCCGCAGGAGCTCACCAGCCAGTGGAACCCTCGGGATCCACCTCAGTATCCAGGAGAGGGCTACTTTGAGCCGTGGACCTAGACCAACTTAGGCCAAAATCCTAAGCTTGGGGGAGTACGTATTTCTCACTGCATTACATTTATGATCACACATTCATTCCAGTTGTCGGTGTTCATACTTTTTCATTGTATTATCCATGCTAGTTTATGTTTCTCGCTTTCTTCTTGTGTGTTTGAAAAACTTTGAAAAACCAAAAATATTTCTTGCTTCTTTTAGTCTTTTCTTTCTAGTTAGTTCCTTAGTAGTTGTTAGTATTAAAAGAAAATCCAAAAATATTTCTCGTTCTTCTTTTGTTTGTTGGGAGCTTTCCCGTGTAAATAGTTTTTCTCGTTCTTGTTTTGCTCTCCTCGGAAAAACAAAAACTCCAAAAACATTTCAGTGTGTTTCTTTGAAATTCTTTTCTTCTTCTTTGGGGGTCGAGAGGAGAAGACCAGAAAGAAAATGATGAGTGGCTCTCATATGCATTATTGATTATCTAACAAGAGCCCATATTACCTTGTCTTCTCCTTTGAATAAATGTTGTAGATTCCAGCTTAGTCTGATGCACGCGCAGTCTTATTATTATTCACATTGTTCAGTCGTGCAAGTGAAAGGCAATAATGACGATATATGATGAAATGATTGAGATGGAGAAAAGCTGGTATGAACTCGACCTATTTTGTTTTTGTAAATATGATTAGCTTGTCATTCCTGATTCAGCCTATTATGAATGAAACATGATTGCAATGACAATTAGAGATTATAGTTACTCATGTCGTGCATAACAAGCTAGGAGTTTATAATGGTTTACGTTGTGTGCCAGCATGCTTTTAAAATGGTTATGATGTAGTATGATAGGATGGTATCCTCCTTTGAATGATTTAAGTGGCTCGACTTGCCACATGTTCACACATGTAGTTGAAACAAAATCAACATAGCCTCCACGATATTTATGTTCAACGTAATTTATATCCTACTCATGCTCGCACTCAATGTTGGTTAATCTCAAGGCATGTTTATGGTCGTTGTCGCTCTCCAGCTGGTCTCTTCCCAGTCTCTTTCTAGCTTTCACCTGTACTAAGCGGGAATACTGCTTGTGCATCCATTTCCATAAACCCAAAGTTGTTCCATATGAGTCCACCATACCTACCTATATGCGGTATTTACCAGCCGTTCCAAGTAAATTGGCATGTGCCAAACTCTAAACCTTCAAATAAAATTCTGTTTTGTATGCCGAAATCGCTCATGTGGCGACTGGGGGTTGTCTTTATCTTCCATGCTAGGTGGGTTATTCTCACGATGAGTGGACTCCACTTGTCATTCACGAGAAAATGGCTGGTAATCAGGATGCCTGGTCCTGTGATCAAAAGATCAAAAACAAAATCACAAATAATTAAACAAAGCTCCCCCGAGATTGTTGTTGGTTTGAACGGCACCCGTTGTTTCGGATAAGCCGTGGAGTGTGTTTGATGGTGGAGGGCGAGTAAAACTTTACCATTCTATTTGGGAACCACCTATAATGTATGTAGCATGGAAGTTATTGAGAACTCTTGGTCGTGGCGTTGACAAAGAAAGCATACCGCTCAAAATTATATTCATCTCTGATTTAAAAACTTGAGCTCTAGCACCTGCAAATCCCTGCTTCCCTCTACGAAGGGCCTATCTATTTACTTTTATTGCTAAGTCATCATCCTCTTATAAAAAGCACCAGTTGGAGAGCACCTCTGTCATTTATATGCTTTGGTATTAATTGATATTGAGTATTAGTGTGACTGAATCTCTTTAACCACGAATTACAATGTCTGGTCAGTCCTTGATCTTCTTAGGTGCTCTGCATTTATGTTTTGCAGTCTCAAAAAGGGCTAGTGAGATACCACTTTGTCATATTATATCATGATTGTTTTGAAAAAAGTGTTTTCATCCGAGATTTTTTATTATTGCTCGCTAGTTGATTATGTTATTGATATGAGTAAACAAGAGACCTAAATGTTATTGTCAGTATGGTTAGTTCATAATCTTTGCTGAAAACTTGAATGCTGACTTTACATATTTGCAACAACAAGATCAAATAGATTTTGTAAAAGTTTTTCTTTATCACTTTCAGTTTATCAACTAAATTGCTTGAGGACAAGCAATGTGTTAAGCTTGGGGGAGTTGATACGTCTCCGTCGTATCTACTTTTCCAAACACTTTTGCCGTTGTTTTGGACTCTAATTTGCATGATTTGAATGGAACTAACCCGGACATATGTTGTTTTCAGTAGAATTGCCTTGGTGTTACTTTTGTGCAGAAATAAAAGTTCTCGGAATGACCTGAAATTTCACGAAGAATATTTTCAGAATGTATAAAAAATACTAGTGAAAATAACTACTAGAGGGCCCCCCTAGGGCGTGCCCCCCTACCTTGTCGGCCCCCAGGACCTCCACCGACGTCAACTCCAACTCCATATATTCTTATTCAGGGAGAAAAAATCAGAGAGAAGATTTCATTGCGTTTTACGATACGGAGCCACCGCCACCTCTTGTTCTTCCTTGGGAGACCTGATCTGGTGTCCATTCGGGACTCTAGAGAGTGGAGATTGTTGTCGTCGTCATCATCAACCATATTCCATCACCAATTCATGATGCTGGCCACCGTGCGTGAGTAATCCCATCGTAAGCTTGCTGGACGATGATGGGTTGGATGAGATTTCTCATGTTCTCGAGTTAGTTTTGTTAGGGTTTGATCCCTATTATCCAACATGTTCTGAGATTGATGTTGCTATGACTTTGCTATGCTTAATGCTTGTCACTAGGGCCTGAGTGGCATGATTTCAGATCTGAACCTATTATGTTTTCATGAATATATTTGTGTTCTTGATCCTATCTTGCAAGTCAATAGTCACCTACTATGTGTTATGATCCGGCAACCCCGGAGTGACAATAGCCGGGACACTTCCCGGTGATGACCATAGTTTGAGAAGTTCATGTATTCACTAGGTGCTAAAGCTTTGGCCCTGTACTCAATTAAAAGGAGGCCCTAATATCCCTTAGTTTCCATTAGGACCCCGCTACCACAGGAGGGTAGGACAAAATATGTCATGCAAGTTCTTTTCCATAAGCACGTATGACTATATACGGAATACATGCCTACGTTACATTGATGAATTGGAGCTAGTTCTGTGTCACCCTAGGTTATAACTGCTACATGACGAATATTATCCAACACCTATCATTGCCAATCCATTGCCTACGAGTTCGTTCCATATTGATACTTGCTTCGTTACTTTCTTCACTGTTGCTGTCACCATCACTACAAAACTGCTACTGTTACTTTTGCCATCATTATCGTTACTTCCATACTAATTTGCTACTAAAGACTTTGTTGTAGATATTAATTTTTCCAGGTGTGGTTGAATTGACAACTCAGCTGCTAATACTTGTGAATATTCTTTGGCTCTCCTTGTGTCGAATCAATAAATTTGGGTTGAATACTCTACCCTCGAAAACTGTTGCGATCCCCCATACTTGTGGGTTATCAAGCATGAGTGCTGATGTGGATGGGTTGCATGTCAAGAGAAATAGGTTAGTGGGGATGAACTATTTAGATATTATAGATTTCAGAATCTGATTCCAGCAATTCAATCATATAAGCTTAATCTAAATCTTAATTTGGTTTTATTGCACTTTGTTCCTTTTAATGTCTTACCATGCTCATGATTTCTGTCTTTTGACATGGATTGGCTACGAATATCCATAAACCTACGCCTGTTTTTGTGGAATAGCTAGATGTCTATCTATTTCCTAATGGTAGTAATAGTTTTCTAATTAATTTCATGTTGCATTTGTTATAAGTAACCAGTATTGAAGGTCTATATGTCTTCCAAATACTGAGCCTTGTCTATTAGATTTTATTATATAATAAATGCACTCTCACTTACTGCCTTTTTTAGAAGGCGATGACCTCGTGCATCGTGATGACAACACCTCTATGGCCAATGGAAGTGATCTTGTTGCCCAGCCCGATGAGCACAACTAGACGGTGAACAAGGAAGGTGATATACTGACTTTTTTCTACATTTAATAATAAGATGAAATTTTAGAATTTGAATTCAACCATTCAATCTTATCACTACCATTTGCTGTTTACTTGTTGCTTCCACCCGACCACTAACATATTGTATTGGCTATTTTCCAAGCTTAGTTGTTGCTGATTTTTCTTATTTGTAGGTGTGCAACTAGTAGAGGAGCAATGGCAAAGAGGAAAAAATATGGGGAAACATCTCAATAGGATCAGTCGAGCCCGGAGGGCCAAAATGCCACTCATTATGCCAGAAGGAAAGATAAGTCTAGAGTTTCCTCTGCTTGCCGCAAAGTTTGCAACTGAATGCAACATTGCTGTCAGAAACCATGTGCCTATGCTTCAGTGCTGGAAGGATTACATGAAAGAGGACAGCACTGGGATCTTCCAAGATTTTGTTGGTAAAGTTGGTGTAAGTACACAATTTAGGCCTTTCCCCTCTTTAATGACTAGCAAGCTATCAATTAGCAAATGCAAGTCAAATATAGCATGAAACCAACAAACCTTCACCCCATACTCATTAGTCTTGCACCTTCCATTGTTATCTGCATAGACTATTTGATGTTAAACACTTTTAGAGAAATAATGGACTTCAGTTTATACAAATTATAGTCATGTATGCTACATTAGGGAGAGGATTTTCAAAAAAGTAAACCATTAATGATTTAAGATAATTATGTTTTGCTAAAGATTTGTTTGCTCTTCAGGGCATATTACTGTCATTGCCCCTGTAGCCAGTTGTTAGCCTTTAAATGCGGCTTCCTTGGGCAAGATGATCACCATAAATTTTGAATTAGTAGTTGCTTTTGCACCATATGTTGTTTTTATTTTCTATTCCGCTATCTTTTGATAGTAACCCGATCCATTTTCTGGATCTTATGGAAAAGTTATGAATTTAAGAAAAGCAACAGAAGATAGGGCAACTTTGTTCGCAAACATAACATTTCTGTAGGGACACATATGCGTATGTCACATCTTTTATTTTTATTTATTTACATAAACTCTACATCCATATTGTGATTCTAACACATGTTTTCCCTTCTGCGTAGATCAAGTTCCACATGGACACTGAAGTTGCACTACTTATGAAGGCATGTACCCAAATGATGAAGTCTGCAGACCACCAACAGCGATACAGGCTCAAGCAGAAGTATTTTGATCCTTTCCCACTCAATTTTGTGACGAGAATTTCTCCTGTCAAATCGATGAATGATGACTAGTGGCATGCCCTTGTGCAAAAGCTGTAAGAATCCCAAAAAGATGGTACACTTCTTCCTAAAAACCTAACTCTTTTATTCTGCTCCCTTCGTCCCATATTATAAGATGTTATTACAACTGATATGTAAGTATGTCGGTTATAATAACATCTTATATCATGGGACAGAGGGAGTACATGCTAACCTACAAAGTGCCTTGCATGTATTTGATCTTTTGATGCAGAAGATGTGTCAAAAGAACAAAGCTAACCGTGCTCAAGTTAAGTTCCGTCAAACAACTTGTTCGCGCAGCTCTACTGTGCATTGTGATAATTTGGTAAGTCGGACATATGGCTGTTGTTGGCGTTCTGGGAACGGGGGTACCCAGACTTGCCTTCCTACGGCCTAGAGCGTAGCTCTTCCAGTGGCCTGGTACGGCCCATCTTCATCGGCAACCACCCAAGACCCTCGCGAGGGGCCAAGCCTCACGAGGCGGATGACTCAAGACCTCCCCAGGAACGGCCTCACTAGGCTGGCTCCTGAGGAGCGGAGATATCAAGGCAAGGGATACCTCATGAGGTTCGCGTGATGTGAGCCATGACGTCCAAGGCTAGGCGGGCGCCAGCAGGCGCAGGAAGCCAGTTTCCTCTTTGGTGCTAAAGGGGCAAGCGCGGGCGAGGAGTTCCGAGGCGTCAGGAAAAGGTTTCCATATCGGTGCAATGAGACCAAGACTAGCAGGGCGGTAGGACGGAGGTCACCACGGAGCCCGCGACGATGTGACCACCAGAGCCTTTGGCAGGCGAAGACCACCTTTTGTCAGGATAGCTTGCACTAGCTGTCCCCCATTCAAACTTCACCGTTGTGGGGGGATCCCTTCCCGCTCAATATTTGGGAAGAGGACCCGGGCCTTTATAAATAGGACTAGCCATCACCATAGAGGGGCTAAGATTCAGATCACCCCCACACCCACATGCTCATCCGAGCCCAAGAACACCTCTCCTTAGGAGGCTGTTCTTCCCGTGTACCTGTTCATCTTCGGCCTACAAGGCAATCCACCACACCACACTGGATTAGGGTATTACACCACAACGGTGGCGTGAACCAGTATAAATCCTTGTGTCTCGTGTTCTTCGGGCTTGACGAGCTAGGCCTAGGAATCAGCGTGAGAGTGAACTAGAGCGGAAAGGAGAGATCTTTGTGTGCACCCCAGTGTTCGAACCTCAAGGTTTTGCCGGAACCCTAAATACGAAATTTAGCGCGCCAGGTAGGGGTGTGCCGAATCCTCTCTTCCGTCGTTCGACTCGTCAATGCCCCGCCGTCTCGATGGCCAACGGTCAGGGGGGCTCGTGCTGACCGCTGGGCGGCCTGGCCCGCGCGGGCGGTGCCGTCCGCTCAAGAAGACCTCAACTCCGTGCTTCAGGTGGCTGATACGTCCAAAACGTATCTATAATTTCTGCTTGCTCCATGCCTCTTTTGTGTGATATTGCTATGATATTTATGCACTTCCATACACTTTTGATCATATTTGGACTAACCTATTAACTCAGTGCACCCCAGTGCCAGTTTCTGTTTTCTACTGTTTTTGTATTTCAGGTTTTCCCATTACTTAAATTGCCAGAAAAATTCCGGGAAAAATATATAAAAAATCAGCGCTCCAGAAGCTGCCATGCGGCAGAAGTAGGGCCAGAGGGGGGCCACAGGGGCTCCAGGCGCCCTGGGGGGCGGCCCCACCCCTGGCCGCGCCGGGGGGGGGGGCGCCTGGGCCCCCCTTACCTCCTCTGGTGACCCCCTTTGGCATATATTTACACCGCGTCCCGAAACCCTCGAGGACGGAACCCTTTTTCGCGATCTCATCTCTGTTCCGCCGCCGCCGCGCTTCCAAGATCGGGAGCACCAGGAGAACTCTTCCCGGCTCCCTGCCGGAGGGGAGAACCACCACCGGGAGCCTCTCCACCACCATGGATGCCTCCCGGATGAGTTGTGAGTAGTTCCCCTTGGACCATGGGTCCATGACAAGTAGATATGTGATGTTCTCCTCCCCTCTTTGTTCTTCATCGATTAGACCTCGTGAGCTGCCCTACATGATCGAGGCACATATGTAATCCTTATGCTGTTGCTATGATGAGTTTGCTGGGATCCGATGGATTATGAGATTATGTTCAGATTGTGTGTGAGTAATATATTTGATTTACCTCTTTTATATTTATGTTCTTGAGTAATTCTTGCATGTTCTCCGTTGTTGTTTATTGCTTTGGCCAAGTAGTAGGTAGTAACTCCAAGAGGGAACGTTATGCTTGATTGTGGGTTCATGCCCCTCGATGACTAGCTTGAGTGACAGAAACATGAGTCTAGGGGATGTGCTGTTGCCACAAGGGGGAAAACAACGGTGCTTGTACTTGCGGGTGCAAGGATTGTTTACTTTACGCAAAGTTTTTTTAATGCAGTTGTCTGTTGCTTTGAGTTTACACTATGGGTGGGACTCGCAACTTAATACCAGCGAGATGTTCTGGATAGATATCTCAAGGTGGATGATTAGTAGTAGATGCAGATGGATTTCGGTCTACTTGCCTTGGCGTACCGCCCATGCTTTTGAGCCTCTACCTTTCTTACAACATAGTTAGCATTGGTTTGCGCACATAATCATGTCAATTGCCCAGCTGTAATTCGTTTACCTCGCTTAGCTGTTTTATAGTATTTTGGGAGAGAGACATCACTAGTGAACATCATGGGACCCCGGTCCATATTACCATCACTGATCACACCCGTTATTTATTTCTTGTTCTTATTTACTAGTTGCAGTCATACCTATCACTATTATCTCTTGCGTTTGATCCTTTGTAAACGACAAGGCCGGAGGGATTGACAACCTCTCTGTACTCGTTGGGAGCAAAGTTATTTGTATATGTGTGCAGGTCCTGTCAACCGCTAAGTATCTAGCGCCGTTAGCTGTTGACACCTTCTTGTTGACCCTCGGAGTCTCACGGGATTCGATCCTTGGTATCTTTGCCAAGCGAAAACTACCGCTACGCTACATCTCAAACCTTCCACTTGGGGTAACCAACGAGGGGCGAGAAGCCATCAGTGGCCCGCACACCGCCTAACACCACTGGCCGTGAGTGGCGTGGACCTGGAACTTCCGCCCTTGCATCACGACGCGTGCGCTCCGCCGTGCGATCTACAAACTACGCCATGGCGACAGCACCGCACACCCGACGGGAGCAGGCGAACATCCGGGCCGCGCTCATCGTGGCGTGAGAGTTCTTACAATGCAGACTGGCCGAGTGCGGCCACGGCATGCTGCTGGAACGCGTCACCGAACTGCTGGATTGTGCCAGTAGGGGCGCGCCGCCTTTCTGCTCCTTTCCCACGCCTCAGGTTGTGGCTGAGGTGCGCGCGAGATCCCGGCAAGCTTGCGCGCCCCCTGGGCCAAGTGCCGCGGCTGGAAGCTCAAGGCGCGGGGCACTTGGGAGGTGTCCTCGGTGGAGCAACCGACGATGCCTATGTGCGTCGCATGGTGAACCTGGAGTACGTGTTTCGGGAGGGCCCCAATGCCTTCCTAGGGCCGGGATGGAACGACGGGACGCTCGGAGCAGGAGATCACCATGAGTCGCTTGGGGGCTCCGCCGACCCCTTCAGCGACAACAACGGGGTGCAACCGGTATCGCAGCAGTAGGCGTGCACTAACAATGGGCCGCAGGTGCACCAAACCACGACGATGGTCGAAGACACAAGAGCGGCGGTTCGGACCCGGTCGGAGGAGAACGCTGGGGGGCTGCGCGTAGGGGGCCTGGAGCCACGACCTCCCCCGCGTCGCATGGAGCAAGGCGCCGTACGGAGGTAGGTCCTCTGCCGGGGGAAGTGTTGGCGAGCTCTCCCCCCCCCACCCCGGCAGACGGCCCGTGGTCGCCGGGTGCACCGCTAGCGTCCCTCTTGCCCCTTGGTCTCGTCCTGGTTTCCGGATGCCCCAACGGTGGTGGGGGGCGTCGCAAGGCGGGGCCCTCGTTTGTCGATATGAAGTAAGGATCACGCCCGTGACGGTATCCGCTCGTGACACTCTCACGTAATAATGAGTGGGGTTGTACACGCCCCGTAGTCTCTGGAGTGCCACCCTCGGGCCTCGGGGGTTGCCACCCATGTCCTAGTGGAGGCACTATGCTCCGCACTGGTGGAAGACAAGAAGACTAGCTAGGTGCCAGACACGGCTATTTGCTTTCCTCTCCATTTCTTTGTAACTTGGCTCACCGCCCTTTCGAATTGAATTTGAAGCCTTTCTCGTTGCCAAAAGTGGGGGGAATTTTCCGTTGATTTCTGCTAGTTCTATCGCTTACCTCATTTTGGCTCGGGGGCCAGATGGCCAATCCCACTGGGTGGATCCCTGTAACATCGGCAGGACCCCCTCGGGGCAAGAGCATACGCACCGCAAAATTGCCGCGTAGGCATCCTGCCGTGGTTTGCAGGACACCCCTGGCCACGCTCGCCTGAGCGGGGCCGCACGCTGCTCAGGAAGCTCAGGGCCGCGGACCCCTAGCGATCTACCCCAAAAAAGACGTGTGCCAACCGCTTTGCAACCTGCAAGAGGCCAGGAAAGATCAAGGTGGGTTACAATGACAACCCTGCTTAAGATCTCGCAAACCCGCAGAAGCACGTCCCAGGTTCGGCTTTGAAAAGGAAAAAAGAAGAGTAGAACATCAGTTTACACACATATGGGGCTCCCCCCATTAAAATTCTCTCATACCCTGCGGGGCCACGTCCTAGTCCTTGCGTGTAGGATCGAAGCAGAGGAGCACAGGCTCAATCGGACATGTCGCTCGCCGCGTCGTCCGAGTCGCTCTCATGCACACCACCAGCGCTGTCGCTGGCATCATCTTCACTATCGTCGACCACGCCGCCTTCGTCTACCGCGACCACGAGCGTGTCGTCCTCAGTGGCGAAGGCCCTAACCAAGGCATCCACGTTGTCATCCACCCAGTGCGCCAGGTTCTCTCGGATGGCCCCGGGCACTGGGCGATGGCGGCATCAAAATCAAAGTGGGGATCGATGTTCTGGAGATGACTGAAGACCCGGGAGAACGCGCGCCCGAGGAGGCTTCGGCTCTTTTCTTCAACAAGCTTGCGGGCCTTCACGGCCCGGTCGTCCAAGCGCGTCACAACATTGGCAAAGAAGGAGAGATGGCTGGCATAGTCGTCCGTGTGAGGATGAGGGGCGCGCTCGTCGCAGATGGTGCCCATCGCTCGGTTGGCCTTCACCCTGAGGTTCTGGAGCATGGGGGCGTGCTCGTGCTGCAACAACTGTCGACGACCAGCCTCATCTTTGTTCCGATGCGAAAGAATCGCAACTTCGTCAACTTGCCACTGGAGCAAGGCCGGGCTGGCCCGCGCGGAGGTCAGCTCGGCCTGAGTGGAGGATTGGGCCACCGTGGCGGCCCTCTAGCGCTGCTCCGCCTCTTCTAGCCTCGTCCTGAGGGCAGCGGTTCTCCCATCAGCTTCTGCCTGCAGGAGCTTCAGCTTCAGGTTGAACTCGTTGACAAGGTCAGCGCAAGCCTTCGCCACCCTCTGGTCGATCTCCTCGTGAACCTTGGCCTCGCGAGCAGAGACGACATCTTCGGCCAGGGTCACATGATGCTCCCTCGTCTCCAGCCGCTCCTACTCGAGGCTGCGCTCCAAGGCTTCCAGCATCAACGCTTCCTCACGCCTCAAGATCTCCTCCTCTTCGGATGGCGCCCCTTTCATCGACGCCAAGGTGGTCCTGCGCACCTCAGCTAGCTGCTCCAGGGAGGCATGCCAGGCCTAGAGCTCTTGCGTGTGCTTCTCTACAACCTCGCGGCGGTGGTCGACCTCCCTGGCCTCCTCCAGGGCTCGGGCGCTGGCCTCGCACTAGGCACCAAGGGACGCTTCGGCCTTCGCGTTGGCACGCTCGTGTTGGAGACGCCCGAGGTTGATGGCCACCTTTAGTCGATGCCATTCGTCCATCAGCCGGAGGCCCTCGGTTTCAAGGCAGGCGTCAATACCCACAAGCTCTTCCCCAAGTCGATTCAGCGCACTTATCGCCTCCTGGAAAAGCTCATGACGGACAATGCCCCATTCAACCGCAAACTCAACCGCGCGACCGGGTTCGTCCTCAGCACTGGAGGTCGTTGAAGAAGCTCGAGGAGGCTCGTCCCCTCCCGGCGGGGGGCTTGAGGTCGCCTCCTTTCCAGTCATATTTCGGGCCTCAGCTAGGGCCCGAAGGGGCAGAGGCTCGCTGCTCGAAGAAGACGCCAGGGCCAAGGTCACCTAGCCGCGGTCCACAACCAGGGGAGGATCCCTTGGCACGCCTTTCGCGCCCCAGGCAGGACCGCGAAGGAAGAACGACAAGAACGCAGGGTCGAGATGCTAGGCCAGCGCGTCCGCCCCTCTGGCCGACCTCGCACCGAATGCGGCAGGCTGGCTGAGGGCGCTCAGGGTCAGCGGAGGACTCGGGGTTGGAGGAGGCTGCTTCTCGGGAGATTTCGTCGCCTTAGCAGAAGGGGCCCTAGGGAACCACGGTCAGGAGGGAAAGCAGCACTCAAGGAATTGCAAAGATAAGGTACTTACTCATCTATGGCAATGTACATCCTCTACTTCAATGGCCGGAAGGCGTCACCACTGCAGCTAGGAGATCCCTTCCTCTTGCGGAGTGCGTCGAAGTTCGGCCGAAACCGACCGAAGCCCTGGATGCGGTCACCAGCGCCGGGAACGACCGGTGTGGCTCCTGAGGAGGCGCCCTTAGGAACGCTGGGCCACGTGGGGCCCCGGCCCCCGCCTCGTGGCGACTCATTGGGGTTTCGGGGGCTTTTTCCTCAGGAGCATCAGGTTGTACCGACCCCTCGGCCGCTCCCTCTCGGCGACTCTCCTGAGCCCAGGGGGGCGGCACTTCAGGAGCCTTAGGAGACGCCAACGCCGGAGGAGCCACGCCACCAGCACTCGGTGGCA
>LR738711.1:740858221-740904030 GCA_902687465.1 Secale cereale
GCCGGAGGAGGAGGCGGTGGAGGAGGCAGAGTGCCCTGACTCGCCGGAGGAGGAGGAGGAGGCGGAGGCGTCCAGTTGAGAATGTTGATTAGGTCCTTCCGCCATAGGCATGGAGTCTTCAGTGAAGAACCCAGCCGAGTCTCCCCTTCACCGGTAGGGTGGTCAAGCTGGAGCTCCTCAAATCCCTCCGTTATTTCGTCGACCATCACCCTAGCATATCCTTCTGGAATCGACCGGCAGTGAAAAGTGTCGTCGGGTCCAGAAGGATAAACAGAGCCAGCAGCCGCCTTGACCTTCAGATTCATCCACTGTGCCATAAGGTGGCAATTTTGTGCCTGCGTGATAGCATCCACAGGATTCCTGGCAGTAGCCGTCAAGGCAAGCTCTGGCTGAAGCAGCTCGGTGGAAGCCACGCTGCTTCTCCGCTGAGATGGCGGGGTAGCTTCGGGGGAAGCTTCGGCAATTCTTTTCTCCCGATTTGCTTCCCGTTCCTCTATCGCTTGTATTCTGGCCCGCAGCGCCTGGATTTCGGTCTGCTCCATTTTCTTCCTCCTGTCGTGGCATTTGTAGCCTCCTGCGTCCGGAAACCCAGCACGCCACGGAAGGGAGCCTGGCGTGCCTCGTGTCCGTCCAGGGTGCTCAGGATTTCCGAGGGCCATTGTCAGCTCGTCGTTCCCTCTGTCGGGGATGAACGTCCCTTCATGCGCTGCTTTGATATACTGTCGCATCTTCCTGAGTGGTGTTTCCAATTGCTTGTCCGTCCAAATGCACCACCCTGTTACAGGGTCCAAGGTTCCGCCAGCCCCGAAGAACCAAGTCCGGCAACGTTCTGGCCAGTGCATTGTCTCTGGTTCGATCCCTTTCTGAAGCAGATCATTCTCAGCCTTGGCCCACTTAGGCCGGGCTACGAGGTAGCCGCCCGACCCCGTGCGATGGTGATGCATCTTCTTCGCAGCATTTATCCGGTTTGTCTCCGACATCTTCTGACTCTTTTCCGACTTCTTATGGGCCACAAATGCGAGCCAGTCATCTTTGATCTTCTCATATATGCCCACGAATTCTGGAGTCTTTTTATCTTTGACAAACTTATTCGGTTTTTTCTTCCATGCCCTGAATTGGTCTGCCATCTTCGAAAGTGCAGCAGACTTGATTAACTCCTCTTTAACTGGGTTCGGCGGATCAACCTCTTGCGGTAGGACGAAATTTGACTTCAGCTCAGTCCAAAGATCTTCTTTCTGCATATCAGTGACATAAGTCACCTGAGCGTCGTTTGCAGCCGGCTTTAACCATTGATGGATGCTGATCGGGATCTTGTCCCTAACCAGAACCCCGCACTGATTAACAAATGCGTTCTTTGTCCGGATGGGTGCAATCGGCTCGCCGGAGCGCGAGATTTCTAAGATCTCAAACTTTTCATTCGGCCTCAACTTTTTCTTCGCTCCTCGTCTCTTTACCGAAGATTTGCTCGATCCGGAGGGCTAGAAAAAGGAACAAAGACGAGAGTTAATGAATGAATCAATTAACTAGTCAGCACATGCTTAACTAACATATATACCTCCTGGCCGGACTCGGTTCGGTCACCGGAGCCAGCATCACGGTCTCCTTCTTGCACCGGCATTGGGTCACCGGAGCCGTCCTCACGGTCTACTTCTTCCATGTGCATTGGGTCACCGAATTCATCAATATCATAGCCTAGATCTTCCAGCTGCAGCTCTTGTTCGACCTGCTCATCGGTGTCGTTGAGATACGACAAGACGACATTTTGTCCGTGTGCGATTATGTCCATCAACATCGCTTCTTGTGCTAGGTCTCGGGTGTTGTCGTCCATTGTTTCTACAAATATTTACAACATGCCAATTATTATTCAAACATGACAGATGGATATATTAATGGCAAACGTAGAACTAGCTTCAACCCTCGACTGCTCGGCGATCCACAAACCCTAGACCCCCTCATGTCACATTTTGTCTAGCTAGTGTCAAAGGATTCAACAAAACAAATACTTCATCATTAGGCGAAAGTAACAGTAGCATGATGGTACGAAGCTCTCCAAAGTTGTTTTGGAACGAAGTCCCAGATAAGATAATCCGTAACAAAAGACGGATTATCCTATCAGGAACTCCGTTCCAGAACATCTTTGCATAACTTCGTACCAACATGCCCCGGTTACTTCTGGCAAATGATGAAGTCATGGAATTCTTCAATACTTTGACACTAGCTAGGCAACCTCTCTCGACCCCTCGATCCCCGACTGCTCGGCGATCCACAACCCTAGACCCCCTCATGTCACATTTTGTCGAGTGTCAAAGGATTCAACAAAACCAATACTTCATCATTAGGCGAAAGTAACAGTAGCATGATGGTAGGAAGCTCTCCAAAGTTATTTTGGAACGGAGTCCTAGATAGGATAATTCGTAACAAAAGACGGATTATTCTATCAGGAACTCCGTTCCATAATATCTTTGCATAACTTTGTACCAAAATGCCCCGGTTACTTTTGGCAAATGATGAAGTCATGGAATTCTTCAATACTTTGACCCCCGACTGCTCGGCGATCCACAACCCTAGACCCCCGACTGCTAGGCAACCTCTCGACCCCTCGACCTTCGGCCTCTCGGTCCCTCGACGACCCTCGACCCCTCGACCTTCGGCCTCTCGGTCCCTCGACGACCCTCGACCCCGGCCCCCCTAATGTCGAAGTTATCGCGGAGGGTGTATATCGACATAGACATATCCGATAAAAAAAAGAGGAAGAAGAAGAAAAAAGGAACCGCTAGAGGAGAAGATCGAAGAAAAAAAAAGAAAAAAAAAGGAGAAGAAGAAAGGAATAGAGAAGAAGAAGAAAGGAATAGAGGAGAAGAAGAGAAATTTTCTCTTCTTCTCCTCTTTTTTTCTTTTTTTTTCTTCTTCTTATTTATTTCTCCTCTTCTTCCTGTCCTCTTCTTCTTTCTTTCCTCTTTCTTATTTTCTTCTTTCCTATCCTTCTTTTTCCAAATTTGTAACTTTTGCATATATAAAACTTTCTATATATATTTAGCATATATAAACAAAAAACTATATAGCCACATACACATATATATACATCACATATACACACATCACATATATACAGCAACTTCCTAAGAAAAAATATATTTATATACACATACATATATATTTAACATATATATTTAGCAAATTCCTAAGAAAAGAAAAAAGATATACACATACATATAAATACAGCAACTATATATACAGCAACTATATATACTGCAATTTATATAAACATAAAAAAAATACACATATATACATATATACACAGCAACTATATATATATACAGCAATATTAAACATAAAAAAAAGGGAGCCCCTCACATCGGCGGGGCTGGGCGGCGCGACGGCAGCGGGGCGGGGCGGCGACGAGGCGGCGTCGGGGCGCGGCGGCGCGACGGCGGGGGGCGGGGCGCGCGGCGCGACGGCGACGGGCCGGCCGGGGCGCGGCGACGGCGCGGGGCGGGGCGACGGCGCGGGGCGCGGCGACGGCGCGGGGCGGGGCGACGAGGCGGCGTCGGGGCGGCGTCGGGGGCGACGGCGACGGCGACGGGGCGACGGGGGCGACGGCGACGGCGACGGGGGCGGGGAAGGAGAGGGAGGCGTCGGGGCGGGGAAGAAGAACTGAACGAAATTTTCGCAAGTGTTAGTTTATATAGGAGGCGTATTAGTTCCGGTTGGTGGCTGAAACCGGGACTAATACCCCCCTTTAGTCCCGGTTGCTGCCACCAACCGGGACTAAAGGTCCTTTTTCAGCAGCCCAAAGGGCGGGAAGGAGGGGCCTTTAGTCCCGGTTGCTGCCACCAACCGGGACTAAAGGCCTTGCCGCGGTGCGGTGGGAAGTTTAGTCCCACCTCGCTAGTTGAGGGAGAGCAGCACCAGTTTATAAGCCCCGCTGCCTCTCTCCTCTCGAACTCCTCTAAACTGCAGGCCTAAGGGCCTAAACTGACACTGCTTTGCCTGTGGTCTTGTTGGGCTTTCTACGGGCCTGAATCCTGGCCCATGGTTGGATTTCTAGTCGTATTCAGGCCGTGTGGGCCCAGCAGGTGGCATATTTTTAATTTTTTTTTTCTTTGTTGCTTTATTTTTTAGTTTTGTTTCTACTTTCAACAAAATACTTATTGTTGCTATTTTTATTTATTTATTTTCTTTGTTGCTTTATTTATTTGATTTTGTTTCTACTTACAAAAAAATACTTATTGTTGCTATATTTTTTTCAAGTTTTTTTGTTTTGTTTTCTGCATTATTTATTTTCTTTTGTAAAACCAATTACAAACTTTCTGTTAGTGCAAGTAGTATTCAAATTTGAATAGTTTAAATTTGAAATTATTTGTTTTCTTTGTTGCTTTATTTATTTTATTTTATTTCTACTTACAATGAAATACTTATTGTTGCTATTTTTTATTTTTTTGCAAGTTTTTTTTGTTTTCTGCATTATTTATTTTCTTTTGTTTTTTGTTTTATTTTTTAATTCTTTCTGGTAAAACCAATTACAAACTTTATGTTAGTGCAAATTTGAATAGTATAAACTGACAATGGTATCATACTCGTTTGTTACAAAGTTGGCATGGTATCATCATAATAGTTGCGGAAAAAAGTCTTCACTTTTTCTTCGCTTGTGTCATTTGCTTATTGCGCCGTAACCATGGATAATCTTCATCATTTATCAGGATGCTTGGGTCAGCCTTGACTTTGAAGGGAGGAATTTCATGAAACTTTTCATAATCTTCAGACATGTCTGTCTTGCCCTCCACTCCCAGGATGTCCCTTTTTCCTGAAAGAACTATGTGGCGCTTTGGCTCATCGTATGATGTATTCGCTTCCTTATCTTTTCTTTTTCTCGGTCTGGTAGACATGTCCTTCACATAGATAACCTGTACCACATCATTGGCTAGGACGAACGGTTCGTCAGTGTATCCAAGATTTTTCAGATCCACTGTTGTCATTCCGTACTGTGGGTCTACCTGTACCCCGCCTCCAGACAGATTGACCCATTTACACTTAAACAAAGGGACCTTAAAATCATGTCCGTAGTCAAGTTCCCATATGTCCACTATGTAACCATAATATGTGTCCTTTCCCCTCTCGGTTGTTGCATCAAAGCGGACACCGCTGTTTTGGTTGGTGCTCTTTTGATCTTGGACAATCGTGTAAAATGTATTTCCATTTATCTCGTATCCTTTGTAAATCAATACAGTCGAAGATGGTCCCCTGGACAACAAGTACAACTCATCACAAACAGTGTTGTCACCTCTGAGACGTGTTTCCAACCAACTGCTAAAAGTCCTGATGTGTTCACGTGTAATCCAGTCGTCGCACTGCTCCGGGTGTTTGGAGCGCAGACTGTTCTTGTGTTCATCGACATACGGGGTCACCAATGTAGAGTTCTGTAGAACTGTGTAGTGTGCTTGAGACCAAGAATAACCGTCCCTGCATATAATTGAGTCCCTTCCAAGCGTGCCTTTTCCAGTCAGTCTGCCCTCGTACCGCGATTTAGGGAGACCTATCTTATTAAGGCCAGGAATGAAGTCAACACAAAACCCGATGACATCCTCTGTTTGATGGCCCATGGAGATGCTTCCTTCTGGTCTGGCGCGGTTACGGACATATTTCTTTAGGACTCCCATGAACCTCTCAAAGGGGAACATATTGTGTAGAAATACGGGCCCCAGAATGACAATCTCGTCGACTAGATGAACTAGGACGTGTGTCATGATATTGAAGAAGGATGGTGGGAACACAAGCTCGAAACTGACAAGACATTGCGCCACATCACTCCTTAGCCTTGGTACGATTTCTGGATCGATCACCTTCTGAGAGATTGCATTGAGGAATGCACATAGTTTCACAATGGCTAATCGGACGTTTTCCGGTAGAAGCAGTTGCGTCATAATCACATGGCAGTCATGAGACTTTAGGTTCTGGAACTTTTTCTCTGCCATATTTATTATTCCCTTTATATTCGACGAGAAGCCAGTCGGGACCTTCATACTGAGAAGGCATTCAAAGAAGATTTCTTTCTCTTCTTTCGTAAGAGCATAGCTGGCAGGACCTTCATACTGCTTCGGAGGGATGCCGTCTTTTTCGTGCAAACGTTGCAGGTCCTCCCGTGCCTCAGCTGTATCTTTTGTCTTTCCATACACGCCCAAGAAGCCTAGCAGGTTCACGCAAAGGTTCTTCGTCACGTGCATCACGTCGATTGAAGAGCGGACCTCTAGGTCTTTCCAGTAGGGTAGGTCCCAAAATATAGATTTCTTCTTCCACATGGGTGCGTGTCCCTCATCGTCATTCGGAACAGCTAGTGCGCCGGGGCCCTTTCCAAAGATTACGTGTAAATCATTGACCGTAGCAAGTACGTGATCACCGGTATGCATGGCGGGCTTCTTCCGGTGATCTGCCTCGCCTTTGAAATGCTTGCCTTTCTTTCGACATTGATGGTTGGTCGGAAGAAATCGACGATGGCCCAGGTACACATTCTTCCTGCACTTGTCCAGGTATATACTTTCAGTGTCATCTAAACAGTGCGTGCATGCGTGGTATCCTTTGTTTGTCTGTCCTGAAAGGTTACTGAGAGCGGGCCAATCATTGATGGTCACGAATAGCAACGCCTTTAGGTCAAATTCCTCATGTTTGTGCTCATCCCACGCACGTACACCGTTTCCATTCCACAGCTGTAAAAGTTCTTCAACTAATGGCCTTAGGTACACATCAATGTCGTTGATGTGTTGCTTAGGGCCTTGGATGAGAACTGGCATCATAATGAACTTCCGCTTCATGCACATCCAAGGAGGAAGGTTATACATACATAGAGTCACGGGCCAGGTGCTGTGATTGCTGCTCTGCTCCCCGAAAGGATTAATGCCGTCCGCGCTTAAAGCAAACCATACGTTCCTTGCGTCCTTTGCAAACTCCTCCCAGTACTTTCTCTCGATTTTTCTCCATTGCGACCCGTCAGCGGGTGCTCTCAACTTCCCGTCTTTCTTACGGTCCTCACTGTGCCATCACATCAACTTGGCATGCTCTCTGTTTCTAAACAAACGTTTCAACCGTGGTATTATAGGAGCATACCACATCACCTTCGCAGGAACCCTCTTCCTGGCGGGCTCGCCATCAACATCACCAGGGTCATCTCGTCTGATCTTATACCGCAATGCACCGCATACCGGGCATGCGTTCAGATCGTTGTATGCACCGCGGTAGAGGATGCAGTCATTAGGGCATGCATGTATCTTCTGCACCTCCAATCCTAGAGGGCATACGACCTTCTTTGCTGCGTATGTACTGTCGGGCAATTCGTTATCCTTCGGAAGCTTCTTCTTCAATATTTTCAGTAGCTTCTCAAATCCTTTGTCAGCCACAGCATTCTTTGCCTTCCACTTCAGCAATTCCAGTACGGTACCGAGCTTTGTGTTGCCATCTTCGCAATTGGGGTACAACCCTTTTTTGTGATCCTCTAACATGCGATCGAACTTCAGCTTCTCCTTTTGACTTTCGCATTGTGTACTTGCATCGACAATGACCCGGCGAAGATCATCATTTGGTTCCTCTTGATCTTCAGCAGCTTCACCCGTTGCAGCATCATTGGGTACATCGTCTGGTTCCTCTTGATCTTCACCAGCTCCCCCCATTGCAGCATCACCGTATTCAGGGGGCACATAGTTGTCATCGTACTCTTCTTCTTCGCCGTCTTCCATCATAACCCCTATTTCTCCGTGCCTCGTCCAAACATTATAGTGTGGCATGAAACCCTTGTAAAGCAGGTGGGAGTGAAGGATTTTCCGGTTAGAGTAAGACATCGTATTCACACATTTAGTGCATGGACAACACATAAAATCATTCTGCTTGTTTGCCTCTGCCGCATTTAGAAACTCGCGCACGCCCTTAATGTACTCGGAGGTGTGTCTGTCACCGTACATCCATTGGCGGTTCATCTGCGTGCATTTATATATAATTAAGTGTGTCAAAAACCATTAGAGAACATCATAAATAGATAATTAAGTGACCAAATGGATAAAAGTTCATCATCACATTAAAACCAAAGTACATACATATATAGTTCTCATCTAACAACATATAGCTCTCCATACACATCGAAACTATGTAAAACATTTCAACGCGAAAACAAATGCTATCATAATCGCAACCAAGGTAACAATTGATCCAACGGCATAATGATACCAAGCCTCGGTATGAATGGCATATTTTCTAATCTTTTTAATCTTCAACCGCATTGCATCCATCTTGATCTTGTGATCATCGACGACATCCGCAACATGCAACTCCAATATCATCTTCTCGTCCACAATTTTTTTTATTTTTTCCTTCAAGAATTTGTTTTCTTCTTCAACTAAATTTAACCTCTCGACAATAGGGTCCATCTTGATCTTGTGATCATCGATAACTTCCGCAACATGCAACTCCAATTCCATCTTCTCCTCCTCCATTTTTTCCAATTTTTTCTTTAACGAAATGTTTTCCTCTTCAACTAAATTTAACCTCTCCACAAGAGGGTCGGTTGGAATTTCCGGTTCAACTACCTCCTAGACATAATAAAACATCTATGCATGTCAGGTTGGTCGGCATAACTATCATAAGCACTAAAACAAATAGTTATAAATTAAAGATAATATACCACATCCGAATCGTAGACCGGACGAGGGCCACGTGGGCGGATATCAAAACCATCGCACTATATAATAACAACTATCATAAGCACTAAAACAAATAGTTATAAATTAAAGATAATATACCACATCCGAATCGTAGACCGGACGAGGGCCACGTGGGCGGATATCAAAACCATCGCACTATATAATAACAAGCAATAATAAACGTAAGAAAATTAGACAAATATCTATCTAAAGCAATAATAAAAGTAAGAAAAGCATGGACATAACAAGAGGCTCACTACGGTGGTGCCGGTGACGAGATCGGCGGGGGCGATCGACGGCGGCGAAGACGGGGACGGGACGTGACGGACCGCTAAACCTAGACAAATCTCGGAGAAAATAGAGCTTTGAGAGGAGAAAAGCTTAACTAGTGTGGCTCGGGCATTCCACCGAACACGTTGTGTGCATAGGAGGTGAGCTAGAGCACCACTAACCCCTCTCCTCCTCGGCCAGAAAAAAAAACAGAGCAGTGAGCTCTGCTCTTGAGTGAGGGGTTATATATAGGCACCTCATTGGTCCCGGTTGGTGCTATGAACCGGGGCTAAAGGGGTGCCTTTGGTCCCGGTTCATATCACTAACCGGGACCAATGGTGGTGGGCCAGGACCAAGAGCCATTGGTCCCGGTTTGTCGCTCCAACCGGGACCAAAAGGTCCAAACGAACCGGGACCAATGGCCCACGTGGCCCGGCCGGCCCCCTGGGCTAACGAACCGGGTCCAATACCCCCATTGGTCCCGGTTCTAGATTGAACCGGGGCTAATGGGCTGGACCAATGCCCTGTTTTCTACTAGTGATACATCTCTTTTTATTCATTTTGATGACAAGTATTTCCAAACGGAGGGGGTATATGTCGTTTTCACGGAGAGAAATACAAAGATGAAGAACCCAATACATTGGCTTTGTTCAAGGAGTGCCACTAAAGCTAAAAGAAGAAAGGGTACACAGACACCGTACAATCTGCAATTGTAAGTCAGGGTTTTAAGTGTGCTAAGCATACCAGAATGCTTACTTTTTTCAAGAGATCCAGTAGTACAATAATCAATAATTATAAAGTCAGCCTAAAGAGAGGTAGGAGAATAATTTGCCTTCGAAACAATGAAGCATGCATCGCATTAATAAAACGACTAGATATTTTTTGAGTATTCTTTGCTTCTTACATGAATATGATCCACTTGGCAATCGTTGAATGTTTTATGACACCTTCATATCTTATCTACAAAGACAACAATTCATACATTGGTTCAATTTATTCTGTCCATATTTTGGGCAGTTTTCATGGTGTATTGTGTATGCTCATGCTATATTTGTTTCCATGATTTCTTAAAAGATTACATTAACTTAATCTTTTGCACAGTTAGATGTCATCGCATGTACATCACATACATACATGTGATCAAACCAAGTGAGATCACCTATTTGCACAGGTGGATCTATGTGAGGGAAAAAACGTGCCATGGCCCACCGTGCCAAAAATGAAGTAAATTTACTTATGCTCAGTCCACTCGTTGAACAACATGCACGCGATACTTTTATTCTTGAGCCTAAATGCACAAGGGTCTTTGCTGTTGTTCGTAGCCTGAATGCGCAACCCAGTCTACGAGCAGAGCAGACCAGCAACCCTCACATCTAGCAGTGCATCATCTAAAATTCACAATAGCAATTTTCCTATAGGCTACAGAAATCATAGAATCGCAATTCAAGATGGCAGTATACACACATTTCTGAATTTTACGTAGGAAATCTCCCATAGGTGGAGTGTTACTCTTTTGCGGTCACAGATTTGGTAGCATGAATTATTTCATCAACTACTGCTTACAACGTTTACAAATTTGTAAATTCAGATACTAGATATTTTGCCATGGGCAAGGCCAGTTAGTGAACAATTAATTTGCTTTCAAAAGAAAAGGAGATGGTTCAAAATTCTGATGGTTTTTAAAATAATCGAGTGCTGACTAATGCCTTAGTACTAATATGGTTCGGAATTTTTCTTTTGTTTTCCTTTTGGCTGGCCCGCCCAGCTATTTCATTGTAGCTCTGACACTGCCTATCTATCTATTATATAATTAAAACAAGAGTCAAACAAGACATCAGGTTCGTCCACATATATTAAATTACCTTGATCGTCAATTTTATATATTAACGGCTAGGATTTAATAGATCTAACGTTACATACAAATATAGTGGTATACAAATAATTTGGCATGACATGTAGAAGTAGTTCCGCACATATATGGTTTCTCTATTATAAAAAAAATTCCGACTTAGATAATTACTAAAAGTGAACGTACGATTCAGATTGTAAAAAAAGGGTGCCAAACTCCATTAAAAAGGCTCGGCTGCCAACAATATAAAAAAAAGGCACGACCGCCAATTTAAAGAGTCCGAGGCACTACTACATGTCTACATCTGAACTACAGTACCACATTAGCGCGTCACATGGGATAAGAGACTTCTTCCTCTACGTACTCTCAAAAACTAATTATCTTCCAATCTGCTATAACAAAATTTCTCTACCCAGATAGAAAAAAGGTACATGTGTGCGGTTCAAAAAAAAAAAGATACATGTGTAGGTACATAAAATACAGTGTGGTGGCAAACCAATTCACAATATACTTTTGTTTAATATATAAAAAATATGTTCACACATAAAAAATTATGTCTACAATAATGTGTTAGCGGCAATAAATATTGAATGGACAGCTGATACTCAAAATATGCGAACATCTTAGTGTCAAAAATAATATTCATATTCTCATAATTATTTTCTAAATATAATCATGGCATGTGTTGTAATTACAATGGTTGATAGTGTAAACTAAGAGCTTTTTGGTAAAAATAGTCATGAGAAGAGCCGGTGAAAGCATATACAATATACACAAAAAAAAATACATCATCGTTTAAAAAATATAAGGAGCTTAACTAAACATATAGTCAATATTTAAAATCTATTATATTATTAAAACAATAGAAAACGGACGGTAGAGATTCAATATTATAGAGTTATGATAAATCAACGGTAGTGATTCGATGATCTAAATTTGAAAAGGCCAGCCAGGCAAACAAAGTACGTACGCGAATACAAAGCAACATCTATTACAAGGATCCCTAAAAAAAATCTATTACAAGGAAATGAACAAAGAGGTGCATCTATATAACCAGTCACGTACATCTATATACAAGGAAACGATCCACTAAAAAAGCATACAGGAAAACGAACAAAGCCAAATTCCAATAGAATAATAAACACGTCTTCAAGCTTGATGCGTATGGTAGCAGGACTCTACAAAAGTCCATATGTGTAGCAGGACTCTACAAAAGTCCATATGTGTTGATGTACGTACTGATCAGAAGGTTAGAGTTTGTTCAATGAAAATAAAACGATAAGATGAACGACAGCTAATAAGGAAGTTGTCCAATTCTAGGGACATAGCGAGCCGTAGTGCAGCCGGATTGTACTTGAGTAGATGAATGGCGTGTACTTTTCCAAGTGATGACATCATCCATCAAGTCAGCAGTCTAATATTGTCCAGCTACTCTCCTTTTTAGTAGAAAAATGCCCGGCTACTTGGATGCAAACCTAAATGAGAAAATACGAGTGAGTACAGTTAATAATTATAATTAACCTATGCAAGATCTAATTATAAATATAATTTACTTTGTGCAAGAAGATATATAAAGTAAACATCCAACTATATGAGAATTATTTTCACAATTTCCTAGCAAATTTCATACACTTTAGAATATATATTTTTTCCCACAGAAAATAAAGTTTACTGAAATTAGTAGTTTAATGTTGTGAATTAAATTTAGAAGAGTATATATGTAGAATAATGCATACAAGGACGGAAACACACAGAAAGCATACAAATTGATAAGCATTGTCCACATGGCATCCTAAAATTATAGAAAGGTTTCGACCGTATATGAAATGAAGTTGCAGGACTTGTATAAAGACGAGCTGAGTTCTGATTGGATTCATGGTCGCTAATGAGGTATGGTAGATTTGCAATAATGAAAAATATAGACATGTCCCTCACGGCAAAAGAAAAAAAATATGGACATGTGTGAGAACCAGGTCCAACATATGGAAAATATCACGCACAAGGAATACACAGAACGTTGCAATGCGATACATGTGTGAGCAGCGTATCACACGGAATGAAAATGTTATTTTGACTATAACATTAGAAATTGAAAGAACATGTCATGTAAATTTGCATTGAATTGTTTAGTTGCGGTAAAAATCAAAGGTCTCATAGCGACACATTAAATATATATTATTTATGTTTGAAACAGTTCCGCAAAAAATGTTTGAAACAATTCAAGCAAAGATAAGCAGTAAGGCCGATCAACTCAGCACGTACGAAAATAAAAGAAAGAAACATAAGGCGATTAGCCTAGGACAAGGCTTGTGACAACTTCTTCAAATCCTACCACAAAACCTAGAAGCTGTGTAGTTACAGACAAAGGGTGCATCGCTTCAAGACAATACCTTCAATAAGGAATCAGCGCTTGCGTTTTGAT
This sequence comes from Secale cereale, assembly GCA_902687465.1. Classification (NCBI taxonomy): domain Eukaryota; kingdom Viridiplantae; phylum Streptophyta; class Magnoliopsida; order Poales; family Poaceae; genus Secale; species Secale cereale. The sequence goes on from LR738711.1 coordinate 740,871,444, forward strand.
GTTGGCCGGTCCAGTTAGATGTCAGAACAAGGGCTATTACAGAGAAGGTAGGTATATACATAGATCTCTAGGTTTAATCAAGAGTATGGACTACAGATGTTTAGATTTAATTATTGATCGATATATTATTTATGTATTTGCACACGGAGTGGAGGAAGAAAGAACATGATTTTATTCAATATGGTAGGGGGACTAAAATATTTAAATCTAGCCACACATTTTCTTCAAAAAGGATGATGCCCGACCTCTGGGCGCATGCGCACACACACAGAGCATAGACAATGAGGGCATGATGATCCGCTAAGGAAGCAATTGGAGGCACACCATGTATAAAACAAATGATATGTATGGGTAACAAAGCCATCGAGAAGGTTGGTCGATAGAAAAATCTCTAATTTTAGGTGTGCGTATGAGCTATAGATGTTTAGAATCATTCCTGATGGATATTCTCTTTAATTGTTTACACAAGTAGTGAATGGTGAAAGACTCTCTGACCTATGCAACTATTGATGCTTCAATCATCTAGCCGCGCAAATGCGCGGGACACACCGCTAGTTTGTCTTAACTCAACTACGTAGCGGCAATGCACGCATACCCTAACCCAAAAGCTACACTGGATCCGGACTCTCTCTCTATCCCTCTCTCTTCCTATTGCTTTCACACCTTGGACGTCCTCTGCTTCCTTCTCCACAAGGTTCAACAGTGATACCTAGATGCATTGTTTAAGTTATTTGATTACCCAATAAAAATAACTAGTTTCCAATTAAAAGCACTTAGATGCCAGATTATAATGCTTACTTGCCGGATTTCAAACACATAGTTGTCATATTTTAAATATGCTTAGTTGTCTGATTATAAGTACTCACAAAGTTTAAACATAATACGTACTCCTATATAATATAGGGAAAAGTATATCTTCCATCCCTCCATTCTCTCGAAAGTATAGAAATAGTCTCTTAATTTTAAAACCAGCAATCATTGGTCCTTCAACTTTCAAAACAGGATAAGTTTAGTCCCTCGTACCGGCTTGGGTGCTTTCTTACTGATGTGGAGTGGTTTTTGACTGGCGCTGACAAATGTGAGGCCTACCACCACTACCCAGGTTTTTTTCACTTTGATTCCTGCTATTTATCTCTCTGACTTACCGGTGGACCCCATCTGTGAGAACATCTCTTCAACCTCCAAACCAGCAAGCGGTTCAGTTGTGAGCGTCGTCTGCTAGAGAAGGCGATGCCAATGCTCAGAAGGTAGCACACGGAAGGACGCACTTTACCTGCGGCCTCGTGCTCTGCTCGGCCCACCACACACCAGGTGGCCTTCATGTTGGCGTCATGTGTGTATGCCGCGTGCGTGCATGATGTGTGCTTGTGTGTGTGTGCTGCCGCTCATATTGGGTGTGTGCGCTAGGTTGTGTTGCTGCTCTGTTCATGCGTTGTGTTGTGCTGGGTGTGCAATGACGATGAGCTGCTCGCCGAGGTGATAGCTGGGCGCGTGTGGTGACGGGATCAAGGGACCTATCAATCACGGGTGGCTGCGGATGACGTGCACGAGGTGCAGTCTAAGAGAGGACACGGAGTAGCACCGAACGCGGATGTTGTCGGGTAGCCACCAGCAGCGCCGAGGAGGCCGAGGCACGGCAAGGCCAGCAGGGTCGGGGCGGTGCTGTGATTGTGGCCAGCGGCAGCTTGGCCTCGGCATACACGCGAATTCGTCCACCGCAAGGCCGGGCCGTGGCGGAGCTGAGTGTGCGGCCAGCAGCGTGAAGAGTAAAGTCTGTTTTAAACCTTAAACTCGTAGAGCTCGTCGAAATCGAACCCCGACGTCTGAATCCCTGAGATCGGTACCCTGACCTTTGTGATCCCGGTTAATATCAACCCTGAACCTGTTTGGCGCACCTGGAAAAGATACATCCCGCCCGTGATCACAGGCTACTTTCACTGACATTCCCGCCTCACATGTCATATCCATCTTCTACCCCCAATCCCCTTCCCCCTCTCTCCTGAAACAGCCTGCAGCTGTACCGCTGGAATCTATGGAGGTCCGCACGAAGGGCGCCCGGTTCTTGCGTTTTTCTTAGTCTTCATGGCTCGCGCGGGGGCATCCATGAAGGTTCCCTCCATGCAGAGCAGTGGCCGGCGGCAGCTCTTGTAACGAGACGTGACACGTGAGAGGAAGAACCGGAGCTGCGAGGGGGCGGCCTGCGATGGCGCACATGACGTGGAGGTGGCTGGTACGCGCCAATGCGGTGGGAAAATGTCTGCACGTCCGGGATGTGGGAGAGCGGGGCGCGCGAGCCGCTGGGCCGACACGGCGGACCCGCGTGCCGGCGTCCGTCATGGCGATGACCAGCAGGAGGTGCGCGAGGTTGTGCTCTACGGCTACGCTGGCCTGCTCGGCTTCGTGCTCCGGTCCCTCGGCTATCAGTCTATCACATCGCCCGCAGCTATGTGGTGCGGCGATGGTGCGGCGATGTACATGCGCGTGCTCAAACCGCGTGTTGATTGCGAGCAAAGGATGCTCAGAGCTGGTTCCGCCTTACGAGACTCTTACCGTGGTGGCGCATGACACCGTGGGTGAACACGCACAACACCAAGACGCCGAATCGTCGCCGAGTACTCTCCGGCGAACACTAGCTACGATGATGCTAGCTGACTCAAACGATGCAGTGGGTTAGGCAGCGTATTTTCACATAGAAGTTGGCTTTGAAGCAGGCAAGCAGATGGATGGATTTTTCAGCATCTAGCTCACGGCCTCACGTACATAGCAACTTACACACCACTAGCCTTGATCGATCTATACTGGCGAAACTCGTCGATGCACATGCTGTGGACACGTTGAGTGGCACGTGGAGCAAAGGCCGGCGGCACAACACACGCTGGACCTGAGCGCACACCTGGCCGGCACGCGGTTCTGCCATGAGCATCGTCGCTAGCTCGACTAAAATTCAGCACGACGAGCTAAACTGAAGACGTGAAACCACAAGAACGCGTTGCCGTGGAGACTTTTTGGGGCATGCATGCCGTGGTGAGCATCGTCGCTTGGGCAGCTCGACGCTACAGTAGCAGGGAAGAAGATAGATATGACGTGTAGGGCTGCTAAGTCAGTGAAAGAACCTAGTAATCCCGGCCGGGATAGACTTTTTTCAGTGCATGCATGTGAAGACTGGCGACTGGCGACTGGCGACGTCTGGCGACTGGCGATGAAAGTGTATACATGCATGTGAAGACTGGCGACTGGCGACGTCTGGCGACTGGCGACCAGTGCGGCGACTGGCTTGCCGCGGCGATGCGCCCGCCGGCGCCAGTTCGGGGAGGGAACAGGTTCTGGGCCCTCTCGCCATCGGGATCTGACGATTCAGATGAGGAAGACGGCGGATCTGGGCTGCATTCGCCGACGCCGAGCGATAAAGTCTGCGAAGTTTTGGGGGCTGGTTATTCCGAGGAGGAGGTTGCCGGCTTCGTTGATGGTATTGTGCCATTGGAGGACCAGGCGTGGAGCGGCCTATCCAAGGCGGACAAGACGGAGGTGCTCCAGCGAGTCGTCCATCGCCGGACGGCATCGACGGCGATCCGGCCTTGGAAGGGGCCGTTACCGAAGGTAAGTCTCCCTTCTCTGACGCTTGGAGATTTCATTGGTTCTTGGAAGGTGGTTGCGAACCGCCGGAGTAAAGGTCGGCCGCCGGCGGCGGTGCTGCCGGCGATGACTCTCGAGGAACGACGGGCAGTTCGTGCGGCTCGGCTGGACTCGTTGTTGGGCCAGGATGGGCCTGACAGGAGTCCAGTTGGCCCGAATACCGCTGAGGAGGGGCAAGTGGCCCAGGAAGCGATCGGTGTAGATCGTTTTCCTGCCTCGGTCGAGTTCGGTCCTCGCGATCATCTGTTTTCTAGGGCTAGGGGCGGGGTCAGCGCTTCGTTCGCGAGACTGGGTCCTGGACGAGCGCGGCGCATCCGCACGGGAGGAGCCCGTGGTGTTTCCCTCGTTGGAGCCCCAGATATGTCGGGCAGGGGCTTGCCGCCGCCGGCCAAGACACCTGGCAAGGCCTCTGCAGTTCCCGCGGCCGTGGACGTTCCGGTCTTGCATGGTGCAGGTCGGGGTGCCGGGCTTGGCCCTGGCGGGCAGAACGGTGGGCATCCTACTGGACGGGGTGGCTCGCAGATCGCCGGGCGCTCGGGCTTCGCAGGAGGCCGTGGCGCTGCCGCCGCACCTGCTCGTGGAGGGGCTGGCCGTGGTGGAGCCTATGGGGGAGGGCGCGCCGGTTTCATGCGTCAGGATGGCTTTGGCGGAGGCGAGGGTCAGGACTGTCCCAATGGGGGTGCTCGATTTAATCGCTATGGTTCTTGGGGAGACGATGGGTATAACGCCTATGGTGACGGACAGCACCGCGGGTCATCTTCAGGTGGAGGTCGGAGCTCAGGCTGGAACAATGGCAATGGACAAGGTCGTGGTTTTCAAGGGCCGCCTGGTTCGTTCGTTGAGGGTGTTGGTGGTCCTACTAACCGTCCGCAGCGTGGGGGACACCGTGCGTTCCGTGGCGGGCGCGGTGGGGGACGACGTCCCTTCCCACCAAGGCAGCCTACGCCACCCGCGGCTACTGTTACTGAGGACGTGCCGCCCGTGGCTGCTCTGGCTACCCCTCCCGTGCTCCCGCAAGCGGCGGTTGATGCGGTTCAGGCCTTGGCTGCGGTGAGTATACCGGAGGTGACGGCAGTTCATGGGGGTACTGACAGGGCTGTGGATAAGCGCAATGGTGACAAACTTTCTAAATGGGCCATTAAGAAGAAGAAGTTGCCGTGCTATCGTTGCGGTGAGGCTGGACATTTTGTGGCTGAGTGTACTACGACACTTTGTGATTACTGTTGCAGATCCCAGCATACATCCAGTGATTGTCCGTTGCTTGTGGGCCCTAAGCCGGTCTGTACTATTTATGGCGTATGTTGCCAGGAGCTGATGTTTTTTGAGTCACCAGATATGGCACCCTCTGTTCAGTTGCAGGATAGCTCTTTTCCGGCAGTGGTCAAGGTGGCCAATGGGTGTTTGACAGAGGCTCAGATTGTGCGTCAATTGCAGGACCTGGTTCCAGGTAATCATCAGTGGGACCTTGTTAAGCTGGAGGAACAAACCTTCAAGGTTGATTTCCCCACAAAGGAGGATCAACTGTATATGCTCAAGTGGGGTATGTGCAGATATCCTAGCACCAGTATTTACCTCACTTTTGATGAACGGAAGGAGAAAGATCCAGTTGGCACACCGTTGGAGAAGGTTTGGGTCCGGTTTTATGGGGCACCACGTCATTTCATTAGTAACTTTCTGATTGCTTGGATCTTGGGTTCTCTTATTGGGAAGACCGAGGAAGTGGATATGCCTTTCACTCGGTCTCATGGCACGTCTCGTCTACTAGTGAGTGTTGTTAGCGTGGAGTATGTACCGGACGTGGTCAAGTGGACTCATGCTGGAGTTACATATGTGCTTGAACTTGAGATTGAGGATACGCCAATCGCTCCGGATGGCGAGGGTGAGGATATAGTGGACATGGATACGACTGAGGGCGGCGGAGGTGCAGGCAATCAGAATACGAGGTCTGAGGGCTCGCAGCATGATTTGGCTAAGGGGTCGCTACCTATGTCTGACGCGCCGACCAGCTCGACTCCAGGGCCACCTGCTGCGTCGGCCCCTGCCAAATCTCTTCGGATCGGGACTTTTGAGTTGCATTCGGCGCCGAGCCGCCTTTGGAGCGCGAGGGTGGAGTCAGATAATCCGGTGGAGTCTGTACTACCGCCGCTTCTGGACTCATTTGACGGTGAGGGGCCGACAGAGGTACTTTGCGCGGTGGGCTCACAACTCGAGTCTGAGGGGGGGATTTGCGCGGGGCCAGGCTGGCGACCCCCGCCCCTCCTTCCCCGCAGGATAGTTTGGCTTTGGTTCGTGTAAGTGATGATTCTGCTGGCAGCCAACTCCGATCTCCGGAGGCACAGGCGGACCTCATTCCGGACCAGGTGGAGACGCCACTTGTTTTGAGACCGGATCCCCTTGGAGTGGTGGTGGCGGCTAACTCTGGCATGACTGCACTGAGGACTCAGATCTCGGCGCATGATGGTGCTCCACTCATGAGCTCTGCGGGAGGTATGGCAGGTGGCCTTGCCCCCGGCGGAGTTTCTCGTGACGAGGTCATCGCTTTTGGTGGGATTCCGGACCCAGTTTCTGCAGGGCGGCGGATGAGCTGTCGCTTGCAGGATCAGCCGGATATGGATGATATGCAGCTTCGATGCGCCAAGCGGGTGGCTAAGCTTCATAATATTCAGACCACTACTGGTATGTCAGTTAATACTTCCAATTCCATTTTGCATTTCTCTTCGGATGATATTATTAATAATGCCACTCAACTGGGGGTCTCGTTGGGTAGTAATGGTAACGAGATAGCCAATTCCGTTAACGATATTTTGGATCTTGAGACTGATCGAGCTATAGATATTCTTAGAAACTTAGCTGCTATTCAGCCTTTGAATGACTCGGAGGTCGCTAAGTTGGGTATAAATAGCCTTGGTAGCCTCTGTGCGGATCTTGACCCTACCTTCTTGGAAACGGAGGACGAGGAAGACTCTTCGTCTCCTCGACTGGAGAATAGGGGTTCGGCCCGGTTTAGGGCGAGTGGAGACATCGGTAGTGATGGTGACCGGGAAGTTGGACCGGAAGATAAAGGTAGACCGAAGCGTAAGTGGACGCGTAAAATATACCCAGCTTCGGCTGTGCGTAGAAGCGCTAGAATTCGTACTTCTAAAAAATTTCATGATGAAATATGAAAGGCATCTTCTGGAATAGCAGAGGTCTTAAAGACTTGGCTAAAAATAGGTTTCTTGCGGATGCGTCGATTGAGCATAAGCTAGATTTCATAGCACTTTCTGAGACAGGGCGGGACAATTTTTCCCCTCAGTTTCTCCGCTCTCTCTCGGGAGGGGTGGAGTTTGATTGGCATTGTCTACCACCAAGAGGAAGATCCGGTGGGATTCTACTTGGGGTTAATTGCGATTCTTTGGAAGTAAGAAGCGTCATCATGGGTGACTTTGCCGTTAAATTTCGAGTCAGGTCGAAGGTGGACGGTTTTGATTGGGCTCTTGTGGCAGTATATGGGGCTGCGCAGCCGGAGCTAAAACCGGAATTCCTGGCTGACTTAGTTCGTATTTGTGGGAATGAGCATCTGCCTCTCTTGGTTGGGGGTGATTTTAATATTATTAGGCGCCGGGATAAAAAAATAATGATAATTTTGACGGCAGATGGCCGTTTTTATTTAATACTATCATTGAAAGCCTGGACCTTCGCGAGATTGAACTTTCGGGCAGGAAATTTACATGGGCCAATAATCTTCCTACTCCTACCTTTGAGAAGTTAGATCGGGTTCTTTCGAGTGTCGAGTGGGAACAGAAGTTTCCTCTTGTGTCGGTGCAAGCACTTTCGCGTGAAATCTCGGATCACACACCATTACTCGTTGATTCGGGGGAAGCCACGAATCTTGGTAATAGGCGTCCTTTCTCTTTTGAAACGGCGTGGTTTGATAGAGAAGGGTTCATGGATCTGATTGCTAGGGAGTGGGCGAAAGACGTCGGAGGACGATCCAACATCGATCGTTGGCAAAATAAGGTTAGACACCTACGACGGTTTCTCAGGGGGTGGGCTAAACATAATGAAGGGATCTATAAGGCAGAAAAAAAAGACTGCTTTTTCTGACTAAGCACCTGGACATCAAGGCGGAGCATTCGATCTTAGATGCCAATGAGTTGGAAACTAAGAAACTAGCTGAATTAAAACTTAAAGAATTACTCCGTGAAGAGGAATTAAAATGGGCTTTGCGGGCTAAAGTGCGTACGATAGTCGAGGGGGACGATAACACACAGTTCTTTCACATGATTGCGAATGGCAAACATCGAAAGAAGAAAATCTTCCAGCTAGAACAGGATGAAGGCACGATTGTCGGTCAGGATAATCTTAAGACCTACATCACAAATTACTATAAACAACTATTCGGGCCTCCTGATGATAATTTTGTTTCGTTGGATGAATCATGGATTCATGATGTGCCTCAACTGGTTACCGAGGAGAATGAGATTTTGACTGCCCCTTTCTCGGAGAAAGAGATTTTTGATGCAATCTCCCAAATGAAAAATGGTAAAGCCCCGGGACCGGATGGCTTCCCGGCGGAGTTTTACAAAAAATGCTGGCATATCATCAAAGGGGATCTGCTTCCGATGTTCCAGGATTTCTTCTCGGGACATCTACAAGTGTTCCACCTCAATTTCGGGACAATTACGTTGCTTCCTAAGAAAACTGAGGCTGTGAGAATTGAGCAGTTTAGACCCATCTGTTTGCTGAATGTTAGCTTCAAGATTTTCACAAAAGTTGGTACGAACAGACTTACACAAATTGCGCATTCAGTGGTTCATCCGTCTCAATCAGCGTTCATGCCTGACAGAAACATTCTGGATGGCGTAGTGGTACTACATGAAACGTTGCATGAACTCCACACAAAAAAATTTGATGGGGTTGTTTTTAAAGTGGATTTCGAAAAGGCGTATGACAAGGTGAAGTGGCCTTTTCTGCAGCAGGCGCTGAGAATGAAAGGTTTCGATCAATCTTGGAGAGAACAGATTGATTCGTTAACACAAAAAGGGAGTGTTGGTATAAGGGTTAATGATGATATAGGACATTATTTTCAAACACACAAAGGTTTGCGACAAGGTGATCCGATGTCGCCAATCTTATTCAATATTGTCATTGACATGTTGACAATTCTTATCGGTAGAGCGAAAGAGGCGGGTCAGATTGGTGGCCTAGTGCCACATTTAGTGGAAGGGGGTGTCTCCATCTTGCAGTACGCAGATGATACTATCCTCTTCATGGAGCATGATTTGGCAAAAGCTAGGAACATGAAGCTAGTGTTATGTTTGTTTGAGCAATTATCGGGTTTAAAAATTAATTTTCATAAGAGTGAAGTGTTCTGCTTTGGGAGGGCTAAAGAAGAACAACAAGCTTACAAAGAGTTGTTTGGCTGTGACTTGGGGTCTTTGCCATTCACTTATCTGGGTATACCGATCCATCACAGAAAGCTCACAAACAGTGAATGGAAAATAATTGAAGATCCGTTTGAAAAAAAGCTAAGCTGCTGGAAAGGAAAGCTTATGTCATATGGAGGACGATTAATTCTTATTAATTCGGTCTTAACCAGTATGCCTATGTTTCTTTTGTCCTTTTTCGAAGTTCCGGTTGGTGTTCGGAAAAGGCTAGACTTTTACCGATCTCGGTTCTTTTGGCAGAGCGATGAATCCAAAAAGAAGTATAGGCTAGCTAAGTGGGACATTATTTGCAGACCGAAAGACCAAGGAGGTCTAGGGATTGAAAACTTAGAGGTGAAGAACCGATGCTTACTAAGTAAGTGGTTGTTCAGGTTATCTAGTGACACAGATGCAATGTGGGCACAGATTCTCCGGAATAAGTACCTTCAGTCAAAAACCTTGTCCCAGGTAACGCTAAGGCCGACGGATTCACCCTTTTGGAAGGGACTGATGAGAGTCAAATCAGCCTTTTTCAACAGAGTAAAATTCATTTTGGGAGATGACACGTCCATTAGATTCTGGGAGGATACGTGGCTAGGGGAGACTCCGCTGGCACTCCAATATCCATCACTATATAATATTGTTCAACGAAGAGATGCTTATGTTGCTACAATATTAAATGCCACTCCGCTTAATATCCAGTTTCGTAGGACTTTGGTGGGGAATCGTTGGGAGGCTTGGTTACATTTGGTGAGACGGTTGATGGATGTCCAACTGTCTCATAATCCAGACCAGCTGCAATGGCGACTAGCGAAAAATGGGGTCTTCTCCGTCAAATCCATGTACCTGGATATTATTAACACTAGTGTGCTTCCTAGCTCGAAGCACGTTTGGAAAGTTAAGGTTCCCCTAAAAATCAAGGTGTTTATGTGGTTTGTTCATAAACGTGTGATTCTTACTAAAGATAATTTGGCTAGAAGGAATTGGATAGGATCTAAAAGATGTAGTTTTTGTGATCACGAGGAATCTATAAGACACCTTTTCCTTGATTGTCCTATGGCCAAAATCTTATGGAGGTCGGTTCAAATAGCCTTCAATATCAATCCTCCTGTTTCGATCCACAATTTATTTGGGACTTGGTTGCATGGGGTTGATCCGATAGTAGCAAAACATATCCGAGTGGGAGTATGTGCATTACTATGGGCAATTTGGAATTGTAGAAATGATTTGGTCTTTAACAATACAGCAAACATCAATTTCTTGCAGGTCATCTTCAGAACCACTACTCTTATCCGTATGTGGTCGCTACTCACTCCGACGGAGGCCAGGGAGCATTTGGTTACTGCGTCTACCCGATGGGAGATGGTAGCTCGGGATATCTACAACCGGTTTGGATGGCGGTCATGTAATAGGATAGGTGTTTAGCAGCTTATCTTCCTTGTGCTGGCCGGTTGTGGCGACCCTGCCCTTTTTTATTTCACATTTTGTTCTCAGATTTTGTAAGACCTTTGTTGGATTACTCTTCGTCAATAAGATGGCCGTATGCATCATTTTGATGCAGAGGCCGGAGCTATAAACTGCTATAAGGAACATGCGCAGGCCATTTAGATCGGGGCATCATCGGGGACGTCCTGTGCGAGGATGGCGTTTAGATCAGGTCATCGGGAACGGCTGTTACGCAAGGAATAAAGAGAGCGAAAACTGGAAACCGCACGCCAATTGCGCACGTCCTGTGCCGGCATGCCGTTTAGATCGTGCACCTCCCATACGTGCATGCCGTTTAGATCGGGCACATCCCGTGCGTGCATGGCCTGAGTGTTGCAGGTTCAAGGTTGGAAACGACGATGGCGGTCGCGGTTCATGAATAACAGCGGCGGCGCCTAGCGCACACAGTGCCCACCTTGTCGCCAGCACTCGCGCATGTCACCCACCTCGCCACAGCAACCGTGCATGTCGCTCACCTCGCCGCTGCACCCCGTGCAAGTCGCCGCCGGTGGTCATCGGCCGGTCCACTCGGTCCGGTCCGAGCTTTGTCGTCGCCGGTCCGGTCCTTGAAATCAGGACCGTCATGATGCTCGGTCCGGTCCGGCCCCGACCGCCGGCGGCCGGTCCAAAGGACGGCTCGGACCGAGACCAGACCGGCCCGGACCGTGTCCACCCTGACTCGACTAGATGCCCAGCTGAGTCGGAACAAGAAGGAAGAAGATAATTCAGTAGAGATTGCCACATGGATTCATACCCAGTCAAAGCCACCCGAAACGGTATGAGGGACTAAACTTATCCGGTTTGAGAAGTTCAGGGACTAGGATTTGCTGGTTTTGAAATTGAGGGATCATCTTTATATTTTTAAGAGAATTCAGGGACGAAAAATACACTTATCCCTATAATATACCAGTGTCAAGTAATATAGATCGTTGGATCTTTGTAATCGAACGGCTCAAATTGAGTTCCTTTAAAGAGAGGACTACTGGGCCATATATCGACCATAAGATAGTGTATTCTAGCGACCCAGCATGCGTGGACTACTTTAAATTAGCTGGGATAGTATCGGTAATTGCCTTTGGCTCCTATGTGCATATGCATCCATTGTCGAAATACACATTTCAAAAAATTGAAAAATTCGGAATAAAAATCCTACGTGTATATCCGGACATTTTATGTGCGTGCACAAGGTTTCGGTGAAAAACGACGTTTTTGTGGGTTGTGTAAAAAAGACAATTTCAGATTCTTCATTCTAACTATTCACGAGGCATTTCTTTATCTTTTTTACACAAGTCACAAAAAAACGTCGTTTTTCACCGAAACCTTGTGCACGCACATAAAATGTCCGGATATACACGCGGGATTTTTTTTCCGAATTTTTCAATTTTTTGAAATGTATATTTCGATAATAGGTGCATATGCACCTAGAAGCCAAAACACCGTTCTCGGATAGTATACCAGTATCGAATCATTCTAAGGAATCTGGCCTGTGCAAAAATAAGAACTCTGCTGCCATGTTTCTATCGATTTGAACTAGCCTTTCTTTTACCCTCGCTGCTTGTTTTTTTACGACTTGCAAATCTTGGTATCCTTTTTTGAAACCTTTACTATGCTAATGAACAACCCAATCTACATGCATGATTTTCTTTATTATTACTGGTGCCCGAGAGCCCAAAGGCTTCTTTGCTACATTTTTATAAAAAAAAAGACCCCCAACCTCTCCATTTTGCCACTTCCTCTTATGATTTTTTTTTACAAATATTATGGCCCAATGATAACCCACAAGTATAGGGATCGCAACAGTTTTCGAGGATTGAGTATTCAATCCAAATTTATAGATTCGACACTAGAGGAGCCAAAAAATATTTGTAAGTACTAGCAGCTAAGTTGTCAATTCAACCACACGTGGAGATTAATTATCTGCAGCAAGTAATCAGTAGCAAAGTAATATGATAGTTTTGATAGGAGTGACAGCTATTGTCATTCCGAGGTTGCTGGATCATAACACGTACTAGGTGACTATAACTTGCAAGATTGGATCTTGAACATGAATATAAGGGTGATGACATAAACGGTTCAGAGTTGAGATCATGGCACCCGGGCCCAAAGTGAGAAGCATTATGAATGGCAAATTCAGAGCAACATCAATCTCAGAACATATTGGATACTAGGGATCGGCCCTAACAAAACTAACTAGATTACATGATGAATCTCATCCAACTCCTCACCGACCGGTGAGCCTACGAAGGAATTACTAACTCCCGGTGGGGAGCATCATGGAATTGTCTATGGAGAAGGGTTGGTGATGACGAAGAACGAAGATCCCCCTCTCAGGTGCCCCAAAAGGACTCCAGATCTGGCCTCCCGATGAAGAACAGGAGGTGACGGCAGCTCCATCTCGCGGATCGCGATAATTCTTTATCCCTTATTTTTTTTCTGGAAAAATAGGATTTTATAGCATCGGTATCAGGTGGGGACAACCCACCTGGGCGCGCCTGGAGGGGGCGCGCCCTGGTGGGTTGTGCCCACCCAGGTGCCCCCCCCTCTGGTGGTTCTTGGCTCTAGTATTTTTCTTTTATTGTATAAAAATTCCTCACAAAGTTTCGCTCCATTCTAAGAACTTTTATTTTTGCACAAAAACAACACCATGGTAGTTCTACTGAAAACAGCGTCAGTCCGGGGTTAGTTTGATTCAAATCATGCAAATTAGAGTCCAAAACAAGAGGAAAAGTAGATACTTTGGGCACGTATCAACTCCCCCAAGCTTAAATCTTTGCTTGTACTCAATGAATTTAATTGATAAACTGAAAGTGAGAAAGAAAAACTTTTACGAACTCTTTTGCTCTTGTTTGCATAAATAAGGTTAAACAACACCCAGGTTTTCATCCAACATTATAACTAATCATGTCGACAATAACTCTTAAAAAATTATTAGCTCATATCAATGTGTCGGGGAAAACGACACGTATGGGATCCCGGGACACCTACTATGGTTGCCGGAGGCGTAGCACTACACAAAGAGCAGGTCTAGCGATCAACGCGTGGGGATTTTTACCCAGGTTTAGGCCGCAAATGATGTGTAACACCCTAATCCTGCTTGTTTGTGTTTATTTGTGTTCTTGAGTTCATGAACTGGCTACTACGCGTGCCCTGTCCAAATATTCTGAATCCTTCCATGGTACACCTCGGGCCTCCTTTTATATGGCAAAGGGGTCGCCACAGTGGAATGCGTTCTCATAGACAGTGGAAAGTATCTACAGTGTACAAGTTTATCACCTGATATCATAGGACAAATGCGTTTAATGCGCTGTCTATGTGTCCTCTTGATTTATCTGGGACGGCAACATAACTCATCCCGCCTGTCGCCGCCTCGCCTTGTTTTGACACGTGTCCAAGCTGACGAGGCATGCAGCACCACGCTAGCTGGCCGGTCGCTATGCTGGTGCGATGGCAGGGTCTTCACGAAGATCTGCATGCCACGACGTAGGTGCTTGACTAGTTGGCCTAGAAGCTGCATGCTGCCACACATGCCCTTGTCTAGTTGGCGGGCTGGTTGCCGCGTCAGAACGGCCATGGGGCAGCGAAACTTTGGCAGGTGAGGGCCTGGCCGTGGCCCTACAGACACCCCCGGCAAGGGTCTTGCCGGGGTCTCGTGGCTGTCCCCGGCAAGGATCTTGGTCGGGTCTTCGGTCGTCCCCGGCAAGGATCTTGCCGGGGTCTTTGGTCGTCCCTGGCAAGGATCTTGCCGGGGGTATTCGATCGTCCCCGACAAGGATCTTGCCGGGGGTCTTCGTCTTCCTGGTCCTTATCTGGATTCGCAGGCCTTTGGCTTTCACAAACATGTGCATGCCACCACGCAGGCGCCCCTGAGTCTTGGTCTTGACGTTGTCGATGGTGTTAGAGCTCTCATGCTCAAGGGTGGCGGCCTTGCTGGTGTTGGGCACGTCGCCCCGGCACGACCCTTGCCGGGGCCACGTAGGTCGCCCCGGCAAGGGTGTTGCCAGGGGAACCCACCTTGCCCCTTTGCTCTTCATGCCTCTGGCTTGAGTGCCGCCTTGGCAGCCTCGTAGCTTTCCTTCCTCTGCCCCGCCAAGCATGGCCGCAGGTATGGCTACGACTGGTGATGGCTTCTCGCCCCTCGTTGGTTACCCCAAGTGGAAGGTTTGAGATGCAGTGTAGTGGAAGTTTTCCCTTGGCAAAGATACCAAGGATCGATTTCCCCTGAGACTCCCAGTTTCAACAAGAAGGTGTCAACTGCTAACGGCGCCAGATATTAGCAATCAACGTGGACCTGCACACAGATACAAATAACTTTGCTCCCAACGAGTACAGAGAGGTTGTCAATCCCTCCGGCCTTGTCGTTTACAAAGGATCAAACGCAAGTGATAATAGTGATATGTATTGCTGCAAATAGTAAGTAAAGCAGAAAGTAAATAGCGGATGTGATCAGTGATGGTAATATGGACCGGGGTCCCATGATGTTCACTAGTGATGTCTCTCTCCCAAAAAACGATAAAACAGCTATGTGAGGTAAACGAATTACAGCTGGGCAATTGACAGAATTATGTGCGCAAACCAATGCTAACTATGTTGCAAGAAAGGTAGAGGTTCAAAGCATGGGCGGTATGCCAAGGCAAGTAGACCGAAATCCATCTGCATCTACTACTAATCATCCACCTTGAGATATCTATCCAGAACATCTCGCTGGTATTAAGTTGCGAGTCCCACCCATAGTGTAAACTCAAAGCAACAGACAACTGCATTAAAAGAACTTTGCGTAAAGTAAACAATCCTTGCACCCGCGGGCACAAGCACCGTTGTTTTCCCCCTTGTGGCAACAACACATCCCCTAGACTCATGTTTCTGTCACTCAAGCTAGTCATCGAGGGGCATGAACCCACAATCAAGCATAACGTTCCCTCTTGGAGTCACTACCTACTACTCGGCCAAAGCAATAAATAGCAACGGAGAACATGCAAGAATTACTTACAAACATAAATATAAAAGAGGTAAATCAAATATATTACTCAAACACAATCTGAACATAATCTCACAATCCATCGGATCCCAGCAAACTCATCATAGCAATAGCATAAGGATTACATATGTGCCTCGATCATGTAGGGCAGCTCACGAGGACTAATTAGTGAAGCACAAGAACGGGAGGAGAACATCACATAGCTACTGGTCATGGACCCATGGTCCAAGGGAGACTACTCACAACTCATCCGGGAGGCGTCCATGGTGGTGGAGAGGCTCCCGGTGGTGATCCTCCCCTCCGGCAGGGTGCCGGGAAGAGTTCTCCTGGTGCTCCCGATCTTGGAAGCGCGGCGGCGGCGGAACAGAGATGAGATCGCGAAAAAGGGTTCCCGTCTCGAGGGTTTCGGGACGCGTGTTAAATATATGCCAAAGGGGGGCATCAACGGAGGCCTGGGGGGCCCAGGCGCCCCCCCCCTGGCGCGGCCAGGAGGGGGGCCCCGCCACCAGGGCGCCTGGAGCCCTGGTGGCCCCCTCCTGCTGTACTTTGGCTGTCGGGAAGCTTCTGGAACGCTGATTTTTTTTTATATTTTTTCCGGGATTTTTCTCGTAGTTTACGTGATGGGAAAACCTGAAATACAAAAACAGCAGAAAACAGAAACTGGCACTGGGGTGCGCTGAGTTAATAGGTTAGTCCAAATATGATCAAAAGTGTATGGAAGTGTATGAATAACATAGCAATATCACCCAAAAGAGGCATGGAGCAAGCAGAAATTATAGATACGTTTTGGACGTATCAACATCCCCAAGCTTAATTCCTGCTCGTCCTCGAGTAGGTAAATGATAACAAGAATAATTTCTGTGGTGACATGCTATTAACCATATAGGACTTTTCATAGTCATATGACAAAAGCTTACTGAGACAATGAATCTGTAGTAATTAAGTTGCCTTATGAGAAAATCACAAAGAACTGAAAGTTTTACAATATGATACTGAAACATCAAATAGATTTGCAATGAGCATGGTGTGCAAATATGATAAAGTGATATCTCGCTTGCCACCTTTAGTGAAGCAAAACATAAATGCAGGGGCACCTCCAAGGTTTAAGTGATGACTAGATACAATGATTTCAGAATAAACGATATCATAATCATGCAAAAGACAATGCTACTTTGGGACAATGCACATTACACTCAGAATGACAATCATGCTCTCAGTAGTTGGTGCTTTAAAAGAAGGTGGAGACTCTCGAACCGTGGCTTTTGTTGGCAAGGTTGAAAACCCGTAGTCGGAAACAAAGACAAAACATGTACCAGAGCTCTTGGTTTTAAAAACAGAGGTAATAATTATTTTTTTAGATTATGCATGTTTCATCAACGAATGCTAGCAGACAACTCAATCACTTCTTGAGATGGACAAGTTTCGAGGAACGGCTCCCGAATGAGGACGATCACATCCTCTTAATCTCCTTTGTTTATCACTGCCAAAGTTTTCTGATTTCTCATGAACAAAGCGTGAAGGAGGGTTTGTTTGTTATATTAATTTTGAGCCGGGCGCACTCTTTGCCAGTTCCTTCTCGTATTATGGGTTTGCATATTAGACATGCAATCCCGGGGTGAAGCTTGTCCAACTTAAAAAGATCATGAATTAACTACTACTTCCTCATGAACTAAAAACAGAGGCACAAAATAGGAATGCTTTTTTTTTGAATAATTTCGAGATGGTACATGCAAGTCTCCGTTAGGAATGGCAGGTAAATACCATGTAGGAAGGTATGGTGGACTCATATGGCATAACTGGTTTAAAAGGATTTTGGATGCACAAGCAGTCAGTCCGCTTAGTACAGGTGGAGGTTAGCAAAAGACTGGGAGCGACCAACTAAGAGATCAATGACGGTCATAATCATGCAGAGCGACAAAGCAACATTGAATCAGGCATGGAAGTTATATCGCTACTCAGAAATAAAAGATCATCAAGGCTTGACAGACTTTCTTTACAGTCTTAAATATGCGTGAGCATACGCCAAGTCAATCAAAATAAATTCTCGAAGGAAGATATTACTAAACCATACCACATCATAGGCAAAAAAATCATGTTGGTACTCCAATAACACATTGGAACCGCCCCAACTATTTGAGACTAACCATAAGAAAACATGAACTACTAAGCGCCATTATGCACGTAGCATCTTTATCATAGACATACCAACCAATGCAACGGAAGCAAACTCTCTTAATAAGATAAGCATGATAACTAAAGAGAGTTCAATCAACCAACTAAACAAAAGCTCTTTAAAAAGATAAGCATGAAAACTAAGAGCTAAGCATGATAGTAGCTATTGAAAGACAAAGAACACACACAGCAAAGATAGACATGAAAATTCTATGTTATGTTCTAGGTTAAAGTGGAGCGTGTTTCTCTCCCACACAAAGAAAGCTGAGTTCCGACTCGTTATGAAAAGCTAAAGAAAACTTAACAGGAAACTAAAAGCAAGACGCTCCAAGCATAGCACATAACACATGAAGTGATAAAAATATAGTGGAACGAAAGACGAACTGATAATGTTGATGGAGAAGGGGATGCACGGGGGCATCCCCAAGCTTAGACGCTTGAGTCTCCTTGAATATTTCTTGGGGGTGCATGGGGGCATCCCCAAGCTTGAGCGTTTGACACTCCTGAATCTTTTTATCATCTTCCCTCGCACACTTGAAAACTCCCTTCATACATAACTCATCATAATCTGATTAGCGAGGTTAGTACCCTTAATAAAATAATTGTTCCTTGCTGGCAATAAGGATATTCTTGAAGGTCTACTGTTTCTCAAGATTGCCAAAAGGTTTTTGCAAAGAAAAAGCAAGCTCAAGGTTTGCAAAATGAAGGAAAGGCAAAACAAGACAGAATCTGTGAAAAACAGAACAGCAGGTAGTAAATGGTTTTTTCGGGGCACTTCTGCAACTCTAATAAAAAAACTCAGAACAGACGCACGAAAGACAATTGTATAGAGCACGCTGTCGAAAAAATTCAGACCAAAAAGATGATCTGGTGATTTTATATGAATTTTTCTATCCAAGGATAGAATATGTTTCCTGGACAGCACGTCACAACTTTTGAACTTTCTTGCAATCAGAGGCTACACTTGGCACAAAGTTGAAAAGCAAAGATACAATGATGATGCTACTGTAGTAACAACATCAAGACACAACAAAAGCAAAATAAAATTTATTCATGTGGGCTGCCTCCCAAAAGCGCTTTCTTTTATGCCTTTAAGCTAGGCATAATGCAAAGAGATCAAGTTTTATCAAGAGTAAAAGAATAGCTAGCCCGTATAACGGACTCAAAAGGTAACTTAATCTTCTTTCGAGGGAAGTGTTCCATCCCTTTCTTGAGAGGAAATTGGAATTTTATATTCCCCTCTTTCATGTCAATGATAGCACCAACGGTGCGTAGAAAAGGACGTCCCAAAATAATTGGACAAGAAGGTTCACATTCAATGTCCATAATAGTAAAATCAATGGGAACATAATTGTCATTGACAATGATAAGAACATCGTCGATCCTCCCCAAAGGTTTCTTTATGGAAGAATCAACGAGACGAACACCAAAAGAACAAGAATCAAAAGGTTTCAATTTAAGCATATCATATATTCTTTTGGGCATAACGGAGGTACTAGCTTCAACATCACATAAAGCATAGCAAGAGAAGTTATTCAACTTAATTTTAATCATAGGATCCCAACCATCTTCTAGCTTTCTAGGTATGGAGGCTTCTACTCTAAGTTTCTACTCCGTAGCTTTGATGAGAGCATTAGTGATATGCTCTGTGAAGGCAAGGTTAAGCGTGCTAGTGCGGGGATCTCTAGACATCTTGTGAAGGAAATCAATAACTTCAGTAAGAGTGCAATTATCAAAATCAAGGTCACTACTATCAAGTAAAGTGGTAGTGGTGTCCTTTAAGTTCACTTGTTTGGTAGTTTCTACAGTCATAGCATCACCATTAATAGGTCCACTGGGACCAGGAGTGTATTGGGTGCTAAGAGTTTGGATATCCTCAACAACTTGGATAGTAGCAACAATGTGGTAGGTAGGAAGGTTCTTAATTCTATCTTCTTCCTCCCTTTCTCTAGCCTATCTCTCTTTAAGTTTAGCCAACATCCTAATGTTTTCATTAATTTGCAATTGAATAGCATTCATAGGAGTGACCTTCCTCTCCTCAAGAGGAGAAGTTCTAATTTTAAGCAATTCTACCTCATGGGCTAAATTGTCTACCTTCGAAGAGAGATCATCTAGTTTGTTTAGTTTTTCTTGTACACTATTATTAAAAGCTTTTTGGGTGGTGATGAAATCTTTAAGCATAATCTCTAGTTCAGTAGTGGAGTTCTTGGTGCTAGGATAAGCATTGTTGTTCCCATAAGAATTAGAGGGGAACGGTCTAGGATTGTTACCAAAGTTACTCCTATAAGCATTGTTATTAAAATTGTTTCTAGAGATAAAGTTCACATCTACTTGTTCTTGAGCAATCAAAGAATTTAAAGGAACATCACGAGGATCAACAGAAGATTGCTTCGAAAGTAGAGACATGATCAAGTAAACTTTTTCATTTAGGGAGGAAATCTCCTCGACAGAGTTTACCTTCCTACCTGTTGGAGCGCGTTCGGTGTGCCATTGGGAATAGTTGGTCATCATCTCATCGAGAAGCTTTGTGGCAGCACCAAGTGTAGTTGACATAAAGGTTCCTCCCGCGGCCGAATCTAACAAGTTCCGTGAGGTAAAGTTCAAGCCTGCATAAAAAGTTTGGATAACCATCCAAGTAGTCAAACCATGAGTAGGGCAGTTCTTGACAAGAGATTTCATACGTTCCCAAGCTTGGGCAACGTGTTCATTATCCAATTGTTTGAAATTCATTATGTTACTTCTTAGTTGGATAATTTTAGCAGGTGGATAGTATTTTCCAATAAAAGCATCTTTGCACTTGTCCCATGAATCTATGCTATTTCTAGGCAAAGATTGAAACCAAATTTTAGCTCCTCCTCTCAAGGAGAAAGGAAAAAGCTTAAGCTTAACAATATTACCATCTATTTCTTGGTACTTTTGCATATCACAAAGTTCAACAAAATTGTTTAAGTGTAAAGCAGCATCATCTCCAGCACCGGAGAATTCATCTTTCATGACTAGGTTCAGTAAAGCAGGTTTAATTTCATAAGAAGGTGCTGAAGTAGCAGGTGTAGTGATAGGTGTGCAGATAAAGTCATCGTTGTTGTGACTAGTGAAGTCACACAACTTGGTGTTCTCGGTGGAACCCATAGTAGCAAGCAAGCAAGATAACTATTTTTGTGATTTTCGATAAAAGATACTAAAACAAAACTGAAAGGTAAACTAACAAGACTAAAAAGCAAAGGTAAAAGATAGAGTGCAACTCCCCTAACTTGAAGAGTGGAGTCCCCGGCAACGGCGCCAGAAAACTTTGCTTGATGGCTTCTCGCCCCTCGTTGGTTACCCCAAGTGGAAGGTTTGAGATGCAGTGTAGCGGAAGTTTTCACTTGGCAAAGATACCAAGGATCGATTTCCCCTGAGACTCCCAGTTTCAACAAGAAGGTGTCAACTGCTAACGGCGCCAGATATTAGCAATCAACATGGACCTGCACACAGATACAAATAACTTTGCTCCCAACGAGTACAGAGAGGTTGTCAATCCCTCCGGCCTTGTCGTTTACAAAGGATCAAACGCAAGTGATAATAGTGATAGGTATTGCTGCAAATAGTAAGTAAAGCAGAAAGTAAATAGCAGATGTGATCAGTGATGGTAATATGGACCGGGGTCCCATGATGTTCACTAGTGATGTCTCTCTCCCAAAAAACGATAAAACAGCTATGTGAGGTAAACGAATTACAGCTGGGCAATTGACAGAATTATGTGCGCAAACCAATGCTAACTATGTTGCAAGAAATGTAGAGGTTCAAAGCATGGGCGGTACGCCAAGGCAAGTAGACCGAAATCCATCTGCATCTACTACTAATCATCCACCTTGAGATATCTATCCAGAACATCTCGCTGGTATTAAGTTGCGAGTCCCACCCATAGTGTAAACTCAAAGCAACAGACAACTGCATTAAAAGAACTTTGCGTAAAGTAAACAATCCTTGCACCCGCGGGCACAAGCACCGTTGTTTTCCCCCTTGTGGCAACAGCACATCCCCTAGACTCATGTTTCTGTCACTCAAGCTAGTCATCGAGGGGCATGAACCCACAATCAAGCATAACGTTCCCTCTTGGAGTCACTACCTACTACTCGGCCAAAGCAATAAATAGCAACGGAGAACATGCAAGAATTACTTACGAACATAAATATAAAAGAGGTAAATCAAATATATTACTCAAACACAATCTGAACATAATCTCACAATCCATCGGATCCCAGCAAACTCATCATAGCAACAACATAAGGATTACATATGTGCCTCGATCATGTAGGGCAGCTCACGAGGACTAACTAGTGAAGCACAAGAACGGGAGGAGAACATCACATAGCTACTGGTCATGGACTCATGGTCCAAGGGAGACTACTCACAACTCATCCGGGAGGCGTCCATGGTGGTGGAGAGGCTCCCGGTGGTGATCCTCCCCTCCGGCAGGGTGCCGGGAAGAGTTCTCCTGGTGCTCCCGATCTTGGAAGCGCAGCGGCGGCGGAACAGAGATGAGATCGCGAAAAAGGGTTCCCGTCTCGAGGGTTTCGGGACGCGTGTTAAATATATGCCAAAGGAGGGCATCAGCGGAGGCCTGGGGGGCCCAGGCGCCCCCCCGGCGCGGCCAGGAGGGGGGCCGCACCACCAGGGCGCCTGGAGCCCTGGTGGTCCCCCTCCGGCTGTACTTTGGCTGCCGGGAAGCTTCTGGAACGCTGATTTTTTATATAATTTTTTCGGGATTTTTCTGGCAGTTTACGTGATGGGAAAACCTGAAATACAAAAACAGCAGAAAACAGAAACTGGCACTGGGGTGCAATGAGTTAATAGGTTAGTCCAAATATGATCAAAAGTGTATGGAAGTGTATGAATAACATAGCAATATCACCCAAAAGAGGCATGGAGAAAGCAGAAATTATAGATACGTTTTGGACGTATCAACTGGCCGTGCACAAATAAAGGGGTACAGAAAGCCCCCTACTTTTGTACATCGAGAGGAGCCCCCGGGCCCGGGCCACACATAAGCGCGAAGCGTTGTTGGACCAGGCCCAGAACGGTGCACGGGCATGCGTGGTAGAGTTTTAACCATGGTAATTTCTTCGCCAGTTGCGCTTCCCCACGACTCGCATTGAGTGAGTGACGTGGTGGTCGTGCGTGGAACGGCCACAACATGCTTGCGTCACTTCATGGTGAATAGTAAAGAGGCGGACCGCGTCTTCCCCATAAAAGAGGAAGCCGCAGGGGCGCTGCTCATTTACAAAGTGGACTCGGATCGTGGCCTTCATGGCGCCCACGCCTGATACGTCTGTTTTGCATCATGCTTTTATGTTGATATTTATTGCACTATGGGTTGTTATTACACATTATGTCACAATACTTATGCCTTTTCTCCCTTATTTTACAAGGTTTACATGAAGAGAGAGAATGTGGCAGCTAGAATTCAAGGCTGGAAAGGGAGCAAACATTGGAGACCTCTTCTGCACAACTCAAAAATCCCTGAAACTCCACGAAACTCCGTTTCAGAAAATATAAAAAATATCTGGCGAAAGAAATACAGGAGGGGGTCCACCCACTGTCCACGAGGGTTGGGGCGCCCCTCCTGGGCGCGCCCCCTACCTCATGGGCCACCTGGTGACCCCCCGATGCCCATCTTCTGCTATATGAGGTGTTTTGACTTGGAAAAAATCATAAGAGGTTTTCGGGACGAAGCGCCGCCATCTCGAGGCAGAACCAATCTAGGGCTCCGGCGGAGCTGTTCTGCCGGGGATACTTCCCTCCGAGAGGGGGAAATCGTCACCGCCATCATCATCAACATCTCTCCCATCTTGGGGAGGGTTATCTTCATCAACGTCTTCACCGGCACCATCTCCTCTTAAACCCTAGTTCATCTCTTGTATCCAATCTTTGTATCAAAACCTCATATTGGTGCCTGTAGGTTGCTAGTAGTGTTGATTACTCCTTGTAGTTGATGCTTAACTTGGTGGAAGATCATATGTTCAGATCTATTATGCATATTAATATCCCTCTGATTATGAACATGAATATGCTTTGTGAGTAGTTACGTTTGTTTCTGAGGACATGGGAGAAGTCTTGCCATAAGTAGTCATGTGAATTTGGTATTCGTTCGATATTTTGATGATATATATGTTGTCTTTCCTCTAGTGGTGTCATGTGAACGTCGACTACATGACACTTCACCATTGTTTGGGCCTGGAGGAAGGCATTGGGAAGTAATAAGTAGATGATGGGTTCCTAGAGTGCCAGAAGCTTAAACCCTACACTACAAAAAAATACACTGCCATGATGATACGTGTTTGTCACAGTAGGTCACGTTTTCTGTCATGCATGTACATCCATGACAAATTTATGACAAAATGAAGATAGTCGTACTTGTGTTGTCGTAGAAGCGTTCCATGACATTACCAAAATTATCATCACGGAAGTGTCCACTTCCATGATGATAAATCGCGCGTCACAGAAGTGCTTTCGTCAAGGGTGACCGACACGTGGCATCCACCGTAACGGAACGCAGTTAATCTATCGGGTCCGGTTTTGGATCCGATAACCCGTTAACAGCCCTGACCAATGGGGATTTTCCACGTGTGAAATTCTAATTGGCTGACGGAAACACGTGTCAGCTTCGCGTTGGCACAGGTGTCACTCATCCAATGGGCGAGATGAGCCTATGATATGTTGACACGTGAACCGGCCCAAAAGTCACTACACCACGGTAGAGCTTACGTGACACAATTTTGTTGGCAAAGGTTGAGCAATCTTCACCAAATAACTGTCAGCATAGCTTTTAACTTTTGTCTTCGGTTCATGTGTCGGCAGAGGTACATCACCGTTACACTAAGAGTCAGCAATCCCGAAGTATCAATCTATTTGTCAGCCATTGCTTAATAACATGTTATATGTCGGCATATGTATAAATCTTGACAGTTTTTCAGTCGGCATATGTAGATACTTGGCGACTTAAAATGTGTCGGCATACGTAGGGTATATAGACACGGACTAAGTGTCGGCGTAGGTGGACACATGTCAAAGCACTAAAGGTTGGAAACTTGTGGCGGGCGATTTTGGCGCGAGGGGCAAATTTTCGGGTGTTCATGCAAATTATCCTCCACCCCCGTGCAAAATATCCCCAACTTGAGCCCACTCCACAACCCTAGCCCGTTCCTGCCGCCGCCACCCTCATGCTCGATCCACAGTCCCGCCACCGGCCTCGCGCTCCACCCCGTCGTCAAGCCGTCGTATCGGAGCTCGCACTCCCCCGCCCTGAGCTCCACCGCAACGTCCATGCGCCCCGCCCCCCTCCCCTAGCTCCATCCCAGGTCGAGCCGCCGTCCTCGCAATCCACATCCAACCACCGTCCTCGCCCCCTCCCCTGACATCCAGCCGTCGTCCTCACCAATCCCGCTCCCTGCTACTGTCGGGGCCCCATCTCTGGACTCCCGCTGCCGCCACACCTGCTGTTGCCAGGGCTCCATCTCCGTGCTCCCGCTGCTGTAGGATCTGCTGCTACTGGATCTACTACTGCTGGGGCTCCATCTCGCTCGAGTTCCGCCCCTCCCGAAGCCAGCCGTCGCCGTGCCCTAAGGTAAGCATCAACTCGTCCTGAAATTTCCTTCTCTATACTTATTTTTCATTCAGGAACCACCCCTCCCCTAACTAGATTCAGTTTTTCTACAGAGATTGCTCCGTCCCTGATACGATGGATGAAATTGTTCTAACACCAAGGGGAAAAGCTCTTTGTTCCTGCATATTTTCCTATATTCGATGGTTTAGTTGTGAATAGATGTTTCAGGAAATCCATATATGTGAATAAAAAGTGACTATACATGTTAATTGTTTCATATCGGTCATGTTACTTGTGATGCCAGATTGTGCAGTTTTGTGTGTGTAAAATAATCCATTCCCCTGTTCCCTTACCACAAATTCAGAGTTCACTTGAAACTATGAAATAAACCGTGAGCATAATGGTAGAAGCTTTGACCAGTGATGTTAGATCTGTTTCATGACTGATATTTGTTTCCTTCACTGCAAATTCAGAGTTCATTTGAATTCTTTGTGACCGGTCTTTGTGTAAGAGCTAACATCACCGCATATGCCGCTGACACCACACACCACTTAGAGTCTGCATCAATGGCATGCCTGCCTGATCCCACAACCGTTGTTTGATCTCCGATTACTTTCTAATCTGAAAATTAGTTTTTGTTCCCTGCTCATGGTAGAATTTGGACCATGGCATCTGCTGACATTAATGTACTCTGATTTTGTTTCTCAAGAATTTAGTAATTGATGCTTATTCTGTACATTTTAATTTTTAATTTTTGATTCAAGATTTATAGGTTTCCTGATGATGTGTCGTGAGAAGTCTGCTATAAACCAAATTTGGAATTCTTGAGAAGGTACAAAAGTTTCTCTCCCTTTTAACATTTAGAATATCTGTCACCTAGCTGTAGCTGTTTTTAGTTGTTCTAACCAGTTATACGTCTGCAATGATTTGTCCAGGTTAATTCCCTCTATCGCATTCCATCATCTAGATCATACGAGGGTTCAAGTAGGTTTATGAAATGGCTATTTTTATACTCATAGTAAATCGAGTATAGCACCTATTGTAGTAAAGTGATGTTATAGCAGATATAAGTAGAAGTGGTTTGATTTCAAGCGACGATTCCCCTTTCCCCAACACCTACTGATAGTATATTTTTTTTGTTCCTTCCGTATGGTAGTATTGAGACTAAATTGGAGAGAGAAAACAAACTTGATACACTTGGTAATGTTGGTCATCCGAAGACTTCAAGGATACTCCCACTGTTCCATAATATATGTGTATTATTGAACGGAGGGAGTATCATTTAGTGACTTGCAAAATCTATTGATGCGTGTACAGAATATCAACAAATGTTACTTACTCATTTTATTGTCATGTAATACAAGGATATGTGAATGTGCTGTATCTAAATGTGATCTATATCGTACCAACATCTACGGACATCTAAATGTCTGAGATGATGTAATGCGACTGAAACCTTTAGCCTAACTTGAAGCATGGGCCAAACTATCAATTTTTATTAGCCACATTTTTTGCGGGTGAGCCACATTTTTTGCATGAACTGAAAATTATTCTCAATCTTCGAAACACCATTTGATGAACTGAAAATACAACATGTCACTCCCACTTTATTACCTTATTTTCTTTCTCATGTATATCATGTTATTGGCATTTTATTCCTTACAAATTCCTTGTTCAAACTTCCCACGGCAACACAGGGGCATCTTCTAGTTATGCTTGATATAGGTGCTTCATGCATGACCATTCTTGTATTATGTTCCAGATTATTTCAGTAATGTTTCAAGTATAACATTTGCTTTATCTGTTTTGTTAAGTTAGTTCAGTTCAGTACAATGTTACAAAGAGCAAAGCTTTATGATTCCATAACATAGTTGCTCAGTCATTTACTTATTAACATTGCACATTTAAGCATGAACTTTTGAACTTGCACAATTTGTATTGCTCAGTCCCGCACTTTTTATGCTGAAATTCAATGATCCACCTTGATATGCCTATGTCAATTGCACATAATTAGAGTAAAAATAGATGCAAATAGTGTAGTTACATACGCTTCTCATAATTGCAATGCCTGATGAGAAACAAATTACTAATTCATTTAGTCTTGCTGACAATAGTTGGGAACCACGACCACCAGCATGAAGCATGGGCAATGGACGGAGAACGGATGGCTACCTTGCTGGGAACCATGGTCGCGCACGTGCAGCAGAAAATGAAGAGTGGATGGAAAGGCTACCGAACCGGGAACCAGGGTCATGACTTATAGTGGGCAATTGGTAGCGAATGGAAGGCTACCCCGCCGGGTACCTCAACTACTAGGTACATTTTTGTTTTAGTAGTAATTAGCTCACTTGCTATTGCATAAGAACAGTTTCTAAAATGTCACTTTACAAGGTTGTCGGTCTGTGTTAACACTAAATTGCTTGTGTATATATGTGCCATGGTTTCCTTTTTTATCCATGGTTATGTATATCTTAATCTTGAAAATCTAGAGAGGTTGAGAAACAGGTTGTCTTATTTTCAGTGAATGCTTACATGATAGGTTATAAAATAAGCTACTAGATCGTAGGATCTCTGTTTCAGATGGTTAATGCCTTCATTGTTGATAAAACCGCAAGCATAGGAACATAGTTCTATATAGTACCATGTGAGCCAATTATAACTTTTTTAGAAACTATATTGTTTTCTATGATATCATGATGATTTATCGAATGAATATGTGTTAATCCACATATGAGCTTTGACCAACTTGAGCTGATTCCACTTTCTTGACAATTTTTTCTGAAATAATTTCAGGCGCTTAGCCAACTGGTGTACATGGATGTGATGACTTTGCAGCGTTTACGGACCAACCAACTTGTAATGATGGATCTGATGTGTCTTCTAGATCATTTGGCGTTTCGGGTATTTTGGAGCTTGCACTTTCTCCATGTGTATGCAGACTTGTGTGTTCTGGACCATCTAGTTGAAGTCTCTCATACCAGTAAATAGTGCTCATCTTTTTGTGACTTGTGTGTTCTGGGTGATTGTCAATATAGTGAAAACTATTCTTTGTCAAGACTGATGTGTTTGTCAACTTGTTTTCAATGTATATGGATGTTTGTGAACATATTTTCATTGTTGTACAGTATATGTTCATCTTGAACCTACTTGTGGATGTGAGGATAACAAATGAATATGTTTAGAGATTGTGTGTGTGTGTGTATATATATATATATATAGGAAAATGGTTGTGTACTCCTGGGAGTACGTACTCCCGCCCCTCATATACCATATAGATGAATCTTTTATACCTCTTTATTATTTTTAATATACTTCATTAGTAATTATTAGATACCCCAAAATGATTTTCATAAAAAAAATCATGCGAGTCTACATATTTTAAATGTTTACGTATATACTGATGTGTTTGTACGCGAAAAAGATATATTTAAAAAAGTACATCGCAGATGATATTTTTTCAACAAAACTCGTATTGGGGTATCTTAGAATATTTAATGAAGTATATTGAAAATGATAAAGAGGTATAATTAATGCGTATATGAGGTATATTGAGGATGGGAGTACATACTCCTAGGAGTACAAAAGAGGAGTTCTATATATATATATATATATATATATATATATATATATATATATATATATATATATATATATATATATATATATATAGTTTTGGTTGCACATCACTTTACCAACAATTTATCTGTTGGCAAAGGCAATATCTGTCAGTGTACGTAGGGTGTATGTCAACAAACTATCTGTTGGCATAGATATGGTGTACGTGGCTAATAAAGTGTCGGCATAGGTAGGGTGTATGTGGACAGGCTATATGTCGGCATATGTAGGGTGTATGTTGTCTGATAAAGTGTGGGCGTAGGTAGGGTGTATGTGGACATACCATCTATCGGTGTAGGTAGGGTATATGCCGACCAAAAAAGTGTCAGGAAGTAAACAACTGTCGGCAATACCTTTGGCAACAGCAAGTCCTCCGACTCTTTCATCTTCTGTCAGCATTGGTGTTGGCTACAACTTATGTGTCGGCAAAGGTACCCTACGCTGACACATAGGTGTGTCACGTAAGCTCTACCGTGGTGTAGTGAGTGGCCCATAAAGTTTAAATGGGCTGGCCCAACTAAAGCCCACAAGATTTTGCGGTCCATAATGGGCCAGCCCAGCAAAAGGCCCACGAGATTTTGTGGTCCATAATGGGCCGGCCCAGCAAAAGGCCCATGAGATTTTGCGTATCATAATGGGTCGGCCCAGATAATGGCCCACGAGATTTTGCAGGCCATAATGGGGCGGCCCAGCTAAAGGCCCGCGAGATTTTGCGGACCATAGTGGGTCAGCCCAGCTAAAGGCCCAACATTCTCAGTTAAGGCCCATACGGCTAGTGTCAAATCGGCCCGTCAACGGCATGCCCTAAACTTGTCATCATCGCGGCCCATGGTCACTTCTGGCCCGTTAACAGTCCGCTAAGTATATGGGCCGAATTACGGCCCGGTGTATTTCCCGCCTGTTAAAGGTCCTGCTTCATTTTGGCCCATTTACAGGCCATTGAAACTTTCGGCCCATAAACGACCGTGAAGGATTTGGGTCATATTCGGCCATGTCTGACATTCGGCCTGTTAGAGGCCCACTACAAACTTGGGCCACTTTCGGCCTGTTGTGTTTTTCGGCCTGTTAACATCGGACGAAATCCATGGGCCATTTGTTGCCCAACGTCACATCGGGCCCATCAACGGCCCATATAAAAATGACGATAATCTAGACTGACCGAACTTCCGGCCTGTTAAAGGCCCGTGTATTAGGTCGGCGCATTTACGGCCCGTCCGAATTTCGGCCTGTGAAAGATCCGCATCGTAAATGGGCCCAATCTCACTTTCAATCTTTTAAAGGCCCATGTTTTTATGGGCTCGAGATATTTACACCTATAAACGGCCTATTGTTACTGAGGGCCAAATTATGTTTAGGCTTGTTAAAGGCCCACTATGGGCACATGCCTAACAGAAAAATATGAAATCTTATGCTGATTTAGGCCCAGATATTTTTAGTGGGCTACAGGCAAATTTCGGCCCATAATCGTTTTTAGCCCAATTGCAACGGGCCCGACGAATGTTGGCATGTTGGGCTCCTACGAAGCTTTCGGCCGAATACATTACTAAGATAAACCTACACTATACAAAAATAGCGTCGTAATTATTGCAGCCTTTGGCAGCATCATAAATGATGTATCACAACAAAAGGTCTGTTGGCATAAAGTTTATAGTCCTTGTAGATAAAAGCACCATTAGATGTATAGAAGCACAGATCATTTGACCTGAGTGCTAATGTTTCAGGCTGTATAATCTGATGGAGCAGCACGATCTTCACCTTTTTTCCGCCATTGCTCTTGAACAACGAAGCAAATGTCTGATAGTCTGGTTTCAAAACCATTCATATCTTGACGACATTTGTCAACCTATATTCTTGTTTCCAAAATGACGTCCATTAGGGATTGGACTTGTGTCTGGAGCACATATATATCACTCTGTCTAGCAGGAAGATTTTGTTCAGTAGGCGATTTGGACGAGGTTACCTTAACAACCAACCTAGAATTACACAGGAAGGTGCTTTTTGCACTGTTAGTGGAGAGATATTGACGCACTGCAGCAAGAGGTGACATTGTGCCCGTGGTAGCTTCGTCACGTTCAGGTGGTTGTGGTTGTTCAATCATTTTTCCATAGCTTCCTGAAACTTTGAACTTGTAAATTAGTGTACCAGATAAGTTACTAATGAGACAAAAACAAACAAAGTAGGTTACATGTTTATACATAACTTATTTTGGTGAACTACTGTAATACATTAGCATGTATTGTAGTGCCAACTACATAATAAAATCACTTTTGGAACATAGTCCATGTAGCATGCCTACTGTATTGTCTATTTCGTCACATTCGTTGACATCTAAGGATAAAGAGACATGGTTTAAAGTAGGATGAACATAGTATGGCCTCATTCATATCATGGGCAAACAGATATAAAACAAACATGCTATTTTATCATTGTGTGTGCACGTGAACATAACAACTAGAATACAGATCAAGACCAAAAGAATATCCTTCATCTCTTTTAAACCATGTAAGGTGAAATGATACGTTAAGACAACTGTGTATAAAAGTGAACAGAGTAACTGACATTGGCTACAAACCAAGTAGTTAAATGAACACATCATAGTACCAATCAGTTCAAAGGCAGGAGGAGTAAGGACTTACAACAGCGGCTTGAACTGGTGTGCTCATG
Source organism: Secale cereale (assembly GCA_902687465.1). Taxonomy (NCBI): domain Eukaryota; kingdom Viridiplantae; phylum Streptophyta; class Magnoliopsida; order Poales; family Poaceae; genus Secale; species Secale cereale. The sequence continues at coordinate 740,902,981 of LR738711.1, forward strand.
CCCTTCATCTTGCTGGTGTGGCAATCCTTGAAGATTTGCACTGCATTCGGTTCAGGTTCTTTTTGGTCGGCACAGGCTTTCCTCTGTATTTGGAACAAGTCAATATAGATACGATAATATGACATGGAAAAAAGAAGGAAGTAGCAGCTATTTACAAGAGCATGGCAGTGTGCAATATATCTACGAGATCCTGTTGTCTGTTGGAATTTCACTTTAGAACGGTTGGTCTTGTTCTTCAAACAGTTAGCCTAGAAGAAGATACACTTGTAAGGCACATACATAAATACAAGTTCAATATGTGGTCTGATCAAATACATATAGCCTACCTGATACTTTGGATCAGACTAGTGTTTAATGAGGGTTGTCCAGTCTTCATCTGTAATATATTCCACTTGAGATGTTTGGGCGATTTCATTGTTAGCCTTGCCTTCAAAGTGAGATTTTCTAAGGTGGTACTGATACTGTCGCAGAGCAGACTAAAAAACGTGAGTGCATGCTTGTTTAGTTGCATCATCTTTGGGATCCAACTTGAACCTCATCTATTGAAAAAAGAATGTGAGTCTTATTAGGAGGAATCTAGAAAGTATGGGACAGAGCAAGACAATATTACTAATTGCAATGAATAACATTACTTACGGATAAATGGTCAAGGAAGGTGTTAAACTGGGTATTGTCTTTCTCATTTCTGTATTGGATCCACGTTGGGAGGATACGTGCATGACACCTAACGGCAACGGTTGCCTCTGATACTAACTTGGCTGACTCTGTAGCATCACGTGGCCTTTTTAAACCTGCCTCAAAATGGATCTCCATTCTTCCTCCTTTAGATTTTGTTAATTTGTCAAGCATTATCCCTGATGTCCATTTCCGCTTGCGTTGTGGTGCTAATTCAACAACGACTATGGAAAGTGTTAGTGTACATCAAACTGTGAGAGTACATATAAACACTACAAGAAATATGTCAACTTATGACCTTCTGTCAGTGACCCTGGAAGAATTGGTCATAGATCTATGACCATTTCAGACCAATTGGTCAAAAGTTGATCGGGG
>LR738711.1:740904070-740974446 GCA_902687465.1 Secale cereale
GGGCTCCAAACCATAAACTATAACGACCATTTTGGTCAGAAAGGTCGTAATTTCCTTACACGAAATGGTCATAAAGCAGATAGCACTGGTCCACTGCCTTATTTCTAGCTGATCATGACCAATATAGATGGTCATAACCTTGTAAATTGTGGTGGGTTGCTACGACTAGGTGCCACTTCATCAGTTTTGCCTATGTGTCATGTCCATGTGGCAGTTTTTGCCCTAGGTTGTGAAGCAACCTATATTTCTGTCATTCCCAAAATTCCCCAAAAATTCACATAAATTCTTTGGGTCATATATTTGTCAAATATGTAAAAAAACTTCCTTGCCTAGTTCAAAAATAATTCAAAAATATTCATTTTCCTATTCTGTTCAAAAAAACACTTTGTGAAGGAAGTACCACTTTGGCATGTCCAAATGGTATCCATTTTCTACAGTGCTTTCCTATGCCCAAATAACTATCCTCCACCAAATGCCTGCTCAATCCATTCATTATTTTGAGCCCAGCTTCAACATTCGTATTTATGTCTAGTGTGGTACTTTGCAAAGCAAGTACCACCTAGACTCCTCCTTTTGAGCTGAAAATTTGTGAAGACGGTCTTCTTAGTAACTGATCATCCTCAACCAAAACTGACTCCCATTAGCCATGTGCATTTCCCGTACCGCTAATCAAACACTTGGCTGCTAATTCATGTTTGAGCATCGATTGGTCTCCTCGTGAGAATCATATGTTGTAATTTTCTTCCTAGCACCTACCTGGGGAGTGCCCAACCCACTAGACATGCCTAGGCCGCCCAGAACACATGGCAACGCCATAGTCACGCGGTGACCACGCGGCGGGCATGCGAGTTTACGCGCTCTAGAGTTGGGGCCCTCGACCACCGCCGAAACCTCGACGTATCGCCACCAAACCATGTATTTATTATTAAGTAGGTACTTATGTAACTAGAAATGATTTTTGGAAAAAATAAATAGCAAACTATGAGGTAGCTGCAGTTCAAATTTGACCCGCTTCCAGCTGAATCGGCGGAAATTTGTCCCTTTCACGAGAGGTGGATCAAAACTTTTTACACCCAACCATTTTGTCAATTGTGCATTAAATATGTCCTACTATTTTAGAAAATTGATTTGGTCCAATTTTGCAACAATTATTTGGGAGGTCCTTCACAAAAAAACCTTCTTTTGGGCACTCGAAAAATGGAAAATGATTTTTTCGTCAAAAGAAAGTGAAAACTTCCTTAGGCAATATTGCTTGCCATTCCAAGATGCACCCTTGTGCACAATATGAGATCATTTGAACAAACTATGCCATGAACGTGGCCATAGGATTGATCATTTGGCTTGAAAGCCAAGAATCTTCACGCATGATAGCTCATTTACGAGAACACTTTTTAAAAAGAATTGTCGTATTACAAGTTTATTATTTTTCCTGGTAACTTGGTCATATATAATGACACAATGCGAATGTTTTCCAATTTTTTGATTTTTGTTTGAATTTTTTATGCACATTTCAAAATGCGATCAAAATGGCGGGAATGAGCGTTCCTAGCTAGTGGTTGAATCTTGGTATTTTTTGGTGTTTCTATGATTAAATATATACTTATGTACCTATAAATGATTTTTGTAAAAAATAAAGAGCAAACTACAAGGCAGCTACAGTTCAAATTTGACTCACTTCCAACTAAATCGGCCGAAATTTGTCTTTTTCACGAGAGGTAGATCAAAACTTTTTACACCCAACCATTTGGTCAATTGTGCATTAAATATGGCCTAGTATTTTATAAAAATGATTTGGTCCAATTTTGCAACAATTATTTGGGAGGTCCTTCACAAAAAAACCTCCTTTTGGGCACTCGAAAAATGGAAAATGAATTTTTCGTGCAAATAAAGTGAAAACTCCCTTAGGCAACATTGCTTGCCATTCCAATATTCACCCTTGTGCACAATATGAGATAATTTGAACAAACTATGCCATGAATGTGGCCATAGGATTGATCATCCGGCTTGAAAGCCATGAATCTTCACACATGATAGCTCATTTCTGAGAACACTTTTTAAAAAGAATTGCCGTATTACAAGTTTATTATTTTTGCTGGTAAGTTGGTCATATATAATGACACAATACGAAGGTTTTCCAATTTTTTGATTTTTTTTTTAAATTTTTTATGCCCGTTTCAAAATGCGGTCAAAACGGCGGGCATCACCGTTCCTAATTAGTGGTTGAATCTTGGAAAACTTTTGGTGTTTCTCTGATTAAATAGATACTTATGTAACTAGAAATGATTTTTTGAAAAAATAAAGATTAAACTACGAGGTAGCTATAGTTCAAATTTGACCCGCTTCCAGCTGAATCGGCCGAAATTTGTCTTTTTCACGAGAGGTGGATCAAAACTTTTTACACCCAAACATTTGGTTAATTGTGCATTAAATATGGCCTAGTATTTTAGAAAATTGATTTGGTCCAATTTTGCAACAATTATTTGAGAGGTCCTTCACAAAAAAACCTCCTTTTGGGCACTCGAAAAATAGAAAATGATTTTTTCGTCCAAAGAAAATGAAAACTTCCTTAGGCAATATTGTTTTCCATTACAAGATGCACCCTTTTGCACAATATGAGATCATTTGAACAAACTATGCCATGAATGTGGACATAGGATTGATCATTTGGCTTGAAAGCCATGAATCTTCACGCATGATAGCTCGTTTCTGAGAATACTTTTTTAAAATAATTGCCGTATTACAAGGCTATTTTTTTTGGTAACTTGGTCATATATAATGACACAATGCGAAGGTTTTCCATTTTTTTGAATTTGTTTGAATTTTTTATGCCCGTTTCAAAATGCGGTCAAAATGGCGGGAATGACTGTTCCTAGCTAGTGGTTGAATCTTGGAATTTTTTTGGTGTTTCTCTGATTAAATAGATACTTATGTACCTACAAATGATTTTTGGAAAAAATAAAGAGCAAACTACGAGGTAGCTACAGTTCAAATTTGACCCGCTTCCAACTGAATCGGCCGTAATTTGTCTTTTTCACGAGAGGTGGATCAAAACTTTTTACACCCAACCAATTGGTTAATTGTGCATTATATATGGCCTAGTATTTTAGAAAATTTATTTGGTATAATTTTGCAACAAATATATTATAGGTCCTTCACAAAAAACTTATTTTGGGAACTCAAAAAATGGAAAATTGTTTTTCATGCAAAAGAAATAAAAACTCCCTTTGTCAATGCTGTTTGCCAATCTAAGATGTAAACTTGTGCAAAATATGACATCATTTGAACAAATATTTAATAGGTCTTTCACAAAAAACTCATTTGAGCATTGAAAATGAAATGAAACATTTATGTGTAATCAATCATGACCAATCTATATGGTCAAAAAATCTTCAAATTGTTTGGTGCGCTCTGATTGGTCCATAGGCATATCACGCGGATCATGCATCAACCACCGTCGGATGCTTCTGGATCCAACGGCAGCCCTCACCCCTCACCCTCTCACCCAAACCCTAACATCCCCGATCCACTCTTCCCCTCTCGTCCCACAGCCGCCACCCCCCAACCCTCTTGCCCCTCCCCCGTCTCAATCTGTCGATCCCCAACCACCGTCCCACAGCCGTCGCCGTCCTCTGTCCTCTCCCCCAACCCCGGTCGCCGAGAACCCATCCCTCCCCTTCTCTCCCACGGCCTCCTCCACTACCGCCAACCCCGATCGGATCCGCGCTCGTCCGTTCCAGATCGTGGCCTCCACCACCACCACCAAACCCTAGCCAGCTCACTGCGCGCCTCCGCCAGATCTCGCTGTCGAGCCATGACCCCCGATGGCCGCACCCTCTGCTTCCGCTCCCCGCCTCGCCGCCGGCTTCTAGTCAGCCAGCGAGCCAGCCGCGCGCGGATCGGGGCAGCGAAGCATGGAGGAGGACGCGATCGCTCCTCACTTGACAACCTCTTGAGCGAGGTAAGCAGAGTTGGATCGACCCGTCCCCTTTCGAGATCCCCCATGCCGGCGGCGACGGCTATATCGCCCTCTTCGGGGGTCTCCGCCGCCGGACGCCGAACCAATCCCCTCCATCGGGTGTCTGTGACGGATAGCCGGATCCCCGCCACGCCAGACCGGTGAGATCCAACACCTTGCCGATCCCATGCCCCCTGCGGCGGCGCGGGTCCTCCTCCTCGTCCTCCCTGTCGCCTCCTCCCTCACAGGCACACGAACGCCCTCCGGTCGCTGGGCGTCGGTGACGGGGCGGGGCCGGGGCCGCCGCGCAGGGGGACTACGCCGTGGACCTCAACGCCACCAGCTTGGACGCCTTCCTCACGGCCTCGCGGGATCAGTTCGTCGTCGTGGAGTTCTCCGCCCACTGGCCAGTCGCTCCCCAGCTTGATTCGCGTCCTTTTCTTACTCCATATGCTGATTGCTTCGATTCGATTTGGTCTGGAATCACGACATGGATTCGGGATAGCCCGATGGCCCGAGGTGTGGCGCGTAGTTTCATGCCGTTGTCCATCTATTAATCGCAAATGGAAAATGATTAGTTCGTCTCAGATTTGCTGTTTTGAATAGAAACTCATTTAGGGATATTTGCTGTTTCGTGGCATTGTGTTTCATTCTGGAATCAGTACACGCCATGAAACTGTAGTGCTTTAAAAAGTTGTAGATTTCCTCCAGCTCAAGAAGCTCTAGAAACTCTTTTGGAGAATAATCACAACGACCTTAACTCAAATGTATGATGTGTTGCTTGTGATCTTCAAATGGAACGGCTCACGGAGGTTGCAAAATGTGTTCAGACCACGATGATCAAGCTGCCACTGGTGGTTTCTTTTTCTCTGGTTCTATGCGTATGTTGTTGCCAATTGGACATTTGTTCATCATTGACAAATTAAACGAAAACCGTCTCTGGAATCTTTGGCCACTTAGTGCCATGTGGAACTTAATTATTGCATGATAGCTCCCCAATCTCAAGAAACATGTGACTTCTTTACTAGTACGTACATGAAATGAAATCAGTTTTTTGGACACCAACTTTCATGTTGCATCTAGGTAAGGTGCTACTAGAAAAAAATGATCATTATAATAGTACTCAAACGTTTCATCTTTGTGGAGTGCATTTTTCTTTTTTGGCTTTAGAATGAACTAATGTAGTCAAGTTTTACACTACAGTTTCGTGGCGTTGTGTTTCATTCTAGAATCTGTGCTCTAGAATGTTCATTCTAGAATCTGTTCATTTAGGGATACTTGTTGTTTTGAATAGAAACTCATTTTCACATATGTTTTCTATGTTTATTATGTCAATCCCGGCTATGAGCTTGAATGGTCTAGTAGTAGAACATCAAGTTAATTTGTAGCAGTGAGGTCACTAAATTGTTTTCTATGCCACGGTACGATTATGGTTGGAATAAGCCACTTAACAGAATGTACAAGTTTTATTGCTTGCACTACTCTTATTGCTTGCACTTGTTTGTACTTGAAGCGCACACACACACACACTTGGGCTAAATTTAGTAGCTTGGAATTAACTGGAACTCTTTTGAAACTAAATGAATCTTTTCATTTAAATGAAACCTTTTCTTAATTTAATTTGTTTGGTTGCATGAATTTAGTGTAGGATAACAATAGTATAGCACTTGTTGCTGCTCACATCAGTACAACTCTTTTGTCATCAGTAGGACAATAGTAGTTTAGTGGAGCCTTTTTATTGCACATTGTGAAGCTTTTTAATTGCACACTGTATAAATGAATTTGGTGTACATTGTGAATATCAGCAGTCCTACTTGCATTTTGGCGAGCGTTTGACATTTCTCTGAAACCAGCCCTGTGTGCTGAATTAAACTAGCCATGTGCGCTATATACATGACCTGCTGCCCAACATACATTCTGCTGTTTGAGCTGTGTATATATATACTACTACAGCAGCCAGAAGCAATCCATTTTATTAAATGCATTCTTGTTAGGATTTGGTCATGGCATGACCTTGCTTCTTTTATTTTCTTTAAATCTGGTTGCAAGTTTACTATTTTATCAGAACCATCATCTGACATTTTCTTGTTTCATGTACAGCTTGCCAGAGTTCTAACTGTGGACCATGCGGCGAAGCGCTCACTGCTCAACTATTTCTTTACTGAACTGGGAGCAACAAAGGCAAGATATTCGAAACAAGCTGAAGTCCTTCTGATTCTTGATTTCTAGCATACACATGCAACCTGATTGGTGATGTTACTGTAGATATGATGTAGGTTCAATGCTTACAATTTTTTGATGTGATGCATGTTAACTTTGTTTATGTCTGTGTTTCGAAATACGAAGATGCATGTAAGCACTGTTGCTGGCAATATGGCATATCATAACAGTCTTACTCCTTGTTCTGTCACTAGCATACACTACAGTTTTAGATAAAAGGGGGGCATATCATTTGCTCTATAAAATGGATTGCTTATTAATTTATTTGGACTTGCACACATTAGGTAAGAAAGGATCGCCAATCTGGGTGTCCAAATGATAGTAAAACCTAGGCTCTTGCACGGTTCTTGGATTTATTGTTAGCATATATTACCCATATTGAGACTGAACATGTGGCTTTTCTTCTCATCTATAGGAGAGTTATATGCTGTTTTTTTAAGAAGCTGGAAGTCCAAGTCAACGACTTGCTGTATATGTTTGTTGTAATGCCAAATTTTCTGGGAATTTGGATGTATTGTTGATCTTGCTGAGAATTTGGTGTATATTTGCTGGCTGAACTTATTATTCAAATGCCAGGATATATGTACAAATCCTTGGAATATTATTCTATGTTTACTTGAAATGTATTCTTGGATTGAAAGTGGTCAAAAAGAGAATATATTGTTATTGAATTTGGGTTGATTCTATGTGCTGTAAATTGTATTTGAAATAAAGAGGCGTGGCCCAAATTAAAAACTAGCTGAAATGTCTATTGGACCAAATGAAAAACTGGTCAAAATCGCTACATCCCAAAAAGAATTGGATTGCAAAGAGGCCAAGGCCCAAAAATTAAATGCACTGTAAAAATCGTGAAGCCCAAATTTAAAATGGAGCACAAAAAGCCCAAAGCGGTTGACCAAAAATTGACAGGAAAGAAAAATAGAAAGGCTGAATTGTTGGGCTTGGCCCATGTAAAACACCAAACTGGACCGGGCTGAATCTTATCAATGACCTTTTCAATTGGTCGCAATTTTGCCACGTCAGATTGCCACGTCGGATGCCTACGTGGCCTGGGGAGGCTGCTAGTGACCAAAACAAGACAGTAGGAATATTTTGGTCATAAACGTCTACGACCTTCTCACAGAGAAGGTCGTTAATTTCAGTTTACGACGGCCAACTTTTGACCATCTTTTTTTAGTCACAAAAAGGTCACAAATGGAAAATAATGACCATTCAGTGACCAATAGTCAAGGTCACATGTTGACATATTTCTTGTAGTGAAAGGAGCATGCAACTGCAACTTGACTCGGTCAGGTACCATCTTGGTGTTGATGCTCATGAGGTTCATCTGATCTTGCCAAGTCCTGTTGTGTCAGTAGTGCTTCGGAAGTAGTGTTAGGTGTGAAGGCAGCTTGGGAACTGGCCAGTTCCAGAGCAAACGAACGAGTAACTCATTGAGATGCTGGTACAGTTGAAGCGGATGCTGCAGCTGGTGGAGCAGGTGATACTGTGTTTGTACATTTAGCCGGTGGACTTGGACCTTCTACTGCACTATAAGTACCAGCAGAATCTGGACGGCAGATCCTTTTCCGTTTCACCCGATGAGTAACACCACTCCCTACTATATTATTTTCCTTGCTCTTTTTTGACTTTGCCATGTCAAGCTGTACCCACAACACAAAAGAATAAAATCACTCTTCAGAACTCATTGATGCATGATACAGACAATCAATACTTTGAAGTAAGACAACCGTATGAGGATGGAATATGTAAGAAAAACAGGATGACATGACATATTGTCAGGACCGGATTTTCGGGGCATTAAATCCCCAATATGGCCCTTGTGCTCACCAGTCCCAGGCTTTACTGTTAGCTGGTGAGTCACCACTTGATACAGAAAGTCCAAGCAAAATTAAAAAATATGTAGTACAAGACCATTCTGGTCTTTAAGTACAACACAAGGTTTCTAGTGGCTGATGGCGGAAGCGGTCTGTGACTCATCGGCGTTTGTGGAACTCCATTTTCCACGGGAACAGCTGACCAGGTTAACTCCTATCTTCGCGAGGCTGCTATCACAGTTGCATAGGTTCCGGGTAGTCGTCGCAACGCTCCTCTCCATGCAAGAAATCTGGCCAAGACAATAGCGAGGGACAAGCATGTGAGTACTTTGAATGTACTCGCAAACATTAGGAACACATGTGCAACATAATCATGCTCGAGAATAATTTATGATCACTATGTTAATTATGATATGACAGTCCATATTGCAAGCAAGTCGTTCGTATGAAAATGCATATGCAATCAGGGAGTGATAATAGAACAAATAGCGATCATGCCACAGTCGGGCGTCTGAGCGACACCACATAAAGGGCTTATCAATAAAAGAAATAGCAAGCATGCCACAATCGGGCATCTGAGCAAAACCACATAAAGGGCTTATAAATAAAAGAAATAGCGAGCATGCCACAGTCGGGCGTCTGAGCGACACCACATAAAGGGCTTAGAAATAAAAGAAATAACGAGCATGCCACAGTCGGGCGTCTGGGCGACACCACATAAAGGGATTATAAATAAAAGAAATAGCAAGCATGCCATAGTCGGGCGTCTGAGCGACAGCACATAAAGGGCTTATAAGGAAAATAAATGAACAGTGAATATCCAGGAGGTAGAACCGTCCTAGGGATACTCATTAACTTAAATAACTTAACGGGTTAGTCCAAAAATAATAATGGCAATAGTAACAGTCACCATCGGTCACAAGTCATGATCCATGTTCTGTTTAGTAGTTCCTCCTCCGAAGACCGACGCTAAGACCGACACTTGACCCATCCCAGACTGTAGTCCTAACCCAGGGACATGACTATTCGAATAGATTTAAGCTCTGCAGAGGGTGTACTCTTTACCCACGAATAACGGATTCCTTTAGTCCATCTGGACTAATTCCGTCTACGGTCTTTTAATTTGAAGACACACCTGACCGCACACACCAGCCTAACTTACCGGTGTCTGGAATCACCCACGACACCTGTTAAGCCAAACTCTAAGTGGGGAGGCTACAACCTCGACTAGCATGGGATCACCAAATTTATAACGCGCGCAAACTGGGGAAGCTATCCCCTTCGGCTCCAACCGAAACACCCATGCCCCCAGACCTGGTGGCATGCCTACCGGATGCAGCCGGTATCTTCCACCACGGCCTCTCTGTATGGTGTGTGTGTTAGAACAGGGGTCGACAATTTATTGAACCGTACCCTACCAGTGGCAGGGACAAGTGGTAGCACGAAACAAGTATGGGGGTTACTGGAACAAGACTCGATCTACGGTCGATTCGGGAGGTTTCATCATCACTTGTATGATTAGCATAACCGATATATTCCACAACAACAGTCGGAATCACCAACCGTCATGTCTTACCAAGCCATACCGGACTCCACCGTCCCGACGAGGAGCTAGTGACAAGCTCGTGTCTACACAAGACAACGACTTTCACGGCTTTCTTCCGTTAGGGCATGGAAGGCATACGAGGGGGATCACCGTCATGCATATTAATTATTCACAACAAGGGGTCTACCTCATGCACTCATGGGTATGATCATATCATCACATATGAAAGAAAATGAATGCATCCATATCGAGGTGACGTTGAAATTGTATCAACGACACTCACAAGCATCAGACCAGGGTTCAAAAGTGCTTGCCTTCAAGTAGTGGGGAGGTAAAGTGATTCCAAAACTTTTGGAAGTTTCTCCCTCTTCAAAATCCTATTTGAAAGAATATGAAATCAATACATAGATTCAAAACAACACAAAAAAGTTGTCTGGAAAATTTTCAAATAAATTTGAAAATAAACTAGGCCAAATTTGAGGAACAACAGAAAAAGAATCAAGTCATTTGGATTTGTATATAAAAAGTTATAGCCAGTCAAAGTTTCAGTCAAACTCTGTTTTTAAAATAAAACAAAAAAAGAAAACGTTTCAAATAAGAATACGCTTTCGGGGCAGGGAAGACGTACTTCTGAGGTTTACGCCTTCACTTAAAACACGTGGAGGCGGGGCTGCGTCACTGACTGTGGGTCCACGGGGCCCACTGGTCAGGTTTGACCAGTCATCTCTCCCTCCTCTTCCTCTGCCCGAGCGGAGGCGGGACTCCGGCGATCGTCGCCGGCGAATGGAGGCTCCTTGAGGGCATCCGAGGGCAGGAATGGACCCGCCAGACCGGGGCGGTCCTCCCGATGGTCGTTGGGTCGTCGGGGGTGGGGGAAGTCACCGGCGGCGAGCTTCGCGACGGAGGAGGCTTCGATGGATTTAGGGGCTTGGTCTGTGGTGGTTCCTGGCTGCGTTTGAGAGGCTGGGCAGTTCCGCGCGATCAAGTGGAGTCGAACGGCGGAGTTGGGAGGGTAGCGGAGGCTTTGGATGCGCCGGAATGGACCGGAACGAGGCAGCGTCCGAGCTGACCGGAGATGGAGAAGATGGCTTTCCCCTGGCGATTGCGGGCTAGGGAAGCTCTATGGGGGTGGCCTGAGGCTGCCTGAGGGCTTAGATGAGCTCGGGGGCCCCTACTTATAGCGTACCCATGTCGGTTCGTGGCGGCCGTGGATAAGATCGCCGGCAACCGCCATTCTGTAGCCGCAGGGGGACGTGGCGGCGACGAGCGTTTGCGGACAAGCTTGTGGATGAGTTCGGACTGCTCCAGAGGGCAGCTGGCGGGCCCTAATGGTCCGGGCGGCGCCGTACACGGCAGTAACCCACTGTGGCCGGCCGCTAGCCGCCGCGGCCGACCTGACGACGGCGCTGTAGGGTGCCAGGGGCGGCTTGGAGTATTCTGGTGAGTGGATGAGGCCGGGGTGTGGCTCTGCAGGCGAGCTAGGACCAGGGGCGCGACACGGCGTCTCGGGTGCACGCACGTGCAAAACGCACGCTTTGGGCGCGCCCAGCGCACGCACGGTAGGTGCTCGATGAAATGCCAGCGCGTGCTAGAGGGTATAGGAGAGGTTGGGGATTAGCAATCCTGGATTAGGGTTAGCTAGGAGCTCAGTGGATATGCTGGTTAGGCAGAGCAAGCTGGTCCAACACAAACCAGAAACTATGCCAAAACTGACCATGCACGCAAGGTGTTCGACAGAATGCCAGGAGCCTCTAGGCATCTCTTGGGGTGGCCAAAAACTCTAGGTTGGGGTCTCTTTGGATGATAAAGAGGATGGTAAGATCAGTTGGCCAATTCTAGAAACTTGTTAGTGTAAGTTTTGCAAAACTCCAGTTTTGGACAGAAGGAAAGGGGCATAATTGCATGGACCAAAAATGATCCAAAGGCTCCAATCTCCTGGACTTAAGGGTTTTGCAGGAAGGACTACAAGCAGGAAAAAGCTTATGGCCAAAAGAGCAAGTTAAAATAGGGTTGAAGTAGAAAGTGACAATCTGTACCAGAGAGCAAAAGAGGATGTTTTGCTCAACTTTTCCAAAGAACACCCAAGGGTTTTTGCATAAAAGCGATGTAAGGGCTTCACATGACATCCCCAATTTTTGGTGGAATTTTTGAACAAATCCATCAAAGGGTTGTAGTGCAGACAGAGCTTTAAAACAGATGAAAGTCACTTTAATGGAAAAATATTAGGGAGAAAATAATAATGCAAATGAACCCACTAACAGAAAGATTGCTCTTCTTGGTTAGGGCAATTAAGTCCAAACAACATATCTGAAAATTATTCACTGGGGCAAAAACTCCATAAATTCAAAAGAAAAGGGGTCCTGAAATCAAAGAAAAACTAGAGAATGAAAGGTTGAAACTCCTGGTCAAAATTTTAATTATTAAAACAAGGTCAAAATTTTGGGGTGTTACAACACTACCCCCCTTAAGAAAAATCTCGTCCTCGAGATTTGCTAAAAGTTGTTGTTAAAAGAACTTCTACTGCCACAAAATGATTTCTCCAAAGATAACCGTCCTGCATATGCAATAAAAATGCTACTACAGTGCATGGGCAATAAGTGGCGCAAAATGCAGTGTGAAATACTGGCGCTGCGTGGAAAAATCTACGGTCGGGGAAGGCAAGATATTTCTACTCTGGGCTATAGTAAATTTAGAAATAATAATTTTCTAAATTCTAAAAATACACTGGTTGCACCGGAGAGCACAGTGCTCTCTCTGGCGGACAGGTGGGCCCTGGGCCCATTGTCAGTCTCTTTTTCTACCTCTGGCTCTCTCTTCTCCCTCTCTCCCGCGCGCTTTCCTGCGCTTTCTCCACCGGTGACGTCTAGCTCGTAGGGTATCTAGGCCGTACTGCGGTAGTGTGCGGCGTGCTAGCTGCCAGTGCAGTGTGCACTCACCTCGCGGGCCAGTGTGCTATCGGCACTGCTCGTGGATTCGCCTCCGAACACCGGTGGTCGAGCGACGGGCGGTGCTGGTGGACTCCGCCCACCGTACACTGATCTCGAGCTATAAAATGACCGAGGTGCTCCTTCTCCTTCCTCACACCTGGCTCCGCTTCTTCTTCTTCTTCCCTCTCCTCCATTTGTGTTTGCAGGAGCTCAGGATGAGGCTCTAATGGCGGGGGTGATGCCGGACTGGTGCATGATCCTAGTGTGCGGAGGGTTGGCGGCATTGTTGGGGTTATCCGTGCTCTTGTGTGCGATGATCCTCATTGATCGTCGTGACGCTGCTGCTCGAGTGCTAGCTCTTCGCGGCGGTGGTGATCATGAGGATTAGGTGCGGGTGTCGGGTGCTAACGATTGTTAGTGCGCGGAAGGCAACTTGTGCCTGAATAAACTCCCGCGGGTTTTCTCCTCAAGAGACTGTGGTGCGCCAGAGAGGTGATCAATTAGATGTAGCAAGTGTACGTGGATTAGCATCTTAGTGTACTGTGTGGAGTGGCTGGAGTTGTAAGTCTGGTGTTGCTGTGCTGCGTGAGAAAATATCCATGTTATGCAGAGATACAAGTTGCAACAACCCAGGGAAGAAAAATAAATAAAAAACTCACTCCAGGTTTTTACTTAGCGCAAAAATTAGTTAAATCAAGAATTATCAGCAGTGAAACTACTCCATAAATTGAAATCAATTATTTAATTCGACACACAGCTTACAACTCATAAATAGATGCTGGAATAACCAACATAGCAGTGATGTCTAAAACGTAAACGGTAAATGGACAGGGTCCTGGGAAAACGTCTCTGGTGCTGGGGGACACTCTTCTTCTATCGGCGGGAGCGGGTTGACTAGACAGTGAATGTGCTTCTCCTGCCCGGGTCTCAGTGGTCTGCCGATGGCGATCCGAGGATTTAAATCGGCGAGGCTGTGAAGATAACCCATTACTCGCTGGGTCAAGCGCTCTTGCGCGATGACATATTGCGTAAGGTTGGCCAGCACTGGGTCTCTCTCAATTCGCCCACCAGGAAAAGACACTGCTTCTCCGGGCGCTGCACGGCTCGGAAAGTAATAATACCCTCATTCGCTGGCATAGGGCACCACGAATCGAAGGCAAGCAAGCGCTTCATACGCGGCAGCTTCTATGGCCATCTGCGGAGTCGGCATAGATCTCCCCATGAAGGAAACTTCTATTGGGTCTTGGTTTGGGTTTGCGGGAGGGATGTGTACTACTGCCCAATATTTCGAGGTGGATGGTGTGATCCTCGATTTGAGTAGCTCATACTGGGGTGGACGGGTAGCACTCATGGTACTGCAGGTAAAATCCCACAATATCTTCACGAAACTACCTGGGGAGGCATCTGCGGTTCTCAAATAAATACTAGGGATTGGCATGGCGAATGAAATGGCCGTGAGAGCAGTGCACCGGGTGAGGGATGCTTGGCAAGGTCACGATGTGGCCTTTTATATAGCAACTGAGCTCGTTTATATAATCACGGTGAGAGGCAGCTATTTTGTCGGTTCCGCTTTCCAAGGTCGGGGTCAAAGCTACAGATACACACGTCTCGTAAAGTGACGTGTTTACTGTAGGAGTCGTCGGTGTGGTGCTTTGGAAGTTACACCCGGATTTAAAAATGCATTTGCACGCCTACATATCCATGCGTGGCTGCTGCACAAGCAAAGAATATATACATATGGAAATACAGGTCATACTACAACAGGGCGTGGACAAGATAAAGCATGGTACTACTCGGGTGATTTAATCAACCTCGTTTATATCCAAGCGGCCTTGCCTTGTGGACGCCTAGGCTTCTCCAAGGGCTTCACTATCGGTGTTGGCTGGAGGTGGCTGAGGGGATGCAGGGTCGGGGCAGTGATGATGACCCTCACGGGGATTGTTGGTCACAATCCCGTTGGAGCGTGCCCCAAACAGGCGACGCATCACCTCTGGGGACACCAAGGCATTTTGGTCAATGACCAGAGCAGACCTCAAGGACTCGATCGGTTGTCCGAACAACATGACTGGGTTGTCGATGCCGGACTCATCTCCTCCTCTTGTCGGGGCTCGGCGAACCAGTTGTCCACGGGCTGCGATCAGATCAAGAGTGATTTGATCAAATAGTTCCTCTACCGCACTTACATAGCGCACCAGATGCAATAATGCATGATCTGTCTCATGGTCTCTGTTGGCAACTCGGTGTGGCCTACCATACCCGTCACGACTGGGGTAGTAGTAGAATGAGCGAAAATTAACTCTGGGCGACAAGTGCCGGAGTTGAACTATAGCCTCTCGAGCAGCTAGTTGGATAGCTTGCGGCTCAAAGGAAGTTGTCCTTCCGGTGAACCTGTAGGGGCGTTCTGGTGACAGACCCCTACCGTAGATGTGCACAATGGCCCAGAATTGACGGCTTTCACCGCTCATGGATCCTTGGTACACAACATATTCTGGGGGCTCCTCTAACGCAAAGGCACGGCGGGTGAGGTTTGCGAGCACGGTCACAAAACCTCCAAGGTTGGTTGCTGTGGTTTCATTGTGAACAATGGGTCCTGGCATTTTAGCTCGGTCTGGGGGTAGAGGCTGTGCTGTGCTGATTGAGGCTAGCGTGCCCTATTTATATAGAGAAGGGGATGGAGTCTTCCTTTGCACGCTTGTGGAGGAAACTATTTAGGTGTCGGTCACTGGAGCGTGATCGACATGCTAGGCTGATAGGTTGGGCACCGACTGCCAAAGGTGTCGGTTCACTGTGTGGGTATCTTACGCGAGAAGCTCGGCCGGGGTTAGGATAAGGTCTGGTGGTGTGGTTAACCTAGGTTTTTGACCTGGCTAAGATAGGATTAGCCAATGGTCAGCCTGGCTCTGATACCAAGGTTGTCAGGACCGGATTTTCGGGGCATTAAATCCCCAATTTGGCCCTTGTGCTCACCATTCCCAGGATTTACTGTTAGCTGGCGAGTCACCACTTGATATAGAAAGTCCAAGCAAAATTACAAAATATGTAGTACAAGACCATTCTGGTCTTTAAGTACAACACAAGGTTTCTAGTGGCTGATGGCGGAAGCAGTCTGTGACTCGTCGGCGTCTGTGGAACTCCATTTCCCATGGGAACAGCTGACCAGGTTAACTCCTATCTTCGCGAGGCTGCTATCACAGTTGCATAGGTTCCGGGTAGTCGTCGCAACGCTCCTCTCCATGCAAGAAATCTGGCCAAGACAATAGCCAGGGACAAGCCTGTGAGTACTTTGAATGTACTCGCAAACATTAGGAACACATGTGCAACATAATCATGCCTGAGAATAATTTATGATCACTATGTTAATTATGATATGATAGTCCATATCGCAAGCAGGTCGTTCATATGAAAATGCATATGCAATCAGGGAGTGATAATAGAACAAATAGCGATCATGCCACAGTCGAGTGTCTGAGCGACACCACATAAAGGGGTTATCAATAAAATAAATAGCAAGCATGCCACACTCGGGCGTCTGAGCGACACCACATAAAGGGCTTATAAATAAAAGAAATAGCGAGCATGCCACAGTCGGGCGTCTGAGCGACACCACATAAAGGGCTTATAATTAAAGAAATACCGAGCATGCCAGAGTCGGGCATCTGGGCGACACCACATAATGGGCTTATAAATAAAAGAAATAGCAAGCATGCCACAGTCGGGCGTCTGGTCGACACCACATAAAGGGCTTATAAGGAAAATAAATAAACAGTGAATATCCAGGAGGTAGAACTGTCCGAGGGATACTCATTAACTTAAATAACTTAAGGGGTTAATCCAAAAATAATAATGGCAATAGTAACAGTCACCATCGGCCACAAGTCATGATCCATGTTCTATTTAGTAGTTCCTCCTCCGAGGACCGACGCTAAGACCGACACTTGACCCATCCCAGACCGTAGTCCTAACCCAGGGACACGGCTATTTGAATATATTTAAGCTCTGTAGAGGGTGTACTCTTTACCCACGAATAACGGATTCCTTTAGTCCATCTCGACTAATTCCGTCTACGGTCTTTTAATTTGAAGATACACCTGACCGCACACACCAGCCTAACTTACCGGTGTCTGGAATCACCCACGACACCAGTTAAGCCAAACTCTAAGTGGGGAGGCTACAACCTCGACTAGCATGGGATCACCAAATTTATAACGCGCGCAAACTGGGGAAGCTATCCCCTTCGGCTCCAACCGAAACACCATGCCCCCGGACCTGGTGGCATGCCTACCGGATGCAGCCGGTATCTTCCACCACGGCCTCTTTGTATGGTGTGTGTGTTAGAACAGGGGTCGACAATTTATTGAAATGTACCCTACCAGTGGCAGGGACAAGTGGTAGCACGAAACAAGTATGGGGGTTACTGGAACAAGACTCGATCTATGGTCGATTCGGGAGGTTTCAGCATCACTTGTATGATTAGCATAACCGATATATTCCACAACAACAGTCGGAATCACCACCCGTCATGTCTTACCAAGCCATACCGGACTCCACCGTCCCGACGAGGAGCTAGTGACAAGCTCGTGTCTACACAAGCCATATCGAGGTGACATTGAAATCGTATCAACGACACTCACAAGCATCAGACCAGGGTTCAAAAGTGCTTGCCTTCAAGTAGTGGGGAGGTAAAGTGTATTCCAAAACTTTTGGAAGTTTCTCCCTCTTCAAAATCCTATTTGAAAGAATATGAAATCAATACATAGATTCAAAACAGCACAAAAAAGTTGTCTGGAAATTTTTCAAATAAATATGAAAATAAACTAGGCCAAATTTGAGGAACAACAGAAAAAGAATCAAGTCATTTGGATTTATATATAAAAATTTATAGCCAGTCAAAGTTTCAGTCAAACTTTGTTTTTAAAATAAAAAAGAAAAATAAAACGTTTCAAATAAGAATACGCTTTCGGGGCAGGGAGACGTACTTCTGAGGTTTACGCCTTCACTTAAAACACGTGGAGGCGGGGCTGCGTCACTGATAGTGGGTCCACGGGGCCCACTGGTCAGGTTTGACCAGTCGTCTCTCCCTCCTCTTCCTCTGCCCGAACGGAGGCGGGACTCAGGTGATCGTCGCCAGGGAATGGAGGCTCCTTGAGGGCATCCGAGGGCAGGAATGGACCCGCTAGACCGGGGCGGTCCTCCCGGTGGTCGTTGGATCGTCAGGGGTGGGGGAAGTCGCCGGCGGCGAGCTTCGCGGGGGAGGAGGCTTCGGTGGATTTAGGGGCTCAGTCTGTGGTGGTTCCTGGCTGTGTTTGAGAGGCTGGGCAGTTCCGCGCGATCAAGTGGAGTCGAACGGTGGAGTCGGGAGGGCAGCGGAGGCTTTGGATGCGCCGGAATGGACCGGAACGAGGCAGCATTCGAGCTGACCGGAGATGGAGAAGATGGCTTTCCCCTGACGATTGCGGGCTAGGGAAGCTCTATGGGGGTGGCCTGAGGCTGCCTGAGGGATTAGACGAGCTCGGGGCCCCCTACTTATAGTGTAGCCATGTCGGTTCGTGGCGGCCGTGGATAAGATCGCCGGCAACCGCCATTCTGTAGCCGCAGGGGGACGTGGCAGCGACGAGCGTTTGCGGACAAGCTTGTGGATGAGCTCGGACTGCTCCAGAGGGCAGCTGGCGGGCGCTAATGGTCCGGGCGGCGCCGTACACGGCAGTAACCCACTGTGGCCGGCCACTAGCCGCCGCGGCCGACCTAACGACGGCGCTGTAGGGTGCCAGGGGCGGCTTGGAGTATTCTGGTGAGTGGATGAGGCCGGGGTGTGGCTCTGCAGGCGAGCTAGGACCAGGGGCGCGACGCCGCGTCTCGGGTGCACGCACGTGCAAAACACACGCTCTGGGCGCGCCCAGCGCACGCACGGTAGGTGCTCGATGAAATGCCAGCGCGTGCTAGAGGGTATAGGAGAGGCTGGGGATTAGCAATCCTGGATTAGGGTTAGCTAGGAGCTCAGTGGATATGCTGGTTAGGCAGAGCAAGCTGGTCCAACACAAACCAGAAACTATGCCAAAACTGACCATGCACGCAAGGTGTTCGACAGAATGCCAGGAGCCTCTAGGCATCTCTTGGGGTGGCCAAAAACTCCAGGTTGGGGTCTCTTTGGATGATAAAGAGGATGGTAAAGTGGATATGCTGGTTGGCCAATTCTAGAAACTTGTTAGTGTAAGTTTTGCAAAACTCCAGTTTTGGACAGAAGGAAAGGGGCATAATTGCATGGACCAAAAATGATCCAAAGGCTCCAATCTCCTGGACTTAAGGGTTTTGCAGGAAGGACTACAAGCAGGAAAAAGCTTATGGCCAAAAGAGCAAGTTAAAATAGGGCTGCAGTAGAAAGTGACAATTTGTACCAGAGAGCAAAAGAGGATGTTTTGCTCAACTTTTCCAAAGAACACCCAAGGGTTTTTGCATAAAAGTGATATAAGGGCTTCACATGACATCCCCAATTTTTGGTGGAATTTTTTAAAAAATCCATCAAAGGGTTGTTGTGCAGACAGAGCTTTAAAACAGATGAAAGTCACTTTAATGGAAAAAGATTAGGGAGAAAATAATAATGCAAATGAACCCACTGATAGAAAGATTGCTCTTCTTGGTTAGGGCAATTAAGTCCAAACAACATATCTGAAATTTTTTCACTGGGGCAAAAACTCCATAAATTCAAAAGAAAAAGGGGTCCTGAAATCAAAGAAAAACCAGAGAATGAAAGGTTGAAACTCCTGGTCAAAATTTTCATTATTAAAACAAGGTCAAAATTTTGGGTTGTTACACATATTCACAGCTACGATGTGTAAACTAAGGAGAAAGATTTTCAAGAAAATAGAAGTAATGCAAGCTAGACACCATATGAAAGATGCAACCAATATTACTCTGCCAAGTTATGTGTCTTGTCATAAGTGGAAATTCAAAAAATTAGAAGCAGTACAACGTAGAAATCAATGCAAGATGCAACCACTATCAAACTGCCATGTTAAAAGTGTCCAATCATGAGTGACTGATGCGGGATACACAACAGCAGTACTTTGATGTAAGAACATGGTATGATAGATAGATGCAGTGTATTCTAGACACAGAACGCCATGTCATATGCACATGTATAACGTGTGAACTCAGTAGCTGAAATTTAATCAAAATAGAAGAAATACAGGCTAGAAAACATGTGCAACATGAAACGAATTATCACACTGTCAACTTAGAGCAAGCACCTGCAATGGTGGAGTACGGGAGATGAACTCATCATGTAGACTTAGGACTTCAACTTCATTAGTAGTAGCAGTGGAAAATCTAGAGAGTCTCTATTTGCGTTGGTGCGGAGGACCACCAACATCCCCTAACTTACTCGTTTCCTTTCTATTTTCTGATATTGCCTTATGAAGTCAAAACCACAAGAAGATTAATAAAATTAGCTCTGCATAACTGGTTGATGCATGATATAGACGAACACTAATTTGATGTAAGGCAAGCGCATGATAGGAGGATGGAATATATACAAAAAAGACAACGTTTCATATTCACACGTATGCTAGGAGGATGGAATATGTATGAAAAAATAGTAAGCAGAAGGCATTTCAACAAAATTAGAATAAATGAAAGCTAGGCACCATATGAACATGCAACCAATATCACTCTATCAGGTAAAAAGTGTCTCGTCGTAAGTGCCATTTCAAGAAATTAGAAGCAGTACAAGCTGGCGGAAGACAATGCAAGATTCAACCTACATCACAGTCCCAAGTTAAATGTGTCTTATGGGTAAGTGATCGTTGCAGGTATAAGTTGTAAGCTACGCAGATGCAATTCAACATAATCAGAAGCAATACAAACTAGACATCATACATAAAACGCAACCACATATAATAGTTCCAAGTTAGAGCAAGCACCTGTGATGGTGGAGTAGGGGAGATGTGCTCATCATGTACACATATGTTCTAGAAACAGGAACACGTGTCATATTCACATGCATTATGTGTAAAGTAAGCAGATGCAATTCAACAAAGTTAGAAGCAATACAAGCTAGACATCATACGCAACATGCAACCACCTATAATAGTGCCAAGTTAGAGCAAGCACCTGTCATGGTGGAGTAGGGGAGATGTGCTCATCATGTACACGTATGTTCTAGAAACATGAACACGTGTTATATTCACAGGCATTATGTGTAAAGTAAGCAGATGCAATTCAACAAAGTTAGAAGCAATAGAAGCTAGACATCATACGCAACATGCAACCACATATAATAGTGCCAAGTTAGAGCAAGCACCTGTGATGGTGGAGTAGGGGAGATGTGCTCATCATCTACACAGCTACGTTGACTGTCTAGCCTTGTGTTGTCTTGTGAATCTTGTTGGGAGGATGGCGGAGTAGAATCTGTAGAGAACCTCCGTTGCAGTTGCTCGGAAGGACCACCATCATCCAATGCCTTGTCAATTTCCTTCAGCTTTATTGATTTTGCATTGTGAGGTCAAACCGACAAGAAAAAGGAATATAATTCGCTCTTCAGAACTCATTCATGCATGATACTGACGAACACTACTCTGATGAAAGGCAAACTCATGATACGAGGATGGAATATGTACGAAAAATGGACGGCTTGACATATTCACACCTATGATGTGGTAACTAAGCAGAAGGCACTTCAACAAATTAGAAGCACTTCAAACTAGACACCATATGAAAGGTGCAATCAATATCACTCTGCCAAGTTAAAAATTTCTTGTAATAGGTGGCGTTCATCAAACTAGAAACTATACATGCTAGAAATCATATTCAAGACGCAAACCAATATCACACTGCCAACTTAAAGGTGTTCCATCATAAGTGACTGATGCAGGATACACAAGAAGAATAGTTTCATGTAAGAACATGGTGTGATAGACAGATATAGTATGTACCAAAAACAGGAAAGCGTGTCATATTTACATGTATCATGTGTAAGCTAAGCAGATGCAGTTTACACTAATTAGGAGCAATAGAAGCTAGACACCATATGCAATATGCAACCAGATATCACACTGCCAACTTAGAGCAAGCACCTTGGATGGTGGAGTAGGGGATGGGAGACTTGGACCTTGTAATGCACTATCAATACAAGGAGAATCGGTACAGATGCTCCGTTTACGTTGCTGCAGAGGACTACCATCATCACCTTCCTTACTATTTTACTTTCTCTTTCTTGATTTTGCCTTGTCAAGTCAAACCCACAAGAAAAAGGAATAAAATTTGCTCTTCAGAACTCATTGATGCATGATACTGACGAACACTACTTTCATGTAAGGCAGCCGCATGATAGGAGGATGGAATATGTATGAGAAACAGGACGACGTGACATATTGACATGTATGATGTATAAAGTGTAAACTAAGCACAAGGTGCTTGAACTTGTTAGAATCAATGCAAGCTAGAAACCATATGAAAGATGAAACCAATATCACTCTACCAAATTAAAAGGGTGCCCTAACAAATGTATTTGACCAAATTAGAAGAAATACATGACAGCAGGCTAGAAATAATATGCAATATGCAACGAATAAAGGTGAATCATCGTAAGTGATTGATGTAGGATACAGAAGAGAGGTAGTTTCATGTAAGAACAAGGTTAACACATAGATGTAGTGTGTACCAAAAATAGGAAGGCATGTCATATTCACAGATATAATGTGTAAACTAAGCAGATGCAATTTACCCTAATTAGAAGCATTACAAGCTAGACACCGTATGCAACATGCAACCACATATCACACTGCGAAGTTAGAGCAAGCACCTGTGATGGTGGTGTGGGGGAATTGCGGTCATCAACTAGAGAGCTACGTTAACTATCTTCATTTAGCGTTGTTATTTCTTGAGAATCATGTGGGGAGGATGACACTGCACTGTTTAAACGAGTATAGCGTCTCACACTAACCCACCTGGGTGACTGTCTCATCATAAGTGATTGACGAGGGATACAAAAGAGCATAAGTTTGATGTACGAACATGGTTAATAGACATATGTAGTATGTATCTAAAACAGGAAGGCATGCCATTATCAAAGGTATAATGTGTAAAGTAAGCAGACGCAATTTAACTAAATTGGAAGCAATACAAGCTAGACACCATATGGAACATGCAACCACATTTGACAGCGCGAAGTTAAAGAAAGCACCTGGGATGGTTGTGTGTGGCAATTGAGATCATCAACTTCAGAGCTACGATTACCGTCTCCAACTGCTGACACTACATCCTTTAGAGTGCTGAAACACTTAGTGCTTATCTTTGAATTACACTAGAGCGACTTCTGTCTTTTCTTTTCAGCATTCATCAACACTGTGTCAGAGTTTGAAATACCCATGCATAAAAAAACAATAGTGTGAGTATGGGTGAAGTGTGTGCACAATTAGTACAGTGTAAAGGTAGCAGATAGCAGGTCGGTGAGAAATAAATGACAGGAGACATATGATAGCTCTACAACATGCATGGCACACTAAATTACTACATGATTCTACGAAAATAACATTCGTCTGAAAACAAATAGGTCAGTCCATTTTTTATGCACCGTCCGATGTACAAAGAACGGGTAGATCGCCTTCATCTACCTCCAGCCAGTCAGTGTTGACGATCTTCCTCGAAACGGCAGCGACCACCGGCCCAGTCCCCTGCCTGCGCTGTCCCCTCGGCCTCACCCCACCGTCGTGCTTGGCACCGCCCCCGGCAATCCATTCAAGCCCTGCCGACCACCAGATCGGGCGCAAGCAGCTCCTGCACCCCACACCCCTATGATAGACATCGATGCGCCGCTTCCCCGGTGAACAGGCGGACTAGGTGCTCCGCGCGCCTAAGCGGGTGCTGCTTCTTTTAATTACAGTTCGACTGACCCTGAATTGAAATCTAGGTGGGCTACTGACCTCTAGCAAAGGTAAAATAGTAAAGGGGGCAAACCTTGTGCATTTAGTATCACGAAGAAGATGCAGTAAGAAGCCCTCAACTAGTTTCTTTCGTGGGATGAATACGGTGTGAGCAGAGACGTACAATTTGCACGAATAATGGAAGAGGAGTACCTCTTTCTGCTGGTAGTGATGTGTCCTCCTTTTGTTTTTCCAACGATCTTCTTGTGGTTCGCTGGAAATGAGAAGTTGTGGAGGACGGTGCAGCCTTGGATGAACCCATGGCCAAGTTGTTGAGTGTGGTGCGGTGGCCATCTATCGGCGGCGGGGAAGCAGATCCGAGGCAGCTAACGATGGCGTAGCGGGAACAGCTCTGGTGCGGTGGACGGTTGCGACAGTCTAGCAGCAGTGAGGCGCGAGATGGTGTGGTCGGAGTGGTTCTGGTATGGCGCACGTCGGCGTCGGCGTCGTGGAGGTAGCTCTACCTCGGCTTCAGCTGCTAAGTCCTTGAGGGCGTTGCGGTTGCAGTTGTGTTGGACGACGACGTCGGGGTACCGGCTCCGGCGTGATGGAGTTGGGCGACGGTGGATTGGGCGCTATGGGGTGGAGGACAGAGGAGGCTGGGGTTTCGTGGCTGGTGGAGAGGGCGTTTTGGCGCCCATGGAGTATGAATGGCGAAACAGAGGGAGGCGGGGAACTGAGGGGGAACAATATTTCGGTTTGGGACGCGCTTGTTTGAAATTTGGGGAAAGTTACAGACTTTGCCCCCATCTAAAATTTCGAACATATTGCGGGTTGGGGGTAGGACAGTAATCTCAGGTGTCCCAAATGTGGGTGGGATAGATTTTGGCCGAGCGCATGGGTGTTTAGGCGCCCACGGCATATGAATGCTCTCGGAGGCTGTTGAGACTGGCGTCTTGGTGAAGTTACAAACCTACCCCAGTTTAGACCTTTGGACATCGGGCCGATAAGCTACACGGGCCAGAGTCAGGATAGTAATTTCCTACCGCCAAACATTAGTCTCGCGCGGTTTTGGGTGACCAGAGGCCTATTTGGCGCTTCGTTCAATATTTGGGAGCAGAAGCATTAACGTTTTCGGTTCTCTTGAATTGAACATTCAGGATTTGTCAAACTTCACAAATCTTTACTCTTGAAAATCCTAGAGCTATGATTATTTTGGAATGGAGGTGGTACATTTGAATATACATTGTACATGAGTATATATTAAAAAATATGCAACTTGCCTCAGTTCATGCATGGTTCCAGATATAATCTCCTTGGTTGCAAAAAAAAGTTAGACATGCGTATGAATATATATAGCATGTTCAAACGCACAACAAAGATCGATGCCCCCTTTTACATCTGATTTACAAATGCCATTATCTCGGGTTCAAATAGATGAATGCACTTCCTATGAATTCGAATCTTCGAAACCCCCTTTATGTTGAATTCGACATGTATTCTATTTCATACCTAGCAATTTGGAATGTATCCATGCAAGTGACAAATGTATAAAGTGCTTCACACTAACAACATGGAGTGCACTAATTAATGTTTATATATGAATGGCAAAAGCATCCATTGCCTGTATTTCAAACTACTCTCACTCTATGGATCGATAATATGAAATAAATGCATGCACATGCTAGAATTCAATAGAGTATGGGTGTCTGATAGACCGATTTTCGTCCATACGCAATTTGGAAAATTCATGATCTCATCCAAAAATAATAATGCCATTTATATTTTAATTTAATGCGTAGAACCGCCTTTTACACGTAGATGCACTATGCATCGGCCCGTTCTCACAAACACGCTATATATCTCTCTATCTACCGCATAAGTGCACACACTTTATATGCATCGACATTTCTCTTTCACACATGCTCACAATCTCTCTCGGGGTGTCGGGGAGCCTCACGCACATGCTCTCTCTGTGTCTCTCTCTCTCTTTCTGAGTACTGTGTACCACTCTTTTCACTAATCTCAGTTGGAAAACACTATTTCTCTCACATGCATATATACACAAGCATGATCTCTACTAGCCCTCTATACGCACATATATGTGCCTACGTGTCTCCCGCAAGCACATTATCTTTAGACCTCTCTCGAACACATTGCCCCCCCCCTAGACACACCTCTCTCTTAGTAGTTGGCAGATATGATTTCATCATATCATTCGGTAGGATATCCCTGACTGTTAGGCTGGATGGTAATACGAGGCAAAGTTTTACCCTAGTTCGGACCCTTGCAGTTGAGGAAAAAGCCTACTCCTGGTACTGTATATTAGTGATAGGGGTGTGTACACAGTACACGTGAATACTAGGCATTGTGCGTGTGTGTATACTATAGATGAACTAGCCCCCAAGCTTCTATAACATGCTGGGGGCCTAGGGTTACCAATCATACATAGTCGGCTTATCACCAATGGGGATAGAGTCCTCCGTGACTCTGGTAGCTAGGTTCGTGTTGTACGCCGAGTCCTCCACATGGGTCTTCGTATAACGCGTCTCGATCCAACCTATGTGGCGCAGGATGGAACCGACCCATGAGTCCTCATGTTGACCCACCACAACTAGAAATGATTTGCCCACCACACCACATACGCAATCCGCTAGTAAGAAAATAAGCATATACAATAGTACAATGATATACATCAAAGTTAATTGCATGGTGTATCCAAAAATATTTGTTCTGCATTGTGAATGTTTATATATTCTCCTAAAATATTAGTCACGGGAAAGAGAAACGAAGGGCATATCTCTCCTTGTCTCCACCGGACATACCCTCTTTCTACACCACTTTCACGTACGCACACAAACTATCTCTCGGCCCTCTAAAAGTATGCATGCCCACGACACATTTACGCATGACAGCCACTGTATTTCAAGCTAAAGAACTATACAATCACTGGAGTTCAGAATATGCTCATTACGGTCATTGTATACATTCTCGTGGTGATCATACGGTATCTAGCTCACGATACGTCTCCGTATTTTCTTGATGACATTGACGGACTTTGCATTTGATGCATGCCCCGTATTTTTTTGATGACACTTACAGTCATTGTATTTGAAGCGAAAGCACGATATGGTCACTTGACTTCAGAATAAGCTCATCACGGTCACCACATACGTTTTGTCGTGCTAACCAACATGTGGTTGGATGGTTAGCAGGACAGTGGTTTCTCGAGCCCACTAGGGTTAAAGTCCCGGTGCTCGCATTTATCCTGGGTAAATTTTAGTATTTTCCGATGATGCGCGTTCTGTGGGAGGAGACGTTCCACTCGACTATGAGGCACCTATGGTGACTTCGTAAAATCTCAAGATCATTGCTGGCCCACTCTATCGAAGGTGCTCATAGGGGTAGGGTCTGCATGTGTGCGCTTATAGCGGTGAGTGCTTGCGCGTATATATGAGCCCTTGCGTCAATACCGTGTTAAAGAAATACATGTCATGATTATACGATCACTGGCTCACCCGTACAACTCCGTATTTTGTTGATGACACAATCAATTGACCAGTCAAACGCTCCACATGGCGGAACTAGTGTTGCACCATCGGGGCGCGTAACCGTGGGGCTCACCTGTCAGCCCATATATGAAAGAAAGAAATGGTAGTTTGAGTATGTACTATGTTAATAAAATAAGTACATTTTAAGGTGATCATATGGTCACTGGCTCACCATACAGCTCCGTAATTTGTTGATGACACGATCAATTGACCAGTCAAACGGTCCACATTCAGCAACACACATTATCATAGGGCCCACCTGTCAGCGCGTATATGAAAGACATAAATGGGAATAAATTAGTGGTCGGTGGGTACTCGAAGTCGTGAGACCTCTGGTTGGCAGTCGCCGACGGTGGGGGGCGCATTGATTGGGCGGTGGGGTGGGGATCACCGGAGAAAAATCTCAGCGCGGGGGGGGCTATAGGGATGGCCGGTGCGGTGGTGGACCGGCCGTGAGGAGTGGTTTCGGGGCGGGCGGGGCGGCGTGGCGGCGCGGGGCGGCCGCGGGCAGCGGGGGCCGGTGGTTCGGCCGGTGGTGGCTGGCGGCTCAGGGGGGTGGAGTTTTATTATAAACTGCAGGCCCTTGATTTCGTATCCAACGGCTGGAAAATCTAATGAGCGGAGATGAAAAAGTCAGTCGACTCACGTGTAGCCTCACCCCGCACATACACATGCACACACGCAAGACACGCATGCATGCAGGCGTGCAACACTGACACCTACACATAACAAACGCACACATGCATGCAGGCGTGCAACACTGACGCGCACACATGCACTCACGAACACACACACGTACGCACACATGCATGCAACACTGAAACGTACCCTTGCACGCATGCAACACTCGCACGCCTGCATGCACACAGCACACGACGCAAGACACATGCTCAACCTATATGTGCATGCACCCTTTGTTAAGGACATGGATTGTTACGGGTATTAATCAATCTTATTTGTGATAAGCAGAACATTGATGTTTGTAGCGGTCTTTATGAATCACAACGTATCGAACGGGCTATCAACATGAAAAGGATGATGTCACACTCAATGAACAATCATCGGTTTATGAAATGCCCGCTTCTGACCGCCCTGGCCCACCAAAGGTTCCTCTGCTGTGAGCTCCCTGCGTTGGGTCACTGACATGCAGGCCATGTACCCAAAGAGCCCACACATCAATGGAAGAACGGCACGCTGTCCTATGTCAGAGTCGAGGGCGCCACTCGCTGCACGCCCGGCTGAACACGCCTCCTTGCCGCATTCAAACTCCTCCATGAAACCCGCCCGTGTGGAAGCCGAGAAACCCACTTTGGACACACATCCGTTCATCACCGGGCCGACATTGAATGCAACGTCGGCTGAGCTCCTCCCGTCCGCTGTCTATTTAATTTCCTATTTGAATGAGGCCAAACGCCGGCCAAGAATCGCACACCTCCGCCGCTCCCCTATCTCCTCCTTCACCATTTTGTCCACTCTTACAATGGCTTACGAAGAGTAGTTATGACGCATGCAAGTCGGCTGGGAGGCCCGTCGAGCCCGTCGGATACGAGCTATGCAGCTCGCTGATCCACCTCCCTCCCCTCGCCCGATGGAGCTAGTTGCCGCCCCAAGACGGCGCGCGGTTCAGCAACTCGCCGCTCCAGGCCAGCTCGACGAGGAGCGGCGCACGGGCGTCGTTGCTCCCGTCCACGCCGCTGCCTCATACCGCGCCTCCCGTTTCTGTGGCCGAGACTCCCATGCCGGCGGCCGCGCCATGCAAGCAGTGATAGAAGCCGGCTGCGTGGAGAGCGACGAGTCAGTGGCCAGCGCCTCCGCGTCCGCCGCCATCATCGAGGAGAAGTAGAACATGGGAGGCCGCCGCCGCTTGGGTCCCATGAAGGCCACCACGGAGGCGACACTGGTGTAAACAGCTGGTGTCTTGCCGGATCCTTTTGTTGAGAGGACCTTCGTTGACCTTGCATATACCTCTAGGGCTCCCGGCAGTCCGGTGATCATGCTGGGAACACAAATCGATCGGTGGGCGACCATCTAGGCTAGGTATTATATACCCGTGCTTTCTAGAACTAGCACCGCGTAGTTCATTTGAATGTAATGAAATCCGTCATGTTTGTATGAAAATCAGGTATCTTATATGATTTCCGTCGTTGTTTATATGAAATATCGCCGTGTTTGCGTGAATTTCGTCCGGTTGATTAACTTGATGTCATAATGTGTGCGGCTACGGTTGAATGGCGTAATTTGCTGGCCGCCGGTCGGTCTGCGGGCGGCTCGGGCGGCGTGGTGGGATAAAAAGAACACAGCTCGTGCGAGCACATCTCCAACGTGCACGCTGGAGGATGCATGAGACCCCGAGCCATTCCTCGTTCATCGGTGACAAAGGCACCTGTAATATCCCCTCCCAACAGATTCAAATCCCTCGTTCGTCGTGGAATTTTGCCACGGAACATCAAGATGCATTTTTTACAAAACACCTGTTGTGATTGACCCATGCAGGAGTAATCCCATTTTGTAAAAACTAATGATTGCTTGAGAATTTTATCGGATAAATGGTATCTCGAGAATTTTATCGGACACCATTTTTGTATACAAGGCCATAATCCCATATTACAGATACCAAGGCCAAAATTAATATCTTCTAACTCAATGTTGCAAGCCACCTTGTTTCCTTGTTTGCCGTGTAAATTAATGTGTATTCTTCTCTTTCATGCACATCAAGCCAATGCTCACACTCCCGCATGCATGCAAGGGATAATTAGTGTCCTCCTTTGCTAGTAGTACTACGAGGCAAAGACCATTAATATTGCATCGATTAGTGTTAGTGGCCTTGTATATATGCAAATTTTAATTTTGATAGTGGCCTTGTATATAAAAATGGAGGGAGAAAGATGAGAGATAAGGTGAGGAGGAGTGGGGCGTGGTGGTGACTGGTGGTCGGACTGGGCGGAGGCATGGGGATGGACGGTGCATTATGTCTAGGTTTGTATCTCTATAGTCCCTCTCACACACACACACCCACGTAGGGGGGGACGTGCACAAAGAGAAGAGGTGCACGCACGGCGCACATACTCCCGTCTCTTTCCCAACCACACCCGCGCGGGTACACGGTGGAGCTCATTTCTGTACTAAAAGGCAGCCCACGTGGTAACTTGACATGTGTACTGGTTGTTCACTAGATGGAGGGAGGATCATCTACCACGGGTGAACAAACAAATTGCGACTTGACGCGTTATGTTAAAAAAGAGGCAAACCATGTGAGGCCTACCTTAGAGGCAAGGCTCTATACACTGGAGTAATTTTGATGTGTCCCGTCAACTCACAGAACAAGGAGAAGCTTGCTTCGTACGACGTCTCCCCCACCCATGGGCGCGGTGGCTCGCAGGATGAGGTGAAGCTTGCTTACTACGCCTTACGCCCGCTCCGTCGCCCACGCGCGCAGTGGCTCGTAGGACGAGGAGAAAATTTTACTACTCCCTCCGCTTACTCCTTGTCCCTACTACCTTGGAGTCAGGCCCAAGATGCGATTTAATCCCAATCACGTGACACTTACGTGATTGGTGCACAACCGCATTTCGGGCGCTTAGCAAGATGGATATCATTACATCGTACCATTACATACATACATGGGGGATACAACAATTCATACAAGTCACATGAATACCACATCATCAATACAAGACATCTGACTACGGATGCAAACATGAAAAGCACAACGACATCCATCTGCTATCCCAGGCTGCCGACCCGGAACCTAACCCAAGACTGAAGAAGAAGAAGAAGAAGAAAGAACTCCAACTCAACGAATATCGCTCTCGCGTCAAGACATCGGAAAACTGCACCTGCAACTGTTGTTGTAGTATCTTTGAGCCACGAGGACTCAGCAATCCCATAACCATGGGTAACAAGACTAGCAAAGCTTAATGGGAAAGGAGAGGGTAAGTGGTGAGGTTGTAGCAGCGACTAAGCAAAAATATGGTGGCTAACTTACGAGTACAAGAATAAGATGAGCATCTACGCAAGCGGTCGCAAACTAGTAGTGATCGCTAAAGATCCTGAACTACCTTACGAGTCAAACATAACCCCACCGTGTTCTCTTCTCAAAGAGAAAAGAGACAATCACGGTTACTCACACAGTTGTGTGTTTTACTTCGGATCCTCTGTCAAGTTTTCTACAACCGGACATTAACAAATTCCAATCTGCCACATAACCGCGGGCACGGCTTTCGAAAGATGATAACCCTGCAGGGGTGTCCCAACTTAGCCCATCACAAGCTCTCACGATCAGCAGAAGTAATAATAATATCACCCCTTATCTTAAGGACAATCCGATCAGGCTCGGTATCCCGGTGCACAAGACATTTCGACAATGGTAAAACAAGTCCAGCAAGACCTCCCGGTGTGCCGACACCCTGATAGTAGCCGCGCGTATCTCTTCTCAGGCCACGACTGGATGGGCGAGCCTACGGGAGCCAATCCTCGAGTTTCCCCGCGGTGGCCCCGCTGTCTCCCCGTTTGGGACCAACACCATCAGCACTGGCCCCCCTGCTATGTAGAAAGAATCCTCGGGTAGCGCTAACTCCCTATGCAATTTAATTAATTAATTAAGTTGTTATTATGAGCAAATTAAAACCAATGTTGGGCCTTGCTGGAGGAGTTTTATTCAATGACGAACTGTCAAGGGGTCCCCATATACCCAACCGTGTAAGGAACACAAAATCAAGGAACATAATGCCGGTTTATCAGCTCCTAACGTGGCATGAGTGGAACAAAACACCGAGCAAAAAGCCAAGCCTTCCACCCATGCCCAGTATATAGGTGTGTTAATATATATAAGACATATTGTGATTTTCCCAAAGCATCAAGTTCCGACATGGAACAAACTTCATCTTCACTTGCAACTAACAACGCTATAAGAGGGGCTGAGCAAGCGGGTAACATAGCCAAACAAAGGTTTGCTAGGAAGGTGTCAAGGTTAGAGGTTTCATGGCAACAAGGAGAGAGGCTGACAATAATGATGGGTAGCGCGACATATAACGATAGCATCGAGACAACTAAGCATGGCAATGATGGTAAAGGTATCCAAGGTGATGGTCATCTTGCCTGAGATCCCGCAAGGAAGAAGAACGGATCCGTGAAGAAGACGAAGAAGAATCCTTGAAGACGAACCACGTGTAGGCGAACGAATCCTCACGATCGCAACGGAACAAGCACTAACGAGAAGAAGCAAGCAATACGGTAAACACATAACACAAGACCATGACAATATGCTCAACCAAGTATGATGCAAGACAAGTCTATATATGATGCAATACATGGCAAGGTAGGAAGCACTCAAAAACAACATCACCGAACAAGTTTAAATGAGGCCAGAATCAACATATAATAAAACCGGTAAGTCCTCACATGCATAATTTGAAATTAGTACAGATCTGAACAAACCTTAATTTAAAGTTGTTAAACAGCAAGTTAACATGCACCATGATGATCTACACGAAATTCTAGTCATGTTTCATATAAAGTTTGTTTAATTCAGAGCTACGGCCTAGAAGATATGAGCAAAACAAGACAAGCATGGCAACGGTGCAAGATGCACCCAAACATCAAGCAAACACACTCCAAATAAGTAAATAACATGATATTATGATTCTACATGCAAAATCACACAAGTTTCATATAGGGCACACTCCAAACGGAGCAACGGTTCAACACATACACATGAAAAGAGATATAACAACAAGCTGAAGTTAACAGCCACATAGCAACTTTGGAGCAAGGTAAATATATGCTACAACACTCAAACATGATAACAAGAAGCATGGATGTGAAGTACACATGATGCTTAATAAGCATAAACTTAGAACACACCCAAAAGCTTGCTGGAACACATTTAAACAAGAATGGCAAGTTGCAATAAAATTGCCCAGACTTAGTCAAAATCTGGGAAGGCAAAAACATCATCACGATGCTGCCTTCGGTGGCACAAAACAACAAGCATATCAACTCTAATAAGAACATAAAGATCATGGACATGTAGTAGACATAGCATACATCAAACAACTCCATTGGAGCATCTCCATAGGAGGCATCAATAACAACAAACAACACCAAATTGATCATGCTGATAAAAACCTGACAGGAATAATTTATAGCAACTTGAGAGCAAGAAATAAATAAGCTACAACAGGTAATATGTGCAAGTAAGGGCATGAATTGATAGACAATAACATGGACAACAAGACATGATCATTGGCCACACCAAAACAAGCATGGATTTGACTAGGGCATCAAGCAAACTTAGCAACATGTTATAACAGATTCCAGACTTAGTGTTTTTTCACTAAGTATAAAACAGTAACAACAACATGGCATGTTTACAAGCTTGTTTAAGTCACCTCAAGGCATATCATGGAAAAAGAATTGAACCACAGCAAAGACCATATGATTGTGATTCTAAAACATCTAGACATGTGGCATGAAGACAAACACATCAATAGCAATGATCAAGTGAAATCGGCATCTCATAAGAAGTTTCAGCACTTAACAGCCAAATGCTCTTTTGCAACAGAGATTAACATGGTAATATGGACTCAAACAAGCATGCTACAACAACCATCACGTAGTTCACTTCACAATGAACATTTTGACATATCATATGCTCCATTTGGATAAACATGCACAAAGATACAAGCATCAGAAGTATGCAACAAAATTATAGTTAGCAGCAGTTTTAAACATGTAGCACTCTTGCAACAGGGATTAGGTCATCAAGATGAACTCAAATAAGCATGCCACAATGGAACAAAGTGAAGAGCACATCACCATGATCATTTTGACATATTATATGCACAATTTGGACACACACACAAAAAGTTACAGCCATCACAACATGCAACATTATTAAGGCAGAAAAAGCACTTAGAATATAAATAGACCTCGAATTGGGTGGACAATGTCCAGGCGGTGCGGACGTGATCGTCGGTGGGCGCACACGGGTCCACCTGGCAGTGGCACGGGGAGGTGGGGAAGCGGACATGTCTGGTCCCGGCCGGACATGCCCGTCAGTGCTCAGGACAACGACGGTCGGGCCGATCGGGACGTGGCCGGCGGCGCTCTCCGGCGAGCTTGAGGGTGGCGGAGGAGCCCGGAGGAGACGGAATGGACCTCCCCAGCCCGGATCCCGCCAGATCCGGCCGGAGTTGGGGCGGCGACGACACTGGCCGGCGGCGGAGCAGTTCCAAGCTCGGGAGGAGCTTCGGGCGGCGGGGCAAGGCCATGACGGTGGCGGAGCTAGGCGAGGACAGGGCGGCGGGGTCGACGCTGGAGTCGACGTAGCGAGGAGGGGAGGTGCTCCGGCGGCCTGCCGGCGTCGGCCGGAGAGACGGCGAGGCGGCGGCGCTAGGCGGCGGAGATCGAGTGGAAGGACGCGAGGCGCATGGGGGGAGCGGGCGAGCGGCGCCTGCGGGGCTCGGGCGATGTGTCAGGCCCAAGATGAGATTCTATCCCGATCACGTGACACTTACGTGATTGGCGCACAACCACATTTCGGGCGCTTAGCAAGATGGATATCATTACATCGTACCATTACATACATACATGGGGGATACAACAATACATACAAGTCACATGAATACAACATCATCAATACAAGGCATCCGACTACGGATGCAAACATGAAAAGAACAAAGACATCCATCTGCTATCCCAGGCTGCCGACCCGGAACCTAACCCAAGACTGAAGAAGAAGAAGAAGAAAGAACTCCAACAAAGGAACATCGCTCTCACGTCAAGACATCGGAAACCTGCACCTGCACCTGTTGTTGTAGTATCTGTGAGCCACAAGGACTCAACAATCCCATAACCATGAGTAACAAGACGATCAAAGCTCAAAGGGAAGGAGGAGGTAAAGTGGTGAGGTTGCAGCAGTGGCTAAGCAAAAAAAATATGGTGGCTAACTTACGAGTACAAGAATAGGATGAGCATCTACGCAAACGGTCGCAAACTAGTAGTGATCGCTAAAGATCCTGAACTACCTACGAGTCAAACATAACCCCACCGTGTTCTCTTCTCAAAGTGAAAAGAGACAGTCACAGTTACTCACACAGTTGTGTGTTTTACTTCGGATCCTCTGTCAAGTTTTCTACAACCGGACATTAACAAATTCTAATCTGCCACATAACCGCGGGCACGGCTTTCGAAAGATCATAACCCTACAGGGGTGTCCCAACTTATCCCATCACAAGCTCTCACGATCAGCTGAAGTAATAATAATTATTACCCCTTATCTTAGGGAAATCCGATCAGGCTCGGCATCCCGGTGCACAAGACATTTCGACAATGGTAAAACAAGTCCAGCAAGACCTCCCGGCGTGCCGACACCCTGATAGTAGCCGCGCGTATCTCGTCTCAGGCCACGACCGGATGGGCGATCCTACATGTAAAACCAATACTCGAGTTTCCCCGTGGTGGCCCCGCATAACCCCCGTTTGGGACGAACACCATCGGCACTGCCCCCCTGTATGTAGAAAGAATCCTTGGGTACTGCTAACTCCCTATGCAATTAATTAATTAATTAAGTTATTATTATGAGCAAATTAAAGCCAATGTTGGGCCTTGCTGGAGGAGTTTTATTCAAAGACGAAGTGTCAAGGGGTCCCCATATACCCAACCGTGTAAGGAACGCAAAATCAAGGAACATAATGTCGGTTTATCGGCGCCTAAGGTGCCATGAGTGGAACAAAACACCAAGCAAAAGGCCAAGCCTTCCACCCATGCCCAGTATATAGGTGTGTTAATAATAATAATAGATATTGTGATATTCCAACAACAAGTTCCCACGTGGAACGATCTTCATCTTCACCTGCAACTAACAACGCTATAAGAGGGGCTGAGCACGCGGGTAACATAGCCAAACAATGGTTTTGCTAGGAAGGTGTCAAAGTTTAGAGGTTTCATGGCAACAAGGAGAGGGGCTGGCAATAAGATGGGTAGTGCGACATATAACGATAACATCGAGAGAACTAAGCAAAGGCAATGATAGTAAAGGTATCCAAGTGTATGGTCATCTTGCCTGAGATCCCGCAAGGAAGAAGAATGGTTCCATGAAGAAGACGAAGAAGAAGTCTTGAAGACGAACCACGAGAAGACGAACGAATCCTCACGATCGCAACGGAACAAGCACTAACGAGAAGAAGCAAGCAATACGTTAAACACACAACACAAGAACATGACAATATGCTCAACCAAGTATGATGCAAAACAAGTCTACATAGGATGCACTACAAGTCTATACAGGAAGCAAAACGTGGCAAGGTAGGAAGCACAGAAAAACAACACAAATCTATATATGATGCAATACATGGCAAGGTATGATGCAAGACAAGTCCATACAGGAAGCAATACATGGCAAGGTAGGAAGCACAGAAAAACAACACAAGTCTATATATGATGCAATACATGGCAAGGTATGATGCAAGACAAGTCTATGCAGGAAGCAATACATGGCAAGGTAGGAAGCACAGAAAAACAACACAAGTCTATATATGATGCAATACATGGCAAGGTATGATGCAAGACAAGTCTATACAGGAAGCAATACATGGCAAGGTTGGAAGCACAGAAAAACAACACAAGTCTATATATGATGCAATACATGGCAAGGTATGATGCAAGACAAGTCTATACAGGAAGCAATACATGGCAAGGTAGGAAGCACAGAGGAGCAACATTAGAACAACACGTTTAAATGAGGCCGGAATCCACATATAGCGAATCCGGTAAGTCCTCATATGCATAGTTTGAAAACAGTCCAGATCTGAACAAACCTTATGTTCAAGTTGTTAAACAGCAAGTTAAAATGCACCATGATGATCTACACTAAATTCTAGTCAAGTTTCATATAAAGTTTGTTTAATTCGGAGCTACGGCCTAGAAGATATGAGCAAAACAAGTCAAACAAGGCAACGATGCAAGATGCATCCAAACATCAAGCAAACTCACTCCAAACATGAAATCAATATTATATTATGATTCTACATGCAAAATCACACAAGTTTCATATAAAGCACACCCAAAACGGAGCAACGGGCTAAAAGATACACATGAAACAAGATACAATGCAAAGCTGAAACTAACAGCCACATAGCAACTTTGGAGCAACAAAAATATACCCTACAGCACTCAAACATGGTGACAAGAAGCATGGACATGAATTAGACATATCCTACAGCAAACAACTCCATCGGAGCAACTCCATAGGAGGCATGGATCAATAGCAACAAGCTACAACATTTTGATCATGACGTTAAAAACCTGACAGAAATATTTTATAGCAACTTGGGAGCAAGAATTAAATAAGCTACAGCAACCAAAATGAGCAAGTGAGGACATGGATGGATAGAAAACAACATATACAACAAGGAATGATCAATGGCCACCCCAAAACTAACATGGATTTGCCTAGGGAATCAAGCAAACATAGCATCAGGATATGACAGAATCCAGACATAGTGAAATTTCACTAAGTGTTAAAACAACAATAACAACATGGCATGTTTGCGAGCATGTTTAAGTCATCCTTAAGCATAACATGGCAAATGGTTTGAGCCACAACAAAGAACACATGAAGAAGATTCTAAAACATCTAGGCATGTGACAAGGGGACAAGCACATCAATAGCAACAACCTCTTCAAATCAGCATCTCATAACAAGTTTTAGAACTTAACAGCCAAATGCACTTTTTCAACAGAGATTAACATGGTAATATGAATTCTAACATGCATGCTATAGCAACCAACATGTAGAGCATCTCATGATGAACATTTTGACGTATCATATGCATCAATTGGATAAACATGCACCAAGTTATCATATCTCAAACATGGCAACAAAATAACAAGTAGCAGCAGTTTATAACAAGTAGCACTCTTGCAACAGAGATTAGAGCATCTAGATGAACTCAAATGAGCATGGCACAATGGAGCAAAGTGTAGAGCACATCACCATGATCATTTTGACATATAATTCACTCAATTTGGACATGCACACAAAAAGTTATCACTATGCAAAGTATGCAACAAAATAACAGTTTACAGGGAATTAGCAAAAAAAAAAACAGACACGGTGAGCGCAATTTAATAAAAGACGCCCAGGGTGAGGGATTGGGTTGGCTCACCCTTTTGGGCTCGGCCCAAAATGAAGGCGAGGCAGGCCAGTTCGGGGCAGCCAGGAGGTGGGCCGCGGGGAGTTGGGAGTGGCCCGGGGCTTGCTGGCCTCGGGCCCACGTGGAGATGGGCTGCGGTCCCATCGGTGAGCGAGGCAGGATCGAGCGGGGCTCGTCGTCCTCCTCCCGAACAGGACCAACGACGGCGGCGGCTTGCTGGATTCCGGCGAGGGGCGGCCGGGGAAAGGCCAGGGAGGTCGGGATCCGGCAGATCCGGGGCCGACGGCTCCGTTCCCGGCCAGATCGCGGGCCGGCGGGGTCGGGGCGGACGCCGGCGGCAAGGTACAGGCGGCGCGGCAGAGCAGCTCGGGGTTGCAGGTGAAGGGTGACGACGGGGACGGGGCTCCGGTCGCCGGAGACTGGCACAGGAGGTCGGAGGCGCTGGGGCTCCAGTGGCACGGGGCGGCGGTGACGTCCGGTCGACGACGGCGGGAAGGTCCAGCGCAGGGGAGCTTGGGATCGGGGGCTCCTCCCCTCGATCCAGAACGGCAGGAGGAGCGGGGCGGCTCGGGCGACTCTGGCCCGGTTGCAGCCCGCGCCGGGCCTCAGATGGGCCAGCAAGGCCTACGGCAGCGGGGAAGGCAGGAGGGGGCACGGGAGGCTGACGGG
Organism: Secale cereale; assembly: GCA_902687465.1. Lineage (NCBI taxonomy): Eukaryota > Viridiplantae > Streptophyta > Magnoliopsida > Poales > Poaceae > Secale > Secale cereale. The sequence continues at coordinate 740,942,768 of LR738711.1, forward strand.
CGGGCCTCTGCGCTGAGGTTTGGGCGGCGCAGGGAGGTTTGGGCGGCGCCAAGTGGCGGGATGGAGGTGGCTGGCGCGGAAAAAAGGAGGAGGAAGGGGCTAGAGGTAGGTGGAGGGGCTAGGCTGCCCATTTTTGGAAGGGGAGGGTCTATATATAGCAAAAATGCTAGGGTTTGGGGGTTTGAGGCCGTTTCGGAGCCATCGGATCGCGATCCAACGGCACCAGAGCGGAGGGGGAGTAGGCTGGGCCTAGATGGGCTGTGTAGAAGAGGTTTCAGGCTACGAGCAGAGAAGGGAAAAGAGGCCCGCGGGGTTTTCGGAGACCGAAAACGTCCGACGAAATAACCGGCGACTAGTGCCGCTATATATATCCGTTGGGCTATCGAACGAGCTCCGAATGCGTTGAAAATTGACAGGCGGTCTACCTATGCTATAATAAGACCACACGCCAAGTTTCAACCAATTCCGAGAAAATTCTTCGGCCACTCATAAAATAAATATTCGGAGGCACCGCGGGCGCGTGCAAGTGTGTCTGGGCTCAGAACGGACAACGGAAAGGACAGGAGGACTCGGCGGATGCAAGCTTTGAAAACATGCTGATGCAAGCACACATGATGACATGGCAAGATGCAACACGCAAGCATATGACATGGCAGCGGCGACGAATAACTGGCTGACACCTGGCCCACCGGTCTCGGGGTGTCACACGATGGCGGGCCTCGGGGCCGAGATCCGGCCCGGGGCGGGTCGGGGACGAGCCTGGCACAGCGACTGGAGGCTGAGGGGAAGCCACGCGGCGCGCTCCCATAGGCCCAGGGGCGGCTGGCGGTGGCACATGCCCGTGGGGCGCTGCCAAGTGGCGTCCGGCGACTGGGGAGGCACGGAAATCGAGGCAGAGGTGGGAGGAGACTGCGGAAATTTAGGGAGGAGGTAGGTGGCGACCAAAAATGGCATGGAGATATATATAGGGAAGGGGATAGAATTAGGGTTAGGAGGGGGGTTTTTAGGCCGTTCCGGACCATCGGATGCCGATCGGACGGCTCCGGTCGGATGAAGGGGTAGGTTGGGCCTTGGTGGGATTAGAGGGCTGTGTAGAAGGGCTTTGGGCCGAGGGGAGAGAAGAGAAGTGCAGCACGGCACGCGTTTCGGAGACCGAAACGTCCGACGAATAAACCGGCGACTAGTGCCGCTATATATATCCGTTGGGCTATCAAACGAGCCCCGAATGCGATGAAATTTGGCACGCGACCTTTCTACACTATAATAAGACCACATGCCAAGTTTCATCCCATTCCGAGAGCATTTTCCGGCCACTCATAAAATAAATATTCGGAGGTGTTGCGGGCGCGTGTGAGTGTGTCTGGGCTCAGAACAGACAACGGAAAGGACGAGGGGACTCGAACGGATGCAAGTTTTGAAAACATGCTGATGCAACACACATGATGACATGGCAAGATGCAACGCGCAAGCAGATGACATGGCAACGACGACGAATAACTGGCTGACACCTGGCGCACCGGTCTCGAGGTGACAAAACACTCCCCTACTAACAAGAGATCTCGTCTCGAGATCTTAGGAACGAGACGGAAGGGAAAAAGGAAGAACACAAGTTCCTCGAGGACAAAAGAGTGAAACCAAAGAATATCGAGAGGTTGAGCCATTCGAAAAGAAGAATGCAACGGAGAAGAACGAAGTTGCAAGGACTTCGTTAAACAAGAGGAACAGGGAACACAGCGAGAATCAAGGAAGTTGAAAGGCACGAAACTAAAGCTGAAGGAACAAGAATGAATTCGAAACCACTCCGGTTAACAAGAGATATATAGGAATCTCTACGAAGGAATTCAGGCAGCACTCCGGCTGAAACTGAAAGAAATAGCACACCGGTTGAACATGAATAGAATAGGACAAGAACGTGAGGAGATGGAACGATACTCTACGAGAGTAACAACACAAAGCCTCTGGAAGAATTGAAATAATGGAATTAAAAGAACGGAGAAGAAGATGACAACTTTCACGATGAGTGAATTGAAAGAGCATCTTTAGGATAAAGGTTTGGACGGAGTTGTTGAGAAAATCAACAACAAAAGAATAAGCTTGTTGTGGACTTATGGAAACACCTCACCACTTGAGGTGAATTATGCCGCAACCAGAATATTGATGAGCTGAGAAGAGCGAAGAATGCAAAACTCCACTTCAAAAGAATACGAAAAATTATTTGCATCTCGGGACACAAAAGAATAATGCTTGAGCTGCTCAACAAGAATTTGATGAACGGTTGAAGAACGAATTACTCATGATGAACCACCCTGAGAAACTCCGGTAACAAAAAGGATGATGTTATAGAAATGACGGACGAGAAGAATAAGATTAGAGCCTTGCGATGATTAAACGAGGTTCAGACGAGATAACCGAGAAAATTTGAACTCCAGAAAAGAAAAGATTAAGACAGTTGGAACTAGAATTTATTCATCAAGAATAAACTCCGAAGGGAGGAATTAAATCAACTTGATGAAGAATAGGATTTATGTTATGCTTATCCTCCACCAACTAAATTGATGAGAAACAATGGATTTGCATACTACTTATTTGCATTGAATTGATTAAAGAGGAAAATATCGCGAACTTGCGAAAATCTTCATGAAGCACCGGTAGGATTGGAATAAAAATGAATGGATTGATACGATAGCACCGGAAAAGAATTCTTGATGCGAACCACCGTAAGAATTAAGGCCGAGTGAAGAAAGAGAACGACCACCGTAAGGAATTGAAATTGAGTGAGTACAATAGAATTGAATCGCCGGTAAGAATAAATCACTTGGGGAATTTAGATACGAGAGAACGAATAGATCGCGAAGTGATTAAGAATACTTGAACGAAGCACCGGACGAATGTGAGCCAAACGAAGAGGCATCAATGAAGAATATTTGGAGGATGAAGTTGAAAACTGAGAACGAAGAAATCTTCTGAAATGGTGGCCTTTGGAGGCACACAAGAAAGAATACATGAAAACTCCAGGAGAATGAAAAGAGGAATGGTTGAACCAACTTTGAAAAGGATTTGAAAACGATCTTGAAGAAGGCATATGACTGATGGAATCCATACTTACGTCACACTTGAAAAGAATTTCAGAACACTTTGGGAAAATAAACGAGTCAGGTAAGATCCTGAGAAAAGACCTGTGGGTTATGAGCCCACCGAACATAAAAATACCGTTGAAATGGAATGAAAAAGGAGATGATGCACCGGAACAATTGAAAAACTTGAATGAGGTGACAACCTCGAATTAATTAGAACACAGATGAATCTCCTGAGATTTCTTCAGAACTCCGGAATATTTAAATGACGAGAAACGAACAGGCAAGGGGAACACATCTGAACCGAGGGAAAAGAATATGAACAACACCGAATACTTGAATTGGTACCACCGGAAAAGAAGAAGAGATGAAGAAGGATGAGCTAGACGAGAATTCACCAGTTGAAACAATTGAGGAAAAGAATTCAAAGACATCACACAAGTAGGATGGGTACTCGATTACGGACTCCGGCTCCGAGAAGAAAAAGGGTGGGTGGGTGGGAAAAAGAAAGACAACTTCGGAAGGTGATACAACACCGGTTGGAAAGAACTGAGGATGAACTTGCAAAGAAGAAGAGGGTCGAATCCACTTGACGAGAGATGTACCAGATGAAAGACTAACAAAGCAACGAACGAAAACTAACCACGCGATCCTAAAAAAATTGAAGGAGAAGAGAAGTAATTCAAAACACCTACGTCAAGATTCCTCACCAGAGCAACGAAGGGGCAGAGGAGTAAAAAGAATTCCTACTCTCCGATATAACTAGACTCCGAAAAAGTTTTCTGCTAGACTCAACAACGACCGAGCTACGATCAATCAAGGGGGCTCCTATGGTCGGTCGAGGCTCTGATACCAACTTGTCAGGCCCAGGATGCGATTCTATCCCGATCACGTGACACTTACGTGATTGGGGCACAACCGCATTTCGGGCGCTAAATAAGATGGATATCATTACATCGTACCATTACATACATACATGGGGGATACAACAATTCATACAAGTCACATGAATACCGCATCATCAATACAAGACATCCGACTACGGATGCAAACATGAAAAGCACAACGACATCCATCTGCTATCCCAGGCTGCCAACCCGAAACCTAACCGAAGACTGAAGAAGAAGAAGAAGAAGAAGAAGAAGAAGAAGAAGAAGAAGAAGAAGAAGAAGAAGAAGAAGAAGAAGAAGAAGAAGAAAGAACTCCAACTCAATGAACATCGCTCTCGCGTCAAGACATCGGAAACTTGCACCTGCAACTGTTGTTGTAGTATCTGTGAGCCACGAGGACTCAGCAATCCCATAACCATGGGTAACAAGACTAGCAAAGCTTAATGGGAAAGGAGAGGGTAAGTGGTGAGGTTGCAGCAGCGACTAAGCAAAAATATGGTGGCTAACTTACGAGTACTAGAATAAGATGAGCATCTACGCAAGCGGTCGCAAACTAGTAGTGATCGCTAAAGATCCTGAACTACCTTACGAGTCAAACATAACCCCACCGTGTTCTCTTATCAAAGTGAAAAGAGACAGTCACGGTTACTCACACAGTTGTGTGTTTTACTTCGGATCCTCTGTAAAGTTTTCTACAACCGGACATTAACTAATAACAGTCTGCCACATAACCGCGGGCACGGCTTTCGAAAGATCATAACCCTGCAGGGGTGTCCCACACTTAGCCCATCACAAGCTATCACGATCAGCAGAAGTAATAATAATATCACCCTTTATCTTAAGGACAATCCGATCAGGCTCGGTATCCCGGTGCACAAGACATTTCAACAATGGTAAAACAAGTCCAGCAAGACCTCCCGGTGTGCCGACACCCTGATAGTAGCCGCGCGTATCTCTTCTCAGGCCACGACCGGATGGGCGAGCCTACGGGAGCCAATCCTTGAGTTTCCCCGCGGTGACCCCGCAGTCTCCCCATTTGGGACCAACACCATCAGCACTGCCCCCCTGCTATGTAGAAAGAATCCTCGGGTAGCGCTAACTCCCTATGCAATTTAATTAATTAATTAAGTTGTTATTATGAGCAAATCAAAACCAATGTTGGGCCTTGCTGGAGGAGTTTTATTCAAAGACGAACTATCAAGGGGTCCCCATATACCCAACCGTGTAAGGAACGCAAAATCAAGGAACATAATGACGGTTTATCGGCTCCTAAGGTGGCATGAGTGAAACAAAACACTGAGCAAAAGGCCAAGCCTTCCACCCATTCCCAGTATATGGGTATGTTAATATATATAAGACATACTGTGATATTCCCAAAGCATCAAGTTCCGACATGGAAAAATTTCATCTTCTCCTGCAACTAACAACGCTATAAGAGGGGCTGAGCAAGCGGTTAACATAGCCAAACAACGGTTTGCTAGGAAGGTGTCAAGGTTAGAGGTTTCATGGCAACAAGGAGAGGGGCTGACAATAATGATGGGTAGCGCGACATATAACGATAGCATCGAGACAACTAAGCATGGCAATGATAGTAAAGGTATCCAAGGAGATGGTCATCTTGTCTGAGATCCCGCAAGGAAGAAGAACGGATCCGTGAAGAAGACGAAGAAGAAGCCTTGAAGACGAACCACGTGTAGGCGAACGAATCCTCACGATCGCAATGGAACAAGCACTAACGAGAAGAAGCAAGCAATACGGTAAACACACAACACAAGACCATAAAAATATGCTCAACCAAGTATGATGCAAGACAAGTCTATATATGATGCAATACATGGCAATGTAGGAAGCACTCAAAAACAACATCACCCAACAAGTTTAAATGAGGCCGGAATCAACATATAATAAAACCGGTAAGTCCTCATATGCATAATTTGAAATTAGTACAGATCTGAACAAACCTTAAGTTAAAGTTGTTAAACAGCAAGTTAACATGCACCATGATGATCTACAAGAAATTCTAGTCAAGTTTCATATAAAGTTTGTTTAATTCGGAGCTACGACCTAGAAGATATGAGCAAAACAAAACAAGCATGGCCACGGTGCAAGATGCACCCAAACATCAAGCAAACACACTCCAACCAAGTAAAAAACATGATATTATGATTCTACATGCAAAATCACACAAGTTTCATATAGGGCACACTCCAAACGGAGCAACGATTCAACAGATACACATGAAACAAGATATAACAACAAGCTGAAGTTAACAGCCACATAGCAACTTTGGAGCAAGGTAAATATATGCTACATCACTCAAACATGATAACTATTCGCACACGAACACGTCACCATGTACCCTCGAGGCCGGGGGTGATGCACCGCAGCTCACGTCGAAGGAGACCCGCCGGAAGCGCGGTACGCAAGACAATCCGGCGGGCGCTTTTGTAGACCTGAAACCCCACGCGCCCGGGAGGGACCCCGTCTGGACGCACGGCGGCAATGGGCTGCCCTAGGTCGGCCTGACCACCCCTAGGGCCTCGAGGTTCACCGCCCTGCAATAAGAAGAACAGACGAAGAACGAGGAAGAAGAAGAACTAGGGTTAAGGAGAAAAGATAAAAGATAAAAAGTGGTAGATGAATTGTTCGATTGTGTGTTGTTCAATCGGCCGTCACCCCTTAGGTATATAAGAGGTGGCTGGACTTCCCGTGCAAGGAAAAGGCTTGGATTCACGTCCAAAACCCTAGCCGAATTCGGATTGGTTTTGTCCGAACTTTCCAAAACTGTTCGGTTTAAACTGGCTGTACCTTGCGGGTAATGTTTGAGGTGGTAAACAACCTCGGATGGAAAAGAGCCCAAAAGCAATCTTGACCGTTTCGACGAGACGAACAACTTTCATGTTGAACGTTTTTCGATTTGAAGCCATCTTATAGGCCAAAACGGTCACGCAATACAGGCTATTATTCGCGCTACCCATCAGACACGTGGCTGGTGGGGCGCGCCACTTATGGCTGTGTGACAGGGCTGTATTCGGATGGCTGTAACTTTTGCATACGAACTCGGATTGGGACGATTTGTATATCAAAATCGACCGTTTCGACGAGACACACAACTTTCATGTTGAAACTTTTTCCATTTGAAGTCATCTTAATAGGGTTTCAAGCCATTTTTTAATCTGGTGTCACCATGAGCATCTCTGAACTTGTCATAACTTTTGCATCCGGACTCCGTTTTAGACCACTTTCATATCCATCTTGATCTTCTCAAAGAACGCCATCTCATGGTGACTTCCAATCATAAGTTTGAAGTGATATTGACATAGATTGAAGCAAATTTTATGATTATGCCACTTTTGAGCGTCAACACATACCCCCTATTTTTTGGCAAAGCAAGCGTGCCGAAAAAATAATTTGTACCATGTTGGTTCTAAGGACGATGTCAACACCCCATCGGCCATTTATATGCTTAGGACGATAATTATATATCGGCCATTATTGTTCTTGAACCATTGATGCAAACTTGGGTGAAACCTTCTCAACTTCATTAACAATCCGATGATAAAGTTCCATAGATATGTATCTCAAGGTCATCCTCCGAACCATATTGTTCCCCATTTTGCTAGGATTTTGTAGATAATCAACAATAAACTCTCTCCAATCTTTACTATCACCTGCATCAAAATTCATTAGTGGCCGAAGCTGTGAACTTCGGTTCGGCCTTACCTATGTTGACGAGACGAAGCATCGGCTATTGAGAGAAATGCAATACACCATGATTAACGTAGTAGCCGGATACTTGCTGTGCCAACTCTTTTGAATTGTCATGTCTAAATATAAGAACAATTTTAAAGCAATACAAGGTAAATTTTGCATCTAGACATATCTCAAGATAAACTATAAGTGATTCGTCAAAACATTGATAACCCTTGGATGTTTGTTGCACTACTCATAACGAATCACCGAAAGCCTCAATATGTATAGCACCTATAGCAAGTAAAAGAGTCAATCCGAATAACAATGCATATTCGGCTTTGATTAATCATGCATAAAAATATTCTAAGCAGCGTGAGGCTTCAAAAAATAGTACCATAAGGAGATATATAAACAACACCAACACTTTGGCCATTGCTACAAATTGAACCATCAAAACATAATCTCCATAGTACTAGAGAGACAAGGCTAATATCAATATTATGCATGTCATTAAACTGATGTTCAGTAATAAAATCAGCTATGATTTGGCCTCTTATAGACCTCAAAGATGCATAAGCCAAATCATGTCCAAACAAAGTATAAGCCCACTAGCCAATTCTGCACTATGAATTGGTCTATGCAACGTATACTCAATGACATCGGTCATGATGTTTAAACTTCATTCAATCATAATATAGGCATACATATGAATTTTCATGAGCACATACTTTGCCTCGCTCTCCATTCGAACTAAGGACGATACTAGAATACTACACCGGCCATGCATTGACATATTCTTAGGACGATAGATAAATATCGGCCATTACCATGTAGACATCATTCAAAGCACATATAGCCGAAATAAACAAATGAAATGACAAATCAAGTATTTTGGCCCTTTGGATCAGCAACAAACTTGTAGCTAATCAAATGTATAGTGACTTGGTAATACCCTTTCATGATGTAAGAAATTATATGGCATCCATGGATTAAAATAAGCCCATTGAGGGTTACCAATCATACCTAATGACGAATTCCATGGCACAGGCGTTAATGGCATAGTTGAAGAATATGGATAATGTGTAGACCGAAGATGCTGAAACCTTCGACTTCGTCCTTCATAGTTTTCACTCTTTTCCTTCTTCACCTTTGCCGCACTTCTTGTAATGGAAGCTTGCACATAATTCTTATTTTGAGCACTTCCTTTGGGAACCCATGCCATGTTTCTTTCTTCAAGTTCTTGTGCACTAAGTTTTTGTAATTTCTTCTTTTGCCAATATGATAAGCCGAGTGGGCACCCCGGCTGCGATTTTGTCTTGGCCAATGGCAATCCTTTTTTGGCCTTGTGCACTCTCAACTTCTTTTCTTCAGATTTGGCACTTTGACTCTTAATAATTGGTTGCGTCATCTCATTGCCTTTAGTAGCCAATGTCAACACTTTAATTTGCTCTTTTTCATTTGAGATCAAATCTGAAGTTGCACTCTTACGACCATCTCTTTTAACACGGTAAACTTGCTTGACCACCTCTTTCTTCTTCCTTGAGCTCCGGACCGATTCCTTATGATTGAAACGGTCTTTAACATGTAATTGTTCAAATGTTGATCTTCTCGGAGCTGCATAATATTGTTGAGATGGTCTAAAATAAGATGGATAATGCGCCCTTGTATCATACCTGTCCCATGATGGATATGGATCTACTTGAGCATAGGGAGGCATCCACGGAATTGGCTTTGGCGGCCCAAAATAAGGATATGAATATGTTGCATAAAAATTGTCACTTTGCCAATGCCGATCCTCATACTTGCGCATTGGGGGTGATCTTGGTTTCTTGGCATGATTTGGCCGATAAGCATTCTTCTCTTCACTCTTCTTTTGATATTTATCCAATAGTTCAGCGAAGGTGATTTTTGATCTCTTACACTTGCACTTATTCTGGCCTTTGTTTTCTTTTGGTTTGCTTTCATCAATCATTGGATTTGCTTGCTGCCCCCCAGTCCTTGGCGTCTCCATTGTAGCTTCGATGGAACTCTCGCCCTCAAGATTATGCTCGTTATGCTCTGCAACAACTTCTTTACTTGAAAGCTTGATCCCATCAACTGGAGCTTTCACATTCTCTTTAAATGGATCGGCTTGAAGCAGCCGATGCAAAAACATTTTGCCATCGGGACCAATCGGAATAGACTGGTCATCTCTTGGTGTTTGAACAAACTTCAATCATCCTTTTTCAATGGCCGATTTAACTATTTGACGAAACATGTTGCAATCCTCAAAATTATGCTTGGATGAATCATGCAACTTACAATACATTCGCCCTTGGATTGATGGCTTAACATCGTGATCAAGAATTGCAATGTAATTATTTTTCAGCAACAAATCAAATATTTGATCACACGTGCTTGAATTGAAGGTATACTTCTTGTTTTCTAGCCGATCTCGCTGTTTGAACGGCTTTGGAGATAAGCAAACGAATGGTTCAAATTTGTAATCTCCCCATTCGGCTATGCATTGTGTTTTCCACTCTATCTCTGATGTCTTTGGATAAGATATTATATTAGCATCAGTTTTCTCAATAGAATTCAACCTTGGCTTTAAATTTCTAAACGAAGATATTTAGAACATACATGTCTCAGTTGAGACCAAGTGCAAGCCAAGTACGAAATAAGCAAAGCTACCCAACTAGATATGAACTTTACATAAAGCAACGGGGAAAGCTTTGGATGTACCAATAAGTCAATATCGGTCTTTATAAATGGCGTAATGGGTTGACCGATATGTTTCATAACAAGTTTATTGCTAACAAGTAAATTACCCTTCTTCATTGGTCTTTCAAAATTACTTATGAGAATATTTCTTATAGATGCATAAACAATGAAGTCACGACCAAATCTGAAAATAGGTAAATTACTCTATGCATACCTCTTCAAATATGTTGGGAGAACATGATGGTGGTGTCACTTGAAGAACATCTTGCTCCGTCTTTGGATGGCTCCCCAACAACTTTTCATCATCTTTTTCTTGATTCCGTGCATCATTGCTTTGAAGATCCATGTCAGCCGAACTTTGTTCGGCTACTTGTTCTTGTCCTTGAGGCTTGTCAATTTCTATGGCACGGAACTCATAGGGCAGGAAGTAGGTTCCATTGACTTCGGAAAAATCAAGTATGACTGTTTTGCTATGCTTTCCATGCCCTTTCTCAATAATGCTTGCCTCTTTGGATTTGATAGACTCAGAATATATACTACTTGATTCGGCTCTTCTAATAACCGAATTTTCTTTGTTACCTGAATCAACAACTTTATCTTTTTGAATTTGCAAGGCTTCTCGCTCTTGTCTAATTTTAGCCCACATCTCAGCTTGGCAAGCTTTAAACTTTTTCATCTCAATTTCCATCCACTCGTCATGAGATTGCCCCCCAATACTTTGAGACTCTTTCGGCAACGAGGTGCCGAAACTTTGCGATTGTTTAGGTGGTACACTGGATGGTACAACACTGGGCAACTGCATCATTTGCACAACTCTAGCTTTTACAGAAGCAAAATCATGAGGCTTTCTGCCTTCTATTAGTTCCTGGCGAATAGAATTGCACAAATCCCAAGAGAATGTAAGCTTGTTCTCAATTACCCAGTCTGGATATGGTTGCCCCCCAATGCTTTTAGACTCTTTCGGCAATGAGATGTTGCCGAAATTCTGTAATTGTGTAGGGGGGACATGATATGCCACGGTAGTAGGTGAAGGCATTTGTGCTCCTGTAGAAGTTTCACTTATTCGGCCATGACCATTAAGGTGCGGAGCCGAATTATGGACATCAACAGTTGCGTATGGTGCCAAAAAACTAGTAGCATGAGGTGTAGCATATGATGTTTGAGGGTAATTGGCCGAATAACTAGTAGTAGCATGACCAATTCCCCTATCCACCAGCATGTTTGGATTAACATGTTGCAAATTAGTTGCCGATGAATAAAAAGATGAAACACTATGTTGCATGCCATTGAAAGATCCTACATGGGGTGTTTCAACTTGATTAACCGAACTCATCATGTTGTTCATCGGCATATGGATTTGTGGGGTTGCCGATGCATGGGAGTTGGGATACATATGTTGCATGTTGCTAAAATTATATGAAGTAGAATCATGGAGATTTTGTTGCATCGGCCCTTGAACATAATTAGATGCATGATTGATAAAGCTAGGGCTAGCCGATACATTATTCTTATTAGATGATCCAGCAACAACATATGCATTATTTGCATCGACATATGTGAATTGGGTATTCATATTACCTTTGTAGATCGCAAACCCTAGATGACGATCTCTTCATAGCAAGAACGGGCCGGAGACCGTTCAAAGCTTCGTCCCCAGCAGAGTCGCCAAAAAGTGTGTTCGCACACGAACACGTCACCGTGTACCCTCGACGCCGGGGGTGATGCACCGCAACTCACGTCGAAGGAGACCCGCCGGAAACGCGGTACGCAAGACAATCCGGCGGGCGCTTTTGTAGACCCGAAACCCCACGCGCCCGGGAGGGACCCCGTCTGGACGCACGGCGGCAATGGGCTGCCCTAGGTCGGCCTGACCGCCCCTAGGGCCTCGAGGTTCACAGCCCTGCAATAAGAAGAACAGACGAAGAACGAGGAAGAAGAAGAACTAGGGTTAAGGAGAAAAGATAAAAGATAAAAAGTGGTAGATGAATTGTTCGATTGTGTGTTGTTCAATCGGCCGTCACCCCTTAGGTATATAAGAGGCAGCTGGACTTCCCGTGCAAGGAAAAGGCTTGGATTCACGTCCAAAACCCTAGCCGAATTCGGATTGGTTTTGTCCGAACTTTCCAAAACTGTTCGGTTTAAACTAGCTGTACCTTGCGGGTAATGTTTGAGGTGGTAAACGACCTCGGATGGAAAAGAGCCCAAAAGCAATCTTGACCGTTTCGACGAGGCGAACAACTTTCATGTTGAACGTTTTTCGATTGGAAGCCATCTTATAGGCCAAAACGGTCACGCAATACAGGTTATTATTCGCGCTACCCATCAGACACGTGGCTGGTGGGGCGCGCCACTTCTGGCTGTGTGACAGGGCTGTGTTCGGATGGCTGTAACTTTTGCATACTAACTCGGATTGGGACAATTGTTATATCAAAATCGACCGTTTCGACGAGACGCACAACTTTCATGTTGAAACTTTTTCCATTTGAAGTCATCTTAATAGGGTTTCAAGCCATTCTTTAATCTGGTGTCACCATGAGCATCTCTGAACTTGTCATAACTTTTGCATCCGGACTCCGTTTTAGACCACTTTCATATCCATCTTGATCTTCTCAAAGAACGCCATCTCATGGTGACTTCCAATCATAAGTTTGAAGTAATATTGACATAGATTGAAGCAACTTTTATGATTGTGTCACTTTTGAGCGTCAACAATAACAAGAAGCATGGATGTGAAGTAGACATGATGCTTAACAAGCATAAACTTAGAACACACCCAAAAGCTTGCTGGAACACATTTAAAAAAGCATGGCAAGTTGCAATAAAATTACCCAGACTTAGTCAAAATCTGGGAAGGTAAAAACATCATCACGATGCTGCCTTCGGAGGCACAAAACAACAAGCATATCAACTCTAATAAGAACATAAAGATCATGGACATATAGTAGACATAGCATACATCAAACAACTCCATTGGAGCATCTCCGTAGGAGGCATGGATCAATAACAACAAGCTACACCAAATTGATCATGCTGATAATACCTGATAGGAATAATTTATAGCAACTTGAGAGCAAGAAATAAATAAGCTACAGCCGGTAATATGTGCAAGTAAGGGCATGAATGGATAGACAATAACATGGACAACAAGACATGATCATTGACCATTCCAAAACAAGCATGGATTTGACTAGGGCATCAAGCAAGCATAGTAACAGGTTATAACAGATTCCAGACTTAGCAGTTTTTTCACTAAGTATAAAACAGTAACAACAACATGGCATGTTTACAAGCTAGTTTAAGTCACCTCAAGGCATATCATGGAAAAAGAATTGAACCACAGCAAAGACCATATGATTGTGATTCTAAAACATCTAGACATGTGGCATGAAGACAAACACATCAATAGCAATGATCAAGTGAAATCAGCATCTCATAACAAGTTTCAGCACTTAACAGCCAAATGCATTTTTTGCAACAGATATTAACATGGAAATATGGACTCAAACTAGCATGCTACAGCAACCATCATGTAGTACACTTCACAATGAACATTTTGACATATCATATGCTCCATTTGGATAAACATGCACAAAGTTACAAGCATCACAAGTATGCAACAAAATTATAGTTAGGAGCAGTTTTAAACATGTAGCACTCTTGCAACAGGGATTAGGTCATCAAGAAGAACCCAAATAAGCATGCCACAATGGAACAAAGTGAAGAGCACATCACCACGATCATTTTGACATAGTATATGCACAATTCGGACACATACACACACAAAAAGTTACAGCCATCACAACATGCAACATTATTAAGGCAGAAAAAGGACTTAGAATATAAATAGACCTCGAAATTGGGTGGACAATGTCCAGGCGGTGCGGACGTGTCCGTCGGTGGACGCACACGGGCCCACCTGGCAGTGGCACAGGGAGGAGGGGAAGCGGACATGTCCGGTCCCGGCCGGACATGCCCGCGGTACTCAGGACGACGACGGTCGGGCCGATCAGGATGTGGCCGGCGGCGCTCTCCGGTGAGCTTGAGGGCGGCAAAGGAGCCCGGAGGAGACGGAATGGACCTCCCCGACCTGGATCCCGCCGGATCCGGCCGGAGTTGGGGCGGCGGCGACACTGGCTGGCGGCGGCGGAGCAGTTCCAAGCTCGGAAGGAGCTTCGGGCAGCGGGGCGAGGCCATGACGGCGGTGGAGCTAGGCGAGGACAGGGCGGAGGGGTCGGCACTTGAGTTGACGCAGCGAGGAGGGGAGGTGCTCCGGCGGCCTGCCGGCGTCGGCCGGAGCGACGGCGAGGCGGCAGCGCTAGGCGGCGGAGGTCGAGCGGAGGGACGCGAGGCGCAGGGGGATCGGGCGAGCGGCGCCTGCGGGGCTCGGGCGACGGCGGGCCTCGGGGCCCAGATCCGGCCCGGGGCGGGCCGGTGACGGGCCTGGCGCAGCGGCTGGAGGCTAAGGGGAAGCCACGCGGCGCGCTCCCATAGGCCCATGGGCGGCTGGCGGCGGCGCAGGCCCGTGGGGCGCTGCCAAGTGGCGGCCGGCGGCTGGGGAGGCGTGGAAATCGAGGCAGAGGTGGGAGGAGGCTGCGGAAATTTAGGGAGGAGGTAGGTGGAGACCAAAAATGGCATGGGGAAGGAGTATACATAGGGAAGGGGCTAGAATTTGGGTTAGGAGGGGGTTTTGAGGCCGTTTCGGACCATCGGATGCTGATCGGACGGCTCCGGTCAGATGAAGGGTAGGTTGGGCCATGGTGGGATTAGAGGGCTGTGTAGGAGGGCTTTGGGCCGAGGTGAGAGAAGAGAAGTGCAGCCCGACACGCGTTTCGGAGACCGAAACGTCCGACGAATAAACCGGCGACTAGTGCCGCTATATATATCCGTTGGGCTATCAAACGAGCTCCGAATGCGATGAAATTTGGCAGGCGGCCTGTTTACACTATAATAAGACCACACGCCAAGTTTCATCCCATTCCGAGAGCATTTTCCGGCCACTCATAAAATAAATATTCGGAGGTTCCGCGGAATGGTACAACACTCCCTTACTAACAAGAGATCTCATCCCAAGATCTTAGGAACGAGACGGAAGGGAAAAAGGAAGAACACAAGTTCCTTGAGGACAAAAGAGTGAAACCAAGGAATATCGAGAGGTTGAGCCATTCGAAAAGAAGAATGCAACGGAGAAGAACGAAGTTGCAAGGACTTCGTTGAACAAGAGGAACAGGGAACACGACGAGAATCAAGGAAGTTGAAAGGCACGAAACTAAAGATGAAGGAACTGTTGGGGAACGTAGTATTTTCAAAATTTTCCTACGATCACGCAAGATCTATCTACTAGATGCATAGCAACGAGAGGGGAGAGTGTGTCTACGTACCCTCGTAGACCGAAAGCGGAAGCGTTTATCAACGCGGTTGATGTAGTCGTGCACCTTCACGATCCGTCCCGATCTAGTACCGAACGTACGGCACCTCCGCGTTCAGCACACGTTCAGCTCGATGACGTCCTCGCCTTCTTGATCCAGCAAGACGGGCGAAGTAGTAGATGAGTTCCGGCAGCACGACGGCGTGGTGACGGTTGTTGATGAAGAACAATCTCTGCAGGGCTTCGCCAAGCACTGCAGAAACTAGACGGAGGATAAACTAGAGGTCGGGGTAGCCGGCACACGGCTTGGTGTATCTTGATGTGTCTTGGGTGCTAGCCCTACCCCTCTATTTATATGTTGAGCCCTGGGGTCGAAACTTGGAGCAAAAGCCTCCTCAAAGTCGGTTTTGCCTGAAAGGAAAGAGTCCCACTCGGACTCCAGGACTAGACGCCAGGGTTCCCGGCGTCTACCCCTAGACGCCAGGGTTCCTAGCATCTAGCCTCTGGTCTCCGCAAAACTTCCTTTTGCACTTTCCTAAAGCCTCGTGGGCTTTCCCCTTTGGCCCCAATAAAGTGTTCTCGTACCCAAACACTTCGGGAAACATCCGGAACCCCTTTCCGTGAATTCCGGAACCCTTCCGGAGGTCAAACACTATTATCCCATATATTAATCTTTATCTTCGGACCATTCCAGAGTTCCTTGTCATGTCCGTGATCACATTCGGGACTCCGAATAACATTCGGTCACCAACATACATAACTCATTAAATACTATATCGTCAACGAACGTTTAAGCGTGCGGACCCTACGGGTTCGAGAACTATGTAGACATGATCGAGACATTCTCTGGTCAATAACCAATAGCGGAACCTGGATGCCCATATTGGCTCCTACATATTCTACGAGGATCTTTATCGGTCGAACCGCATAACAACATACGTTGTTCCCTTTGTCATCGGTATGTTACTTGCCCGAGATTCGATCGTCGGTATCATCATACCTAGTTCAATCTCGTTACCGGAAAGTCTCTTTACTCGTTCCGTAATACATCATCTCGTGACTAACTCATTAGTCATTTGCTTGCAAGGCTTATTATGATGTGCATTACCGAGAGGGCCCAGAGATACCTCTCCGACAATCGGAGTGACAAATCCTAATCTCGAAATACGCCAACCCAACAAGTACCTTCGGAGACACCTGTAGAGCACCTTTATAATCACCCAGTTACGTTGTGACGTTTGGTAGCACACAAAGTGTTCCTCCGGTATTCGGGAGTTGCATAATCTCATAGTCATAGGAACATGTATAAGTCATGAAGAAAGCAATAACAATAAAACTAAACGATCAAGTTGCTAAGCTAACGGATGGGTCTTTTCCATCACATCATTCTCCTAATGATGTGACCCCATTGATCAAATGACAACTCATGTCTATGGTTAGGAAACATAACCATCTTTGATCAATGAGCCAGTCTAGTAGAGGCATACTAGGGACACTCTGTTTTGTCTATGTATTCACACATGTACTAAGTTTCCGGTTAATACAATTCTAGCATGAATAATAAACATTTATCATGATATAAGGAAATATAAAATAACAACTTTATTATTGCCTCTAGGGCATATTTCCTTCAGTCTCCCACTTGCACTAGAGTCAATAATCTAGTTCACATCGCCATGTGATTTAACACCGATAGTTCACATCGTCATGTGATTAACACCCATAGTTCACATCGCCATGTGACCAACACCCAAAGGGTTTACTAGAGTCAATAATCTAGTTCACATCGCTATGTGATTAACACCCAAAGAGTACTAAGGTGTGATCATGTTTTGCTTCATGAGAGAAGTTTAGTCAACGGGTCTGTAACATTCAGATCCTTATGTATTTCGCAAATTTCTATGTGTCTACAATGCTCTGCATGGAGCTACTCTAGCTAATTGCTCCCACTTTCAATACGCATCCCGATTAATACTTAGAGTCATCTGGATTTAGTGTCAAAGCTTGCATCAGCGTAACCCTTTACGACGAACTCTTTATCACCTCCATAATCGAGAAACATTTCCTTAGTCATCCAGTTACTAAGGATAATTTTGACCGCTGTACAGTGATCTACTCCTGGATCACTATTGTACCTCCTTGTCAAACTCATGGCAAGGTACACAACATGTTTGGTACACAGCATGGCATACTTTATAGAACCTATGGCTGAGGCATAGGGAATGACTTTCATTCTCTCTATATTTTTCTGTCGTGGTCTGGCTTTGAGTCTTACTCAACTTCACACCTTACAAGTCAGGCACGAACTCCTTCTTTGACTGATCCATTTTGAACTACTTCAAAATCTTATCAAGGTATGTACTCATCAAAAGTCTTATCAAGCGTCTTGATCTATCTCTATAGATCTTGATGCCCAATATGTAAGCAGCTTCACCAAGGTCTTTCTTTGAAAAACTCCTTTCAAACACTCCTTTATGCTTTCCAGAAAAATTCTACATCATTTCCGATCGGCAATATGTCATTCACATATACTTATCAGAAAGGTTGTAGTGCTCCCACTCACTCTCTTGTAAATACAGGCTTCACCGCAAGTCTGTATAAATCTATATGCTTTGATCACCTCATCAAAGCGTATATTCCAACTCCGAGATGCTTGCACCAGTCCATAGATGGATCGCTGGAGCTTGCACATTTTGTTAGCACCTTTTGGATCGACAAAACCTTCTGGTTGCATCATATACAACTCTTCTTTGAGATATCCATTTAGGAATGCAGTTTTGACATCCATTTGCGAGATTTCATAATCGTAAAATGCGGCAATTGCTAACATGATTCGGACAGACTTAAGCATCGCTACAGGTGAGAAAGTCTCATCGTAGTCAACTCCTTGAACTTGTCGAAGCCCTTCCGCAACAAGTTGAGCTTTGTAAACAGTAACATTACCGTCTGCGTCGGTCTTCCTCTTGAAGATCCATTTATTTTCGATAGCTTGCCGATCATCGGGAAAGTCAACCAAAGTCCACACTTTGTTCTTATACATGGATCCCATCTCAGATTTCATGGCCTCAAGCCATTTTGCGGAATCTGGGCTCATCATCGCTTCCTCATAGTTCGTAGGTTCATCATGGTCTAGTAACATGACTTCCAGAACTGGGTTGCCGTACCACTTTGGTGCGGAACGAACTCTGGTTGATCTACGAAGTTCAGCAGAAACTTGATCTGAAGTTTCATGATCATCATCATTAGCTTCCTCACTAATTGGTGTAGGAATCACTGGAACTAGTTTCTGTGATGTACTACCTTCCAATTTGGGAGAAGGTACAATTACCTCATCAAGTTCTACTTTCCTCCCACTCACTTCTTTCGAGAGAAACTCCTTCTCTAGAAAGGATCCACTCTTAGCAACAAAGACCTTGCCTTCGGATCTGTAATAGAAGGTGTACCCAACAGTTTCTTTTGGGTATCCTATGAAGATTTACTTCTCCGATTTGGGTTCGAGCTTATCATGTTGAAACTTTTTCACATAAGCATCACAGTCCCAAACTTAAAGAAATGACAACTTAGGTTTCTCGTCAAAGCACAGTTCATACGGTGTCATCTCCACGGATTTAGATGGTGCCCTATTTAACGTGAATGTAGCTGTCTCTAATGCATAACCCCAAAAGCGATAGTGGTAGATCGGTAAGAGACATCATCGATCGCACCATATCTAATAAAGTACGGTTATGACGTTCGGACACACCATTACACTGTGGTGTTCCAGGTGGCATGAGTAGTGAAACTATTTCACATTGTTTTTTATTGAAGGCCAAACTCGCTAACTCAAATATTTTACCTCTACGATCATATCGTAGAAACTCTTATTTTCTTGTTACGATGATTCTCCACTTCACTCTGAAATTCTTTGAACTTTTCAAATGTTTCAGATTTGTGCTTCATTAAGTAGATATACCCATATCTGCTTAACTCATCAGTGAAGGTCAGAAAATAACGATACCCGCCGCGAGCTTCAACACTCATTGGTCCGCATACATCAGTATGTATGATTTCCAACAACTCTGTTGCTCGCTCCACAGTTCCGGAGAACGGAGTTTTAGTCATCTTGCCCATGAGGCATGGTTCGCAAGCACCAAATGATTCATAATCAAGTGATTCCAAAAGTCCATCACTATGGAGTTTCTTCATCCGCTTTACACCAATATGACCTAAACGGCAGAGCCACAAATAAGTTGCACTATCATTATTAACCTTGCATCTTTTGGCTTCAATATTATGAATATGTGTATCACACGATCGAGATCCAACAAACCATTTTCATTGGGTGTATGACCATATAAGGTTTTATTCATGTAAACAGAACAACAATTATTCTCTAACTTACATGAATAACCATATTGCAATAAACATGATCAAATCATATTCATGTTCAACACAAACACCAAATAACACTTATTTAGGTTCAACACTAATCCCGAAAGTATAGGGAGTGTGCGATGATGATCATATCAATCTTGGAACTACTTCCAATACACATCGTCACTTCATCCTTTAACTAGTTTCTGTTCATTATGCAACTCCCATTTCGAGTTACTACTCTTTAGCAACTAAACCAGTATCAAATACCGAGGGGTTGCTATGAACACTAGTAAAATACACATCAATAATCTGTATATCAAATATACCTTTGTTCACTTTGCCATCCTTCTTATCCGCCAAGTATCTAGGGCAGTTCCACTTCCAGTGACCATTTCCTTTGCAGTGGAAGCACTTAGTTTCAGGCTTGAGTTTAGCTTTGGGTTTCTTCATGGGAGTGACAAGTTGCTTGTCATTCTTCTTGAAGTTCCCCTTCTATCCCTTTGCCCTTTACTTGAAACAAGTGGTCTTGTTAACCATCAACACTTGATGCTCTTTCTTGATTTCTACCTTCGCCGATTTCAGCATCGTGAAGAGCTCGGGAATTACTTTTGTCATCCCTTGCATATTATAGTTTATCACGAAGATCTACTAACTTGGTGATAGTGACTAGAGAACTTTGTCAATTACTATCTTATCTGGAAGATTAACTCCCACTTGATTCAAGCAATTGCAGTACCCAAACAATCTGAGCACATGCTCACTGGTTGAGCTATTCTCCTCCATCTTGTAGGCAAAGTACTGTCAGAGGTCTTATACCTCTCGACACGGGCATGAGTATGAAATACTAATTTCAACTCTTGGAACATCTTATATGCTCCGTGGTGTTCAAAACGTTTTTGAAGTCCCGGTTCTAAGCCGTAAAGCATGGTGCACTTAAAATATCAAGTAGTCATCATACCGAGCTTTTGTCAAAACGTTCATAACGTCTGTATCAGCTTCTGCAATAGGTCTGTCACCTAGCGGTGCATCAAGGACATAATTCTTCTGTGCAGCAATGAGGATAATCCTCAGATCACGGAACAATTTCGCATCATTGCTACTAACATCTTTCAACTTAGTTTCTCTAGGAACATATAAAATAAACGGGGAGCAACATCGCGAGCTATTGATCTACAACATAGATATGCTAATACTATCAGGACTAAGTTCATGATAAATTAAAGTTCAATTAATCATATTACTTAAAGAACTCCCACTTAGATAGACATCCCTCTAGTCATCTAAATGATCACGTGATCCAAATGAACTATACCATGTCCGATCATCACGTGAGATGGAGTAGTTTCAATGGTGAACATCTTATGTTGATCATATCTACTATATGATTCACGCTCGACCTTTCGGTCTCCAGTGTTCCGAGGCCATATCTGCATATGCTAGGCTCGTCAAGTTTAACCCGAGTATTCTGCGTGTGCAAAATTGTCTTACACCCGTTGTATTTGAACGTAGAGCCTATCACACCCGATCATCATTTGGTGTCTCAGCATGAAGAACTTTCGCAACGGTTCATACTCAGGGAGAACACTTGTACCTTGAAATTTTGTAAGGGATCATCTTATAATGCTACCGTCGTTCTAAGCAAAATAAGAGGCATAATAAGATAAACATCACATACAAATCAAAATATGTGACATGATATGGCCATCATCATCTTGTGCTTTTGATCTCCATCTCCAAAGCACCGTCATGATCACCTTCGTCACCGGCGCGACACCTTGATCTCCATCGTAGCATCGTTGTCGTCTCGCCAACTATTGCTTCTACGACTATCGCTGCCGCTTAGTGATAAAGTAAAGCAATTACATGGTGATTGCATTTCATACAATAAAGCGACAACCATATGGCTCCTGCCAGTTGCCAATAACTTTACAAAACATGATCATCTCATACAAAAATGTATAACTCATCATGTCTTGACCATATCACATCACAACATGCCCTGCAAAAACAAGTTAGACGTCCTCTACTTTGTTGTTGCAAGTTTTACGTGGCTGCTACGGGCTTAGCAAGAACCGTTCTTACCTACGCATACAAAACCACAATGATGTTTCGTCAAGTATGTGCTGTTTTAACCTTCACAAGGACCGGGCGTAGGCACACTCGATTCAGCTAAAGTGAGAGAGACAGATACCCGCCAGTCACCTTTAAGCAACGAGTGCTCATAACGGTGAAACCAGTCTCGCGTAAGCGTACGCGTAATGTCGGTCCGGGCCGCTTCATCTCACAATACCGCCGAAGCAAAGTATGACATGCTGGTAAGCAGTATGACTAGTATCGTCCACAACTCACTTGTGTTCTACTCGTGCATATCATCTACGCATAGACCTGGCTCATGATGCCACTGTTGGGGAACGTAGTATTTTCAAAATTTTCCTACGATCACGCAAGATCTATCTACTAGATGCATAGCAATGAGAGGGGAGAGTGTGTCTACGTACCCTCGTAGACCGAAAGCGGAAACGTTTATCAACGCGGTTGATGTAGTCGTGCACCTTCACGATCCGCCCCAATCTAGTACCGAACGTACGGCACCTCCGCGTTCAGCACACGTTCAGCTCGATGACGTCCTCGCCTTCTTGATCCAGCAATACGGGCGAAGTAGTAGATGAGTTCCGGCAGCACGACGGCGTGGTGACGGTTGTTGATGAAGAACAATCTCTGCAGGGCTTCGCCAAGCACTGCAGAAACTAGACGGAGGATAAACTAGAGGGTCGGGGTAGCCGGCACATGGCTTGGTGTATATTGATGTGTATTGGGTGCTAGCCCTACCCTTCTATTTATATGTTGAGCCCTGGGGTCGAAACTTGGAGCAAAAGCCTCCTCAAAGTGGGTTTTGCTCGAAAGGAAAGAGTCCCACTCGGACTCCAGGGCTAGACGCCAGGGTTCCCGGCGTCTACCCCTAGACGCCAGGGTTCCCGGCGTCTACCCCTAGACGCCAGGGTTCCTGGCGTCTAGCCTCTGGTCTCCGCAAAACTTCCTTTTGCACTTTCCTAAAGCCTCGTGGGCTTTCCCCTTTGGCCCAAATAAAGTGTTCTCGTACCCAAACACTTCGGGAAACATCCGAAACCCCTTTCGGTGAATTCCGGAACCCTTCCGGAGGTCAAACACTATTATCCCATATATTAATCTTTATCTCCGGACCATTCCAGAGTTCCTTGTCATGTCCGTGATCACATTCGGGACTCCGAATAACATTCGGTCACCAACATACATAACTCATTAAATACTATATCGTCAACGAACGTTTAAGCATGCGGACCCTACGGGTTCGAGAACTATGTAGACATGATCGAGACATTCTCTGGTCAATAACCAATAGCGGAACCTGGATGCCCATATTGGCTCCTACATATTCTACGAAGATCTTTATCGGTCGAACCGCATAACAACATACGTTGTTCCCTTTGTCATCGGTATGTTACTTGCCCGAGATTCGATCGTCGGTATCATCATACCTAGTTCAATCTCGTTACCGGAAAGTCTCTTTACTCGTTCCGTAATACATCATCTCGTGACTAACTCATTAGTCATTTGCTTGCAAGGCTTATTATGATGTGCATTACCGAGAGGGCCCAGAGATACCTCTCCGACAATCGGAGTGACAAATCCTAATCTCGAAATACGCCAACCCAACAAGTACCTTCGGAGACACCTGTAGAGCACCTTTATAATCACCCAGTTACGTTGTGACATTTGGTAGCACACAAAGTGTTCCTCCGGTATTCGGGAGTTGCATAATCTCATAGTCATAGGAACATGTATAAGTCATGAAGAAAGCAATAGCAATAAAACTAAACGATCAAGTTGCTAAGCTAACGGATGGGTCTTGTCCATCACATCATTCTCCTAATGATGTGACCCCATTGATCAAATGACAACTCATGTCTATGGTTAGGAAACATAACCATCTTTGATCAATGAGCCAGTCTAGTAGAGGCATACTAGGGACACTCTGTTTTGTCTATGTATTCACACATGTACTAAGTTTCCGGTTAATACAATTCTAGCATGAATAATAAACATTTATCATGATATAAGGAAATATAAAATAACAACTTTATTATTGCCTCTAGGGCATATTTCCTTCAGGAACAAGAATGAATTCGAAACCACTCCGGTTAACAAGAGATAGAAAGGAATCTCTACGAAGGAATTCGAGCAGCACTCTGGCTGAAACTAAAAGAAATAGCACACTGGTTGAACATGAATGGAATAGGACAAGAACCTGAGGAGATGGAACGATACTCGACGAGAGTAACAACACAAAGCCTCCGGAAGAATTGAAATAATGGAATTAAAAATAACGGAGAAGAAGATGACAACTTTCACGACGAGTGAATTGAAAGAGCATCTTTAGGATAAAGGTTTGGATGGAGTTGTTGAGAAAATCAACAACAAAAGAATAAGCTTGTTGTGGACTTATGGAAACATCTCACCACTTGAGGTGAATTATGCTGCAACCAGAATATTGATGAGCTGAGAAGAGCGAAGAATGCAAAACTCCACTTCAAAAGAATACGGAGAATTATTTGCATCTCGGGACACAAAAGAATAATGCTTGAGCTGCTCAACAAGAATTTGATGAACGGTTGAAGAATGAATTACTCATGATGAACCACCCTGAGAAACTCCGGTAACAAAAAGGATGATGTTATAGAAATGACGGATGAGAAGAATAAGATTAGAGCCTTGCGATGATTAAACGGGGTTCCGACGAGATAACCGAGAAAATTTGAACTCCGGAAAAGAAAAGATTAAGACAGTTGGAACTAGAATTTATTCATCAAGAATAAACTCCGAAGGGAGGAATTAAATCAACTTATAAAATGGAAAAAAAATGTTTTTTATATGAGCCCTATAAACCCTGGTGGGTACGTACTCCGTAAAATCAGATTTTCCCAAAACTAAGTCACTCAACCTTTATTTGCTTGTTTCCCTGCCTGCCTCCTTGCCTCGAACAGACTATGCGAAACTCCCCTGCCTGCCGTGCGGGAAAAGACCCGCCCTCGCCTTTTTTTAGTCTGGGTTTGTATCGACGGATCGCACGAAGCAGCAAAAACCCAAGCCGTGTTTTGTACTCCTCCGTCAACGCTCGCTTTCATGAATTATGTACTTCCTATCGCCGACATGTGGGACATATAGGAACCAGGTCGACGTGTCAAGCACCAAATAATAGTGCAGAACAGCAGGGGGGACGCACCCTAGTCGTACCGCCCTAGTAGTAGTAGTAGTAATGAGCAATGAGACGTCAAATCACAATGCCGCACCTTCCCAGACGGACGAAAGCAACCATTATTTCACACTTCAGTTCGCCATCATCTCAAACCACGTAGTATTGCTTCTGCCTCAAGAGGGACGCGCACATCACCTTGGTACATCATGACACGTGGGACCGCATGACAGGCCATGCTCCCCCGCCGATCCCTCGGTAAAATGACCTCATTTTTACTACTATACTTCATCCGTATCGGTTTACATGGCGTGCACGTCGTTCTTGGTTGAGAATTTAACTGGCTATATATGTGATGAACAGTATATGTTTAGAAACTACATCCACTTAATAATCCAATGATATACTTTTTGTGACATAGTAACTTAGATTTAGTTAGTCAAATGGATGACCTAGAACTACGTGCACGCCCTATAAATCGAGACGTCTAAAAAAACGAGATGGAGAGGGTAGTTCAGTACGTATCTTTTTAGATCAATATAGTCGGGATTCACCAAGGAGCAAAACCAAGTGGTAGGCTACACCTGTCGTGTTGACGTAGCGACTGAAGCAGGGTCAATCCGCACATGAAATGGTGACACACTTAACAGGACCCCTTTGGCCGACATGTGGCTCATCCACCGTCTTGTTCCATGTATAGTTCGGAGCAGCGGTTGGAATTGGAGGCACCCCGGTCGTAGCGTCGCAATAGTAGAAAATGAGCGATGAGGGGTCAGATCACAAAGCCCCACCTTTCCTGCATTAAGCTGGACGGACGAAGCAACCGTCATTTCGCTCTAGGGCGCAAGAGCATAAAGAAAAGAGAAAACCAATGATGCGTGCGGCAGCTACCTAGGGCAACCTAGGGTAGGGGTCTCCACTACATATCATTTTTTTATTTTTTTGAAAGCGCATCCACTACAAATCAGCTTCTCCCTCGTCCTCTTGAAGAAAACCGATGATGCGTGCGGCGGTAGGGTTTGTAGGAGTACTACTAGGGCGTGCGGGGCCACGTCATAGTAAACGGGAGACGGATTGAGTTCAAGTCGATGCCTTAAATATGTGTGGGCCGCTTGGTTTTAGGGGAACGAGGCAGCATTTTGGGTTCGGCGACCAGTGGAGATATAGTACGTACAAAAAATTGTGGATGTAGGTTCGACCGAAAGGCAATGATGCATGGCCCCTGCATCTTGATATACCCGGGGCCGCGTGAAATTTGCTACCCTACTCAAAACTGGTAAGTTACACATCCATTGAATGCATGAGATTTCGAAACCAAATTATGAATAAATACACATTATAGCATGTAAAGCTTTGAGTCATATATGCATAATGTAGATGTTCGTTTAGTTCTTATAGTTCATCTCATTCAAAATCAATTAGTTTTATAAAAATGTTAAGATTCATGGGGTTGTCCATTGTAAAGCATAAAGTAAAAAACAAATAATGGCAATTCATTTAGAAGAAGAAAAATCAATTATGATACGAAAGATTCTAGAACAAAGGAGAAGTGCTTGTGTTTTGAGGTTTGTGCATTATGCTTAAGTTGAACCATGGTGTCTTCTAAATTGTACATGTGGCAGATCTGGTGGAATGTTGATGATATCCAACGGCCAGTAGTGCTTGGATTTGCCATCTCTGCACTGTCGGATTAGCTTCATCCAGCGACCATCTTTCAAGTTATTCGCACACTATATAGTTCTTGTGCCGTAGTTGCATGTCTTGGAAAAAAGCTACTAGTGGGTTGTACTAGCTATTTAGGAATAGAATATGTATACATGGAAGTTGTAGGGAAAGAGATGACATTGAGTATCTCAATTCCTATGAGTAGGGATTGGAAAAGAGATGTCATTTGGTTGACATGATAGGAACTTTTCTATTGAATCTAGAGATGACATACATCTTAACTCCTATGAGGAGGGATTAGAAAAAATATGTAATTTGGTTCATATCATAGAAACTTTTCTATTGAATATAAGCTAATGTTTATTTTCTTTTGAAATTATGGGAGTATAGGAATCCATTCATATGAACCAAGTGGCTCTAAAGCTATAGAAATGATATCATGTTTAGGGCCTCTTTAATTCGTAGGATTTACAAAACGCAGGATTAGAAAAAACGTGGGATTGGGGTGGCATGTCATCTTGAATCCTGTATGATTCTATGAGTGTTTGATCGTGCACAGGAAAAACATAGGATTCTTTCAAAGAGGTTAGAGTGGATTGAAAATTTCCTATGAAATCTAGTGCAAATGAATCCTATGAAAAAGTTCCTATGGTTTACAATCCTATGAATCATACACCCCACATAGGAAACAAATCCTAAGGAATTGAATACTTCAAAATTCCTTTGAGAATCCTTTGAATCAAAGAAGCCCTTATTTCCTTTGAAATGTGGGGTATATGAATCTATTCCTTTGAAAAAATCCTATAAAAATCATATCATACAGAGTTCCTATGATATTCCTCCAAACCAAATGATGGTTGAAATTGTTGCATGTGATACGATGGCCTTTCTTTGTAGACTCATCCCCCGTCTTTATAGTTACCTCTCGAAGATCAATGAATATTCTACATGTGCAATTTGGTACACGAAAAGTCGGTAAAAGTTTGCGAGGTTCGAATTTTCAATAAATCTATATGCACTGCATTTTGGAACGGAGGGAGCATATGACAGTTGCTTACACTCATGTGGAAGATTTGTGTGTAGGAGGAGGGGCTGTTCTGTTAAATGACATGGCAAAACTGACACTGTCGGATGCCGATCTAACGGTTCTTACGGCGTTCGTCAGGAAAAGCCTTGTGGCGAACGTTTGTCGGATAATGATTTACGCAGACATGCATTGCATTTATATGTGCCCCCCTCTCTCTCACGCACACGCACCCTCCCGAGTCCTCTCGCACCCACCGTCTACCTGCAGGTAGACATCACACACATATGTGCTCTTCACACCCTACCCTCAGAACTTCTAAAAAACAGAAGACGTCGCGCACATTTTATTTTAGCTCACACGTCACACACTTATACTATTACTCTTGTGGCGAACGTTCTTTGGGCATAGTATATTGTACTCTCACAAAGAGAAGCGGTGCACGCACGCACTAGTTCTCTCACACCCACTCGCGGGTACACGTAGGAGAACATTTTTTTGAAGCTGGTATAACAAAATCACTCCACTATATATATAAGCAAGAGCCTTAGCGCTTTCTTTACTAGGGTTTCTCTCGTTCACTCTCTCATGCTCTCCAGATCTAAGCAAGACATAGGTGGCCACACTCTCTCTCAGCTCACAGCTGGTCACAAATCCGGTCGGACAACCTCGACCGGGGCAGGGGTGTAGGTGCATCGTTCACGCTGTCATCGGCGGCGACGGATGAGACCAACGGATGCCCGCGCATCCCGATCGGCGTCCGTGTCGTTCTCTCTGAGAGAGCGCCGGCTCAGGAGGGCCTCCGACCCCTTCTTCCTCCCTGCGGTATTGTGGCCAAGATGCGGCCTCCCGACGCCGTCTTTGCCACATGCGGACGACCGTCAGGTATATATTCCTTCAAAACCTGCCTTGCTCTACTGCCCCAGCTCCCCACTTGGCTTCGTGTGGATCTTTTTCTACTTCCGTCTGCTGTTCCAAAGCCACCTAGACTTTTACTATTATTAGAGGTAAAGCTATTTCATACAGTCGACTCTAAGAGTTGGTTCAAACAGGGAAGAAAGTGGGAAAGCTATAGCATGAATCTAGGACTTGGTTCTAAGAGGAAATGGGGGAAAGTAGTAGATACTGGCTACCCAACCGGTCTCTTGATTGGAAAGACGAAGAAAGCATGGTGGATGGAGAAGGGTGGGGGGAAGTGGACCTATCTCTTGGTTGAAAAAGGAAAGAAAGTGACGGGTGTTGGGGGACAACGCAAATGAGAATGAGCAGGTCTAGATTTCCTGTGCTCACATAGGAAAATGTCGACGAGGAGATAAAAAATGGGACAAATGCAGACATGATGCCTCAGTGTTTGCCGTTCTCGGCAACCACATCTGCCTCACCACTTTATGCCTCTGCTGTCCCTACGCCCATATCGCTACCCTTAATGTAAAATCACATGAAGCATTAAGCAATGCCACCTAATGTCACTATAAGTAATGGTCTAGTGCCGTCGATAAATTGAAGCAATGCCACCACCATTTTATTAAGTGCTTACGTCTTGCTTTATTTCCCATGAATTGTGTTTTTGCAGTTACACTTAAATCTCACACCGCTAACATTGCTTCATTCCAGTGGAACTGCACAAATTTGATTGCACATTTACTGGCCATGTGCTACTCTCATGACAGTAATACTAATGCTATTGTTCTGCATGTTAATCTAGTGGAAGTGTTGATGTGATGTGATGCTACTTACTTAAGGACACCTTCATACTGTCAATCTTGTGCCAATTATAACACAATAGATGCTACTGTTAATCATACGCCACTGCAAATATCTATCACTGTTTAAATAACCGTATTTCGTATTTGCGCAAACAGGGATGTCTGTATCCATATCGTTTCGGGATGTCTGTCTACGTATCGTTTCTATCCACGCAATCAAAAGCACACACCTCAGTTTTAGTAGAACTGCGCAAAATGAGATGGCTATCCCTCGTCGTCGTCCTCTAGCCACCTGTCTTCCAGGTATTCCTGCATTGGTAGTTACTAGGTAGAATGACCAACGCAATATAAAAGAAGTTTATTCGTACTTTTTTACTTCCTGATTGCAGTGTAGGGACGAGCAAAAACAACTACATCCTAGTGCGGAATGCACTTTCTAGTAGTTCATCCATGGACTGAGGACTAGCTGGCATGGCTGCACGATAGTTTTTTGGACAGGTGCGCGGACAAGAGGCATTGTGGTCTGCTTATTTCTGCAAATAGAGGTGCTTAAATTTAGTGGAATGCACAAGAATTTCAGCTGGTCAGTACACTACATGGCTCAGTTCAGCATTCCAGCTGAGAACACAATTATAATTGGTTATTCTGGAATGAGAGAACCTAACCCTGGATGGTGGCAGCAAGAAAAAACCAGAGTGAACTCCAGGAAATTTAAGCCTGCCGGCAGGCCCTTTGCTCAGAGAAGCCTTGCTTGTTTTTTCCTGATTTGTAAACCTTCTCACAACTTTGTCTTTTGCTGTGAACTAGTATATGTTTGTTATGTTCTATGAATCATTGAGATGTATAAAATTGCTTAACTTATGATTTTCAAGTTTTTTATGAAGCCGAGTTTAATGTGAGTGTTCCACATGAACGCTAGACTAGCGTGTGGACGTTTGGAATTTACATTGTGGCCTCAGTTAACTGCATGAACCACTGTAAAAAGATACATAGTTGCTTATATGTCAGACAACATATTGTTGATTGTTAGCTGGTCTATAGCCTAGTGTTGAAGCGGGCTGAGCCAATGTGCCATGTTTTGCACAACTTCTTACAAGTGGGGTAGCACCAACAGTGTTTACAAGTACTTATGTATACGTCGGCGCACAGTTCTCAAACGAGTACTCTATTTCATCAAAACTCACACTACTCATATGATAAAACTAGTGAGGACGCATCTGTTTCGGAAAAAAATATGATGATTCACGGGCACACAAAAGTAGCAGCAGTTCCCATAGACGGATTCAAACAGAGTACTAGCCCCAGAGGGCTCGATAATAGGCAAGGTTCGGATAACTAGACATAATCGAAACTACTATTAAACACTAGCTAGGGCAAGTATTTCATGCATCGATCTAATTTGGGCTGGACACAAGACGGACCTTACCATGAACATCATCGAGGATGTCCGGAAGCATCTCAATCCTGTGAACCTTCATGAAGACAACCTTGTGGCCTTGCCACTTATAAACTTGTTTGTGGAGGCATGCCACGTCATCTTCCTGCGTAAGCTTGACAAGAACAGTATGCCTCACAATCGAAGGAGTAGCTTTGAACTTCTTGTGCTTCAGTACACCCTGGACAACACGCCTGACAACAGTGAGGCTGGAATACAACTCTTCATTGGTATAAGCGCAAATGGCTTCCAGGATCCAACAGCCTAAAAACTCTGTTTTCCCAGTGCGTATATTCAGGTCATCCGCCTCATAGCGAGTGACATGTACAACCACACAATCCTTGTCTGCATCGAGGCTCTAATTGAAACAGAAACAAATTCTAAATCACTTTCCAGTATAAGAAACACACGTTATTTAAGCCACTATGTATAGCATGGCATCGAAGCTAATAAAATTTTGCATTATTCATCACCACATACTTAGATGAAAAACCACAATCGAGATCGGCACAGAAGAAAACACCTTGGGCAGCTCAGC
>LR738711.1:740974511-741031713 GCA_902687465.1 Secale cereale
GTTGACCATCTCAGTAGTGGCCGTGAGCGTATCTGGGGTCGGCTCGATGGCTGCCTCCATCTTCTTGGAGCTCTCTGTCTCGTGGGGATCAGCCTCCCGCGTCTGCTCCAATATCGGCAGATCTTTGCCTGGTCCTCCTTGGTCCATCATGAAACTGACGAATACTAGGAGACCACCGAAAGGGAAACACAATCACAATGACAATGAAACAAGAAAGAGAGTGAGGATCTTTTACTGCTTTGCAAAAGTTCTTTTTTTTTCTGAACGAAAATATACCAACGTCACGGATCCGCTTACCTTCCCTTCGTTGGGAGAGAAGAACAGTGGCATATGCGAGTGTTGCCTTTCATGAAGACGGTGTGGGAGAAGGGGATTCAGCGAAGAGTGAAATGATGGTTGCTTCGTCCGTCAAACTTAGACTGCGGGGAGGTGGGGTTTTGTGATACAACGGCTCGTTATTGCCGCGCTACGACCGGGGTGACTCTCCGCCTGGATACTGCCTTCTAATTTGGTGGATGGCATTTGGGCCCGCGCGCTGCATGGCCCGCATGTTGGTGAACAAAAGTATAACGGCATTCAGTAGAGGCAGACGTTTCGATGACCTAGGAGGAGCTAGAAGCGGTATTGTATCCACTGTACTAGTAGTAATTGTTTTTCTGGGTAGTTGTAGAGTGTCTCCACTGTACTAGTAGTAATTGTTTCTCTGGGCCCAAGACAAAATAGCCCATCCACCCTAGTAAATAGTAACAACGGGGCTGTGCGGGGGCTGTGGCCCATCTAGCCAGGGTTTTATTTATGTTTACCACATCATGAGCCCAGTTGTGTTTTTTTCTTACTGAAATTGGCTAGCCCAGTTCTATTTATTTTTTAAGAAATACCCAAACGAGGCCTACTTGCTTTATCAGCCCTGCTGGGCTGCAAATCTTTCAAGACGAGGAGAGTTTCATTCGGTTTGCCTAGAAATGAGCTGTACATTTTTAAAACACATCAAACTAGGAATTAGTTTCAATATTTTTTCATTACAAGATTTTAAATTCCATTGATTTTTATGCGTGGAAAATTATTTGGATTTTATATTTATATAAATTATTTTTCAAAATAGTTTGAATGTGAATCGATATTTCAGGATTAAAAACAGTTGACCGCACCGAAATATGCAAAAAAATGGTATACTTTTTAACCGTGGCAACAATATGGGGTGTAATGCTAACAAAAAGAAGATGGGCTCCAAAAAATTTCTGAAGAATTAGCAAATGGGATGGACATTATTAGAAATAATGCACACGAGAGCAGTGACTGTTGGATGTCCATCCAACGGCTGTCGTGCTTCTTCAATCACTGCTTTTCCTGCTCCAGCCGCTCAAACAAGTGCTGGCGGGACTGCCTGCTCCCTCCTCCCGTGGTCGGATATGCTCCCAAGCAGGCCTCACCGCCCCGCCGTACTCTCGTCGCTGGCCTAGCCATCCCTATACTCACCCACACCTACTATTTTCTCTGGGGACGGCAGACGAACAAGTAAACCCTCGTACTCCTCCACGTGGGAAACAACTGCTGAGTCTTCCCTGGCTCCGTGTCTTTCCCTTCCTAGGCCTCGCCGTCGTCCACCGCCCTGGTGCTCTCGGCGCAGCCTGGTTAACGTGGTCAATGAACGACATCCATCGGAAGTGGACTATGCGTGGAGAGGCTGACAGCTGGGTCCATGGCCACACGCAAGGAAATGCCTCCTTATTACGCGCAAAATAATGATTCCTCCACCTGACAGCAAGGACCCACGGGAAGGGCTTTTGTATTTCATGAAAACATGTCCCCCCCCCCCGCTGACAGGTCGGACCCGCCAGCTATATCTTCGCACGCAAGGAACTGCCTCCTTGTGACGCACAAAAAAAATGAATACCCCCTGCTAGCTGGGACCCACCATAGTGGGAGGCTGACTTGTGGGCCTACGAAGTTGACGGGGACAGAGGGCTTTGTCAAGTTAGTCAATATGAACAATTCTAGCTCCAGTGACCGTACGATGTCCATCCAATGGCCATAGTGCTTCTTCAACCTCTGGTCTTCTTGCTCCAGCCGCACAAAGCAGCGCCGGTCGTGCTGCCTGCTCTTGCCTCCCGTGGCCGGCTGTGCTGCCGCGGAGGCCTCACCGCCCCCATACTACTCCCACCGGTGGCCAGGCCATCCCTCCACTCACCCACACCCATATTTTTCTGCGGCGATGGCAGCCTCACACCGCAGCCAAACCAGTGAACCCTCGTACTCCTCTTCGCGTGGGCATCCACTGCCGCATCTTCCCCGGCTCCGCGTCGTCCCCTTCCTAGGCCTTGCAGTTGTCCACTACCTTGGTGCTCTTGTCGCGGCATGGTTAATGAGGTCAATGACCGACTTCCATCGAAAGAGTACTGTACGTGGAGAGGGTGATAGCTGGGTCCACGGCCGCAGCTGGGTCCACAACCACAGCCCAGTTTATTTGTGATTTGCCAAGTAAGTCGCTTTGTCAGGCCTGTTGGGCTGCAAATGTTTCAAGACGAGGAGAGCTTCATTCTGCTGGCCGAGAAAATGGCCCATCAGTAATGAGAAATGTGCTGTACATTTTAAAACACATCAAACCGGCAATTAGTTTCAAATTTCCTTTTTTCATTTCAAGATTTTAAATTGCATTGATTTTGATGTGTGGACAATTTGTTGGATTTTCTATTGATATACATTTATTTTTAAAATCAGTTTGAATGTGACTCAAAATTTCGGGATTAAAAACAGTGCGGACCGCACCGAAATATGCAAAATTTCGTATAATTTTTTAACCCTGGCCACAATATGGGCTGTAATGCTAACAAAAACAATATGGGCTCCAAAAAAGCCTTAAGAATTAGAAAATGGGCTGTAAATTATTAGAAATCATGGCAGATGGGCTATATGATGTTTTCCATAGATTTAAGGCTTTCCTAAAAAAAGGTTGACGCACAAGCAGTGACTGTTGGATGACCATCCAACGGCCGTCGTGCTTCTTCAATCTCTGCTCTTCCTACTTCAGCCGCTCAAACAAGCGCCGGCGGGACTGCCTGCTCTCTCCTCCCCGCGGCCAACTGTGCTGCCGCGCAGGCCTCACTGCCCTACCATACTCCCATCGCTGGCCTAGCCATCCCTGTACTCACACACACCTGCTATTTTCTCCGGGGACGGCAAACGAACCAGTAAACCCTCGTACTCTTCCGCGTGGGAAACAACTGCCGAGTCTTCCCTGGCTCTGTGTCATTCCCTTCCTAGGCGTCGCCGTCGTCCACCGCCCTGGTGCTCTCGTCGCGGCTTGGTCAATGTGGTCAATGAACGAGATCCATCGGAAGTGGACTGTACGTGGAGAGACTGACAGCTGGGTCCACGGCCGCACGCAAGGAAATGCCTCCTTATTACGCGCAAAATAATGATTCCTCCACCTGACAGCTAGGACCCACAGGAAGGGCTTCTGTATTTCGCAAAAAAACGCCCCTCCCCCCCGCGCTGACAGGTCGGACCCGCCAGCTATATCTTCGCACGCAAGGAAGTGCATCCTTATGACGCACAAAAAAATGAATACCCCCTGCTAGCTGGGACCCACCATAGTGGGTGGCTGACTTATGGGCCTACTAAGTTGACGGGGACAGAGGGCTTTGTCAAGTTAGTCAATATGAACGATTCTAGCTCCAGTGACCGTACGATGTCCATCCAACGGCCATAGTGCTTCTTCAACCTCTGGTCTTCTTGCTCCAGCCACCCATAGCAGCGCCGGTCGTGCCGCCTGCTCCTGCCTCCCGTGGCCGGCTGTGCTGCCGCGGAGGCCTCACCGCCCCCATACTACTCCCACCGCTGGCCAGGCCATCCCTCCACTCACCCACACCCCCTGTTATTCTGCGGCGACGACAGCCTCACACCGCAGCCGAACCAGTGAACCCTCGTACTCCTCTCCGCGTGGGCATCCACTGCCGCGTCTTCCCCGGCTCCGCGTCGTCCCTAGGCCTCGTCGTCGTCCACCGCCTTGGTGCTCTCGGCGCGGTGTGGTCAATGTGGTAAACGACCGACTTCCATCGGAAGAGTACTGTACATGGAGAGGTTGACAGCTGGGTTCACGGCCGTAGTTGGGTCCACGGCCACAGCCTAGTTTTTTGTTATTTGCCAAGTAAGTCACTTTGTCAGGCCTATTGGGCTGCAAATCTTTCAAGATGAGGAAAACTTCATTCGGCTGGCCGAGAAAATGGCCTATCAGTAATGAGAAATGGGTTGTAAATTTTTAAAACACATCAAACCGGCAATTAGTTTCAAATTTCTTTTTTTCATTTTGAGATTTTAAATTGCATTGATTTTTATGCGTGGACAATTTGTTGCATTTTATATTGATATACATTTATTTTTAAAATCAGTTTGAATGTGACTCAAAATTTCAGGATTAAAAACAGTTCGGACCGCACAGAAATATGCAATATTCCGTATAAATTTTTTAACCATGGCCACAATATGGGCTGTAATGCTAACGAAAAGAATATGGGCTCCAAAAAAAACCTTAAGAATTAGCAAATGGGCTGTAAGTTATTATTAATAATGGCAGATGGGCTGTATGATGTTTTCCATAGATTTGAGGCTTTCCTAAAAAAAGGTTGACGCACAATCAGTGACTATTGGATGTCCATCTAACGGCCGTCGTGCTTCGTCAATCTCTGCTCTTCCTGCTCCAGCCGCTCAAACAAGCGCCAGCGGGACTGCCTGCTCCCTCCTCCCAGCGGCCGGCTGTGCTGCCGCGCAGGCCTCACCGCCCCACCGTACTCCCATCGCTGGCCTAGCCATCCCTCTACTCACCCACACCTACTGTTATTCTTCGGCAATGTTAGACGAACCAGTAAACCCTCGTACAGTCGTACTCCCCTCCGCCTGGGAAACAACTGCCGAGCCTTCCCGGCCTCCGTGTCGTTCCCTTCCTAGGCCCCACCATCGTCCACCGCCCTGGTGCTCTCAGCGCGGCCTAGTCAACGTGGTCAACGACTGACATGCATCTGAAGTGGACTGTACGTGGAGAGGCTGACAGCTGGGTCCACGGCTGCACGCAAGGAAATGCCTCCTTATTACGCGCAAAATAATGATTCCTACACCTGACATCTGGGACCCAACAAAAGGGCCTCTGTATTTCGCGAAAAAACGTTACCGCCGCTAACAGCTCGGACCCACCAGCTATATCTTCGCACGCAAGGAAGTGCCTCCTTATTAAGCACAAAAAAAATGAATACTCCCCCTGTTAGCTGGGACCCAGTATAGTGGCAGGCTGACTTGTGGGCCTACTAAGTTGACGGGACGGAGGGCTTTATGAACTTAGTCAATATGCACGATTCTAGCTCCAGTGACCGTACGATGTCCATCCAACGACCGTAGTGCTTCTTCAACCTCTGGTCATCTTGCTCCAGCCGCCCAAACCAGCTAGCAAACCAGCGCCGGTCGTGCCTCGTGCTCCTGCCTCCCGTGGCTGGCTGTGCTGCCGCGGAGGCCTCACCACCCCTTACTACTCCCACTGTTGGCCAGGACATCCCTCCACTCACCCACACCCCCTGTTATTCTGCGGCGACGGCAGCCTCACACCGTAACCGAACCAGTGCACCCTCGTACTCCTCCCCGCGCGGGCTTCCACTGCCGCGTCTTCCCCGGCTCTGCGTCGTACCCTTCCTAGGCCTCGCTGTCATCCATCGCTCTGGAGCTCTCGGTGTGACTTGGTCAACATGGTCAAGGAACGGCTTTGCATCGGACATGGACTATACGTGGAGAGGCTGACAGCTGGGTCCACGACCGCAGCAAGGAAGTGCCTCCTTATTATGCACAAAATAATTATTCCTCCACCTGACATCGGGGACCCACCGGACAGGCCACTGTATTTCGCGAAAAAAATGTTTCCCCCTGACTCCTGGGACCAACCAGCTACATCTTCGCACGCAAGGAAGTGCGTCCGGGCAAAAAAACGATTCGCCCCCCTGACTGCTGGGACCCACCAGCTACATCTTCACACGCAAGGAAGTGCCTGACAGTCGGGACCCACCTGGTTGAAGCGTACGTAGCGTTGTCATTCTGGTCGCGAACGTGTACGTACATACTAGTCGATGTAGAGGCATGCACGTGTCGTAGTAGAGGCGCACACGTAGCATGTACACGTACATACGGCGGCCAGTATGCAAGAAGAAAATACGGCCACATACATACATACGGGCAGGGTCTCGAATGCCGCCTCGCGCATACGTACGGCCAGGGCTCGTGTACATGGCTGGGTCAGAACGGAGAAACAACATCGCGTCGTGTTCATGGGGAGCCAACCGGCTGGGTCGGAACGGAATGCGTCGTCGTCTTCATCGGGAGGGCTTGGATGGAACAGCCGATGGAAACGAGGCCTGGCGTACCGCAGAACGGAGGAAACGGCCTTGTGTTCGATCAGCCACTTTCTAAACGGGATCCTGTTCATCGGGAGGGGTCTGGCGTACCGCAAAATGGAGGAAACGGACCTCCTACGGTCGAAACAGGGGTCCTG
The DNA here is from genome assembly GCA_902687465.1 of Secale cereale. NCBI lineage: Eukaryota > Viridiplantae > Streptophyta > Magnoliopsida > Poales > Poaceae > Secale > Secale cereale. The sequence continues at coordinate 740,981,038 of LR738711.1, forward strand.
TTGATTGGGAGGGGTGTGGCGTACCGCAAAACGGAGAAAACGGACTTGTGTTGGAGCGCTACGGTCGAAACGGGGGTCCTGTTATCGGGAGGGGTGTGAAGTACCGCAAAACGGAGGAAATAGACTTGTGTTGGAGCGCTACGGTCGAAACGGGGGTCCTGTTCATCGGGAGGGGTGTGGCATACCGCAAAACGGGACTCCACGGGATACTATTCATCACCACCGTCAACCCCCTCCTGCCTCCGCGGGCTACTGTTCATCCACCGTCGACCTCCTCCAGCCTCCACCTGCGACTATTCAGCCTCCACCGCGTGCTACTCCACCGGCTACTGTTCAACCAGCCCTCTCCACAGGCTCTTGTTCATCCAGCCCTCCACGGGCTACTGTTCATCCAGCCCTCCATCGTCTACTGTTCATGCAGCCCTCCACGGGGCGGTCCTGTTCATGCAGCCCTCCGCGGGGTCCTGTTCATGCAGCCCCAACTGGCTCGATCGAACGGGGTCCTGTTCATGCAGAGGCAACACCACGGGGTCCTGTTCAGCCACCCCCACCAGGAACTGTTCATCTAACCCCCCTAGCAACGCTCACTGTTCATGTAGAGGCAGCATCGATTGGCTTCAGTTAGCAGCAGTAGCGAAGGAATCGCTCGATCGGGTTCAGTTAACAGCATTGATCGATCGCTCAGGTTCAGTAACGCGTAGCCTGCAGTGCAATCGCTCGGGTTTAGTTAGAGCCCGACACCTCGCTCGGGTTCAGTTAGAGCCCAACGCCTGGCTCCCACGGGCGTGCATGTACAAGAGAAATGCGCATCGCTCGCCCCGACCACCCACCGTAACCGGGAACACCCCAATATTTTCCTCGCCCTCGCTTCTACCACGGTTTTTTCCGTCATGGACGGCCCAAAGAATGTCATGCAGCTGCGTCTCCGGCCCGCCCAAGACGAAAAGCCCAATTTATGTCATGATTTTTTGTCATAGAAGTAGGACCCCACCACATCTATGATGATACCTTGTTTAGTCACAATTATTGTCATAGGACTAACATAAGTATGACAGAAAAAAGTTTTGTTTGGCCCAAAATGTCACGGATGTGTCTTTTTTTTGTAGTGCTAGTTTATGGGTTGCTTCGTAAGGGGCTGATTTGGATCCATATGTTTCATGCTATGGTTAGGTTTACCTTAATACTTCTTTTGTAGTCGCGAATGCTTGCAATAGAGGTTAATCATAAGTGGGATGCTTGTCCAAGTAAGGGCAGCACCTAAGCACCGGTCCACCCACATACCAAATTATCAAAGTAATGAACCTGAATCATATGAGCGTGATGAAAACTAGCTTGACGATAATTCCCATGTGTCCCCGGGAGCGCTTTCCTTTATATAAGAGTTTGTCCAGGCTTGTCCTTTGCTACAAAAAGGATTGGGACATCTTGCTGCACCTTATTACTTTTACTATTAAATACTTGTTACCAATTATCGTATCACAAAACTATCTGTTACCGATAATTTCAGTGCTTGCAGAAAATACCTTACTGAAAACTGGCTATCATTTCCTTCTGCTCCTCGTTGGGTTGGACACTCTTACTTATCGAAAAGACTACGATACATCCCTGATACTTGTGGGTCATTAAGACTCTTTTCTGATGCCGTTGCCGGGGAGTGAAGCACCTTTGGTAAGTGGAATTTGGTAAGGAAAAATTTATATAGTGTGCTGAAATTTACTGTCACTTGTCACTATGGAACTTAATCCTTTGAGGGGCTTGTTTGGGGTATCTTCACCCCGACCAGTAGAGAAAAGAGTTGCTCCTCAACCTACTGAACTTACTTAAAATGTTTGCTTTGAAATTCCGTATGATAGAGAAACTGCTAGCTAATCCCTTTACAGGAGATGGAACACTGCATCCCAATTTGCACCTAATCTATGTGGATGAAGTATGTGGATTATTTAAGCTTGCAGGTATGCCTGAGGATGTGATCAAGAAGAAGGTCTTCCCTTTATCTTTGAAGGGAGAGGCATTGACATGGTTTAGGCTATGCGATGACATTGGATCAAGGAACTATAATCGATTGAAGTTGGAATTTCATCATAAGTTTTACCCTATGCATCAGGTTCATCGTGATCGTAATTATATATATAATTTTTGGCCTCGCAAAGGAGAAAGTATCGCTCAAGCTTGGGGGAGGCTTAAGTCAATGTTATATTCATGCCCCAATCATGAGCTCACAAGAGAAATGATCATTCAAAATTTTTATGCTCGGCTTTCTCTCAATAATCGCTCCATGCTCGATACTTCTTGTACTGGTTCTTTTATGATGAAGACTATTGAATTCAAAGGGATTTATTGGAAAGAGTTAAACGCAACTCTGAAGATTGGGATCTCGACAAAGGTAAGGAGCCAGGTATAACACCTAAGTTTGATTGTGTTAAATCTTTTATGGATACCGATGTTTTCTGTGAATTTAGCACTAAATATGGACTTGACTATGAGATAGTAGCTTCTTTCTGTGATGCTACTCATGTTTATCTCCCTAAGGAGAAGTGGTTTAAATACCACCCCCCATTGAAGTAAAAGTAGTTGAACCTGTTATAGTTGAACAAAAGACTATCATTATAATGTTGATCCTATTGTTCCTACTGCATATATTGAGAAACCACCCTTCCCTGTTAGAATAAAGGATCATGCTAAAGCTCCAACTGTGGTTCGTAAGAGTAATACTAGAACACCTACACCCTTTGAGTAAATTAAAGTTGAACCTAGTGTTGCTATGGTTAATGATCTCTTGGTCGATAATATAGATGGGCATATTATTTACCTCCATGAGGGAGCTGCTAGAATTGCCAAACCTGATACTACTCATACTAGGAATAAACATACACCTGTTGTAGGCATGCCTGTTATTTCCGTTAAAATAGGAGATCATTGCTATCATGGTTTATGTGACGTAGGTGCTAGTGCGAGTGTAATACCCACTTCCTTATATGAAGAAATTATGCACGAAATTGCACCTGCTGAGCTAGAAGGTATTGATGTTACTATTAAGCTTGCCAATAGAGACAATATTTCACCAACAGGGATTGTTAGAGATGTCGAAGTCTTGTGTGGGAAAGTTAAATACCCTGTTGATTTTCTTGTTCTTGGTTCCCCACAAGATGATTTTTGCCCCATTATATTTGGTAGACCCTTCTTGAACACTGTTAATGCTAAGATAGACTACGAAAATGATATTGTTACTGTTGGATTAGGGGATATGTCTCGTGATTTCAATTTGCTAAATTTCGTAGACAACCCCATGATAAAGAATTTCCTAGTTAAAATGAAATGATTGGTCTTGCTTATATTGTTGTACCTCTTAACGATACCTTAGAACAATATCTGCTAGACCATAAAAATGATATGTATATGAATGAGAGAAGGGAAATAGAAGAAATATTCTTTAAATAGGGACCCTCCTCCACCCAAGGGTGATCCCATGTTTGAACTCAAACCATTACCTGATACTCTTAAGTATGTTTATCTTGATGAAGAGAAGATATATCATGTTATTATTAGTGCTAACCTTTCAGAGCAGGAAGAAGAATTTTTTTTGAAAACTCTGAAGAAGCACCGTGCTGCTATTGGATATACTCTTGATGATCTTAAGGGCGTCAGTCCCACTCTATGCCAACACAAGATAAAATTGGAAAAGGATGCTAAATCGGTTATTGATCATCAACGACAGTTAAATCCTAGGATGAAAGAAGTGGTAAGAAAATAAATATTGAAGCTCCTAGAAGCAGGTATAATTTATCCAGTTGCTGATAGTCAGTGGGTAAGTCCTGTCCACTGTGTCCCTAAGAAGGGAGGTATCATTGTTTTTCCTAATGATAAAGATGAATTGATCCCGCAAAGAATTGTTACAGGTTATATGATGGTAATTGATTTCCGCAAATTAAATAAAGCTACTAAAAAGATCATTACCCTTTACCTTTTATTGATCAAATGCTAGAAAGGTTATCCAAACATACTCATTTTTTTCTTTCTAGATGGCTATTCTGGTTTCTCTCAAATACCTGTGTCAAAAGAGGATCAAGAAAAGACCACTTTTACTTGTCCCTTAGGTACCTTTGCTTATAGACGTATGCCTTTTGTTTTATGTAATGCACCTGCTACCTTTCAACGATCCATGATGGCTATATTCTCTTACTTCTGCAAAAAGATTGTTGAGGTTTTCATGGATGACTTTTCCGTTTACGGAACTTCTTTTGATGATTGCTTGAGCAACCTTGATCGAGTTTTGCAGAGATGTGGAGAAACTATTGTTGTCTTGAATTGGGAAAAGTGCCAGTTTATGGTTAATGAAGGTATTGTCTTGGGCATAAAATTTCCAAAAGAGGTATTGAAGTTGATAAAGCTAATGTTGATGCCATTGAAAATATGCCGTGTCCCAAGGACATAAAAGGTATAAGAAGTTTCCTTGGTCATGCCGGGTTTTATAGGAGGTTCATCAAGGACTTCTCCAAAATCTCTAGGCCTCTGACTAATCTCTTACAAAAAGATGTTCTTTTGTCTTTGATGATGATTGTGTCGAAGCATTTGAAGTTCTTAAGAAACCATTGATATCCACATCTATTGTCCAGCCTCCTGACTGGAATTTACCCTTTGAGATTATGTGTCATGCTAGTGATTATGCTGTAGGTGCTGTTCTAGGACAAAGAGTTGATAAGAAATTGAATGTTATCCAATATGCTAGTAAAACTCTAGACAGTGCCGAGAGAAATTATGCTACTACTGAGAAAGAATTTTTAGCAGTCGTATTTACTTGTGATAAGTTTAGACCTTATATTGTTGATTATAAAGTAACTATTCACACTGATCATGCTGCTATCAAATACCTTATGGAAAAGAAAGATGCTAAACCTAGACTTATTAGATGGGTTCTCCTGCTACAAGAATTTGATTTGCATATTACTGATAGAAAGGGAGCTGAAACCCCCATTGTAGACAACTTGTCTAGGTTAGAGAATATTCTTGATGAACCACTACTTATTGATGATAGCTTTCCTGATGAACAATTAGCTATCATAAATGCTTCTCGTACTGCTCCATGGTATGCTGATTACGCTAATTACATTGTTGCTAAGTTTATACCACCTAGTTTCACATACCAGCAAAAGAAAAAGTTCTTCTATGATTTAAGACATTACTTCGGGGTGACCCACACCTTTATAAAGAAGGAGTAGATGGTATTATTAGACATTGTGTACCTGAGCATGAACAGGAACAGATCCTACGCAAGTGTCACTTCGAAGCTTATGGAGGACACCATGCTGGAGATAGAACTGCACATAAGGTACTGCAATCTGGTTTTTATTGGCCCACTCTCTTCAAGGATGCCCATAAGTTTGTCTTATCTTGTGATGAATGCCAAAGAATTGGTAATATCAGTCGACGTCAAGAAATCCCTATGAATTATTCACTTGTTATTGAACCATTTGATGTCTGGTGCTTTGATTATATGGGACCGTTTCCTTCCTCTAATGGGTATACACATATTTTAGTTGATGTTGATTACGTTACTAAGTGGGTAGAAGCTATTCCAACTAGTAGTGCTGATCACAACACCTCTATTAAGATGCTTAAAGAAGTTATTTTTCTGAGGTTTGGAGTCCCTAGATATTTAATGACTGATGGCGGTTCAAACTTTATTCATGGTGCTTATCATAAAATGCTTGCTAAGTATGATGTTAATCATAGAATTGCATCCCCATACCACCCGTAGTCTAGTGGTCAAGTAGAACTAAGTAACAGAGAGCTGAAATTAATTTTGCAAAAGACTGTTAATAGGTCTAGATAGAATTGGTCCAAGAAACTTGATGATGCATTATGGGCCTATAGAACTGCATACAAAAATCCAATGGGTATGTCTCCGTATAAAATGGATTATGGAAAAGCATGCCACTTACCTCTTGAACTAGAACATAAGGCATATTGGGTTATTAAAGAGCTCAATTATGATTTCAAACTTGCCAGTGAGAAGAGGTTATTTGACATCAGCTCACTTGACGAATGGAGGACCCAGGCTTATGAGAATGCCAAGCTTTTTAAAGAAAAAGTTAAAAGATGGCATGACAAAAGGATATAGAAGCGCGAATTTAACGTAGGTGATTATGTCTTGCTATACAACTCTCGTTTAAGATTTTTTACAGAAAATCTTCTCTCTAAATGGGAGGGTCGTTACGTTATTGAGGAGGTCTATCATTTCAGTGCCATAAAAATCAACAACTTTGAAAGCACAAATCCGAAGGTGGTGAACGGTCGAAGAATCAAACATTATATCTTAGGTAATTCTATAAATGTTGAAACCAATGTTATTGAAACTGTAACCCCAGAGGAATACATAAGGGACACTTTCCAGAATGATTCAGACTCTAAAAAGGAAGAGCTATGTGGTACGATAAGTAAACCGACTCCAAAACAGTTCTAATGGCATTTTTACTCCGTTTTGGAATATTTAGAAAAATAGAAAAATAAGAAGCAGTCTGGGAAGGACACGAGGCGTCCACGAGGCTGGAGGGCGCGCCCTATCCCCCTCGGCGCGCCCCCTACCTCGTGGGCACCTCTTGTGCCTCCCGGACTCCGTTTTCTTGCACGATACTTCTTTTGGTCGATAAAAAATCATTATATAGTCTCCCAAAGGTTTGACCACCGCACCACACGAATATCATCTGCTTTTGTTTCGAGCCGTGTATCTGACAGATCTAGATCACAATGACATCTTCAAGCACCCCCAAGGAAAAATTCTTCGAGAAGGTCATCAACCCCTACCTTGCGGAGGTGCTGCAATACCCTCAGGACATTGAGGTGCGTGAGGGTGTGCTGCACATCCACGATGTTGAGGGACCAAGAAGGACCGGAAGCATGGAGACAAGACTCGAGGCCATGAATCAGCAAGTTTTCAAGTGCCAAGGTATGGTGGAACGAGGACTCAACGCCAACCATATGATGATCATGGAGCTCACCAACAACCACAAGTTAGACGCCAAGATCCTTCAAGTAAGTTGTCATTCTTGCAACTCTCTAAATATGTATGATCTATTAGTGTGGAGAAAATAAACTTTATACGATCTTGTGATATGGAAGCAATAAAAGTGACGGACTGCATAATAAAGGTCCATATCACAAGTGGCAATATAAAGTGACGTTCTTTTGTGTTAAGATTTTGTAGATCCAACCATAATAGCACATGACAACCTCTGCCTCCCTCTGCGAAGGGCCTATCTATTATTCTTACCTTATAAGAGTCATGGTGATCTTCACCTTTCCTTTTTACATTTTATCCTTTGGCAAACACATTGTGTTGGAAAGATCCTGACATATATACCCACTTGGATGTAAGTTATCATGATCTATTACTGCTGCCATTACCCTTGAGGTAAAAGGTTGGGAGGCAACACTATAAGCCCCTATCTTTCTCTATGTTCGATTAGAACTCCGTACCCATAAGTATTGCGTGAGTGTGAGCAATTGTAAAGGACTAAATGATAGTTGAGTATGTGGACTTGCTGAAAAGCTCTTATTTTGAATCTTTCCGATGTTACGATAAATTGCAATTGCTTCAATGACCAAGATAATAGTTTGTTAGTTTTCAATGAAGTTTTTGATTCATACTTGACATTGTGAACAGATTGTTACTTTAGTGTAAGAGTCATATGACAATATATATATATACTAGCAAAAGAGCCCGTGCGTTGCAACGGGAGAGAAAATATAACACACGCTCGTAACTCAACAATCATCACTGAAGACCATAGTAGGTCCATCTCCTTTATTTTTGCAAGGCATCATATTTGTGTTGCCGATTGTCCTCCTTCTCACCCTCACCGGCGATGGCCTCATTGTTCACACAAAACAAAGAAAAAAACGTGTTTAAATATGGTTAATCCTAAGGCGTCTCTCTCCCTTTATCCTCCCTCTCTCTCTCTCTCTCTCTCTCTCTCTCTCTCGCTTTCTCTCACTCTCGCGATGAGAAATCTGTTGTTTTCCCCTGCGTCATTTTTCAGAGTATGCATGTGTAGTTATCGATGTTTTCTTTTCCCTATATGATTATAATGGAGTGTTTATTTGCAATCCGGATCGTCACCGGTACGAAAGAAAAATGGATCTTGCGCTATAAATTATAAGTTTGCTTCCAAAACAATATTTTAAAAATATTTAACACGTAAAATTAACATCATATTTGGATTCTACACAATTTTTTAATAAAATTTCATATACAATATGTAAAAATCGAAGTTACTGTTTAAAGGATACGTATAATTTAGAAAATCATTTGTTTGACTTAAATATATTCCAAAATAATATTTAAAAATACTGAACAGGTAAAAATAATCTCATATTCATATTCTACATATTTTTCTAATCAAATTTCATATATAACATGTTCAAATCCTAGTACGGTTTAAAAGATATGGATGATTTAAAAAACATTTATTTTACTTAAATATGATCTACTGATGAATTACCTAAAACATGAGGGGGGTTTTCAGAAAATGTAAAATAACGGTTCGGGTATGACTTAAATCCGGACAGCGGGTTGATTTCATGAAAATACGGGGACTTTTGTGTAAAATAAAAAAAATGATTCATTTTAACTTAAAATAGGACCGCGCGGTGAATTCTCTGAAGTAGAGGGATTTTTTTGAAAAATGCCATGACGGACCAGAAGAAACCCAATTTGCTTTATTATTAGGTAAATATATATGTTGTTGTTATTAGTTTGATCATGATGCATTCACGTCCGTATTTTATTTTATCGACACCTCTATCTCTAAACATGTGGACATATTTTTCGATATCGGCTTTCGCTTGAGGACAAACGAGGTAGAAGCTTGGGGGAGTTGATACGTACATTTTGCATCAGGGAGACACTAGGAATCAGACCACTGATAAATTTCTTCCATCAGACCACTCACAGACCATCGGATTAGTAGCATAATAGACGTTGGATCTGTACATGGGAGGCTAGGCTGTTTGTTAGGTTCCTTACTAAAGGAGTGCCTTTAATAACTTTTATTGCATTCTTCCAAACATTATTCCTTTCAAAACCAACGCACCTGATAATTCCTTCCGAAACCAATGCACCTGGTAAGGTCCTCCTTGCTGCTGCTTCGACCGCTCATAATCTTGTTCAAAAAGAAAAGAAAAGTGCGATTTTATTTTAGAAAGTTTATTCCGCGTTTTCTTTTGAGATGTCAGTGAAATTTGCTTCCAGTGCATATCAAATTTCATATGATATGGTGAAAACATGTACTCTGGTGTGTGATTTTATTTTGCTTCCAATGCAATAAAAAGTGCGTTTTGTGGCGTGATAATTTACTTGTATTGAAATCAATTTTTGGTTAGGCCTAACAAAAGTTTAGATCCGGCTTCCGTGTTACAAAATTTTGCATCCAAGAATTCCAAATGTGAAAATTTCGGTCTCATGCAACTTTTTTTATTATGTTAACCACACAAGAAAGCTTGGCTCTATCCCCAACAAAAGTGTTTCCATCACACAAATAATTTGCTTCTAACCAAACATAAATTTGTTTCCGCAATTCATTCATACGCCATCTTCATGTGCCACAAATTTGCTTCCTTCAAAACACCAATGCTACAATGTTTTTTAGTTCATACTGTATGTTTCCTATATACTATAGACTTGCTTCCCTTCATCTAGCATGAGATTTGGGGTCCGATCCAAGTGTTGCCGCGCTCCTTGCATGGGTCGTTCGCTTCAGCATAACTCTGCTTTGATCTGGTCCATTATTTCTGGTGAACCGAAAACATATAAAGTATAGTACACTGACAATTATAAAAGAAAAAATATGTAAGTAATCTATGGAAGCAACATACGTAGACCAAAGAAAATGTCATATCATATGGTGAGTGTGTCATATTACAGCAGTGAGAATAATGAGAACATTTTTTAGAAAAGAAGCAAGGGACCCTGAAGAAGCATATGTATTACTCCCTCCGTCTCAAAATTCTTGTCTGACATTTGTCCAAATACGGATGTATCTAGTTACACTTTAGTGTTAGATACATTCATATCTAGAAAAATCTAAGACAAGAATTTTGGAATGGAGGGAGTATAATTTAGAAACTCTGTAGCACGTAAGAAGCATGTCAATAGTGCTATGCCAACATAACTTGTCTCAACTGGAAGCATACTGAAATAACAATTATAAACCAGTCAGCTGATACCTAAACATATGCTGGTATGTTTAGAAGCATGATAGTACGTAAATGAAAAAAGGTTAGTAATGTAAACATGCCGGAGATGATACACATAAAGACAATCATAGCTAGATAGTAGTTGAACTAATTATTCAAAGGGATAAGTATATTTTTCGTCCTCGAACTCTTCCGAGAGTTTAGAATTCATCCCTCGACTTAAAGCCGGATAGTTTTCGTCATTCAACTATCAAAACCGGGTAGTTTTCATCCCTCACGCCGCTTCGGGCGGTTTCGGTCCGTCATGAACAATAAACCGACGAACATTAAATTCAAAAAATAGCAAAAAAAATCTGAAAATTTGTGGGATCAAAGTTCCTCGGGTGCGCAAGGTGCGTAATTTTTTTCATATTGTTTGGACATTCCAGGTGCTCATGACAAAGAAAAAATTGTAAATATGTACGTCGACGAACAGTAAATTAAAAAACATAGAAAAAATTTATGATTTTTTTTGGCATCGGGTGTGCAAGGTGCGTGCATATTTTTGTGCTCAAATAACATAGGAGGAGTTCTAGCAAAAAAAATAGTGCACTTTTACAAAGTTTCTTCCCTAGCCATTTTTTTTGCCACAAGCTCCCACAATGTCCAAACACATTGAAATTTTCCAGGCACATTGAGCACTCGAGCTGTCGAGCATCTTGTATGTCAACATTTTCAATATTTTTTATATTTTTTTGGAATTTACTGTTCACCGATGTACATATTTATGGTTTTTCCTTTGTCACGAGCTCCTGGAATGTCTAAATAGCACCAAAAAAATTAACGCACGTTGCGCACCCGACGAACTTTGATCCCACAATTTTTTTTATTTACTGTTCATCGGTTTACTGTTCATGCGGACGAAAACCACCCGAAGCGGCGCGAGGGATTAAAACTATCCGATTTTGATAGTTAAGAGACGAAAACTACTCGGTTTTGAGTTGAGGAACGATTTCTAAACTCTCGGAAGAGTTCGAGGACGAAAATTGTACTTATCCCTTATTCAAATGCATGGAAAGACAAATTGATAAACTTTGAAGCATTGCTAGCAAGGATTTAGAAAAATGATAAATCTGCGTATCTCAAATAACTATGGAAATGTAAGAAGCAGGAAGTAGTATTGCCTGATGGAGATACTAACCACAAGTAATGAAGCATGAATGGTATTGGTCAACCCAAATTTCAGTTATAATTGAAGCGAAGAAAATAGACCACAAAAATTATGCTGCCACAAATACATACGAGAGGCCGTTAAATTCACAAATTGGGAAGCTTGCCGCAAGGATTGGCATGTGCTGCCAGGCTACTCATAGACAGGAACACAAAGCCCCATGTTCCCTCCGTCCCAAAATGTAAAACATTTTTTTGACACTACATTAGAGTTAAAAAACGTTTTACATTATGTGACGGAGGGAGTAGTAAACAATCGATGGTGGAGGTGCGTCCGCAAGGTCGACCAAGGGCCGTGTCGAGTGGAGCGCTGCGGGGGATCCATCTGGGCGGCATTTTTAGATATGAGAATAGCATGAAGGAAGCATACCGGCAATGTGTTAACAATAGTGTTAACAAAAGTAGAAGAATGAATAAACCGAGAATAGTATGGGACTATGGAAGCAAATTACATGTTCCAATCTGAATAACACTGGTATTAGTAATAACTATGGAAGCAAATTACATATTTGAAGTTCCAGTTGCCGGTTGGATGAAAAATATGCTATATAAAAGATACCTACAAGATAAACTATATACGCATGTGTTCAAATTGAAGCATAGACCAATGGATATTGAAGCAAAACTACAATTATTTGGCCACCAAGGGATGGATGTTTTGAATCACCAACATATAGATTGATATGTATTATTATTTTTTGGCATTAGGAAGCAAGAAATTAGAGTCTAGAAGCATTTGTATAGCATTACAGATGCTACAAAACGAAGAAGCATGGACAGTTTTAGTTTGAAACAGATATATACTTGGATGGAAGCATGCAAATTTGAAATCATGTCGAAACTCATATTACCGCAACTATTGGGAATTGAATCAGATTATTGTGATTTGCACAAGAAATTAAAAAAAATTCGTAGATGACATAATGATCCATTACGCTTCGGATATAACAAATTTTATCGAAGCAAGCATTGCATCCAAACTAACAAAAATCAGAGCAGGAGATCAAATCTGAATCAAAGATGTGATTTATCAACCCTAGTTCTGGTGAGTACATACCTACGGGACGATGCCTGTGTCGTGCACGCAGCTTCCGAGCCAATACGGCGCACCAGCGCGGTGGGAGGGATGGTGATGGGGAAAGGTTCGGCGGGGAACCGGGGCAACGAAGGGGGCATGGTCGGCCGAAGGTGAGAGCAGGGATCGACGGAGCAGATGGGGGCGGGACGCTGCACCGGTGATATGGAGCAGTTGTTACCATCGCGAGATTTGGGTGCGGAGCTTGCGGCGGAGGTAGCCGTCGTGGTGGGCGCCGAGTTCACCCATGGATGCGAGATTCACTCACCCGACCTAAGCGTGGTGAGGTGGTTGGGATGGGGTAGCGTGCGAGATTTACTCGGTAGATGTATAGAATTGTGGGAGGGGATTGGAGATTACCTTAGAATATGGACCGTGGGATTAAAAGTGAATCAACGATGCCGGACCGGTCTGACCAAACTTTCGTATCAGACTTCTGATAAGAAGTGTTTCCCCTTCCATCATGCTTTTATGTTGATATTTATTGTACTATGGGCTATTATTACACATTATGTCACTATACTTATGCATTTTCTCCCTTATTTTACAAGGTTTACATGAAGAGAGAGAATGCCGGCAGCTGGAATTCTGGGCTGGAAAAGGAGCAAACATTGGAGACCTATTCTGCACAACTCAAAAAGCCCTCGAACTCCATGAAACTCCGTTTCAGAAAATATAAAAATATCTCGCGAAAGAAATACAGGAGGGGGGCACCCACTGTCAACGAGGAGGGGGGCACCCATCTTCTGCTATATGAGGTGTTTTCACCTGGAAAAAATCATAAGGAGGTTTTCGGGATGAAGCGCCACCGTCTCGAGGCAGAACCTTGGCAGAACCAATCTAGGGCTCCGGCGGAGCTGTTCTGCCGAGGATACTTCCCTCCGGAAGGGGGGAATCATCACCGCCGTCATCACCAACAACTCTCCCATCTTGGGGAGGGCTATCTTCATCAACATCTTCACCAGCACCATCTCCTCTCAAACCCTAGTTCATATCTTGTATGAAATCTTTGTATCAAAACCTCAGATTGGTACCTGTAGGTTGCTAGTAGTATTGATTACTCCTTATAGTTGATGCTAGTTGGTTTACTTGGTGGAAGATCATATGTTCAGATCTATTATGCATATTAATACCCCTCTGATTATGAACATGAGTATGCTTTGTGAGTAGTTACGTTTGTTCCTGAGGACATGGGAGAAGTCTTGCTATAAGTAGTCATGTGAATTTGGTATTCGTTCGATATTTTGATGAGATGTATGTTGTCTTTCCTCTAGTGGTGTCATGTGAACGTCGACTACATGACACTTCACCATTGTTTGGGCCTAGAGGAAGGCATTGGGAAGTAATAAGTGGATGATGGGTTGCTAGAGTGACAGAAACTTAAACCCTAGTTTATGCGTTGCTTCGTAAGGGGACGATTTGGATCCATATGTTTCATGCTATGGTTAGGTTTACCTTAATACTTATTTTGTAGTTGCGGATGCTTGCAATAGAGGTTAATAATAATTGGGATGCTTGTCCAAGTAAGGGCAGCACCCAAGCATCGGTCCACCCACATACCAAATTATCAAGGTAACGAACGTGAATCATATGAGCGTGATGAAAACTAGCTTGACGATAATTCCCATGTGTCATCGGGAGCGCTTTCCTTTATATAAGAGTTTGTCTAGGCTTGTCCTTTGCTACAAAAGGATTGGGCCATCTTGTTGCATCTTATCACAAAACTATCTGTTACCGATAATTTCAGTGCTTGCAGAAAATACCTTATTGAAAATTGCCTATCATTTCCTTCTGCTCCTCGTTGGGTTCGACACTCTTACTTATCAAAAGGACTATGATAGATCCCCTACACTTGTGGGTCATCAGCGCCCCACGATCATGGGGCGGGGAACGGTCGCTCCATTTGTCTTCTTAATTTCGGCTCGCCCGCCATGTGTCCCCCATGCCTCAGGAAGGGTAGATGATGGATACGGAGGGCACGAGCATTAATGCTGAGGAGGGAAGCCGGGCGTTGCTGATTGGAGCAGCGGGTCGGTCTTGATTCCCCTCGCCTCTGGAGGCCGAATTGATCGAGAGGGGCGGCCGCCCTTAGGTTGGGGGTCCGAGCCCCGGTTCTGCCCCTCTATAAAAAGGGAGAGGGACAACGTCCTTCCGCATTCATTTCTTTCCTGCTTGATCCTTTTCTTCCCCTCGCCATGGTTAGAGGGCACGCCGGTGCTCCAACGGCGGGGACGAGGGCTTCGGCCTAACAGCGTGTCCCCCTCCTCCGGAGCTCATGGCAGCGGAGCCCGCCGTGATTGGAAGAGGGAGGGGGCGAGACCGAGGCCGCCATGGCGCTCAGGGGAGAGGAGGACGGGGCGGCGCACCGGCCGCGCTTCTGCCAGCGGCTTTTCCCCCAATGGAGGGCCATGTCGGAGTACAACCCCACAAGTTCTTCATCAGGTTGTACAAGCCAGTGTGCGGCCACCTCCGCCTCTCCACCCCATTCGCTCGGGTAATGGAGCTTGACCCGCCATAGGCCTTGAGGCTGCATATGAGGGGCTGCGAGAACGGCGGCATGCGGGTCGACATCGACTTCCCCGGCCCTCACGTCAAGTACCTCCCCCATGGGTGGAAGACCTTTGCTCGTGCCCATAGCCTTTCGGAGGGGCACGTTATCCAGTTCAAATTAATGGAGAACGGCCTGCTCTTCGTCCAGGTCTTTGGGCGCTCGGGAACCCGCTTAGGGTGCTGCGTGAAGAGCTCCATCGACAGCGAAACCTCCTCCTTGAGCGACAGTGACGAGGAGGACAGCGATAGCGACGACGACGGTAGCATGCGGGAAGACGCCGATTCCGACTCCGGCTGACCATCAGTGGCAGCACCATCATCTGCATCGCCCTCCTCCCTCGGCCTATCATCTCGCCGAGGCTCATGCCCGCCATGCTCTCCATTGGTGCATTCCACGTTGCCTCTTCTTTGCCTTCACCTACCGCACCTGGGAGGAAAGGGGCAAGGACGGAGATTGCAAGGCGCTTATCTTCCTTTCAGCTTGTAGGCACTTGCTAAATCTTAATTTCTAAACAATTTAATCTTTCGAGCCCATGTCTGTGTCCTATAACATTCGTACTTGTATCAGCATGTCAGTGAAAAATATCAGCTTTGTCGGGGACCCGTGCATGTATACGTCCATGCAGAGGCGAAGTGCCTCTTTAATGCAAATAAACGAGTTCTCCCGGCAAGCCATCCTGCCGGTGCCCTCTGTGCCTGCTAGAGAATTACATCTGTCAGGTTGTAGACAAAGGGTCCAGCCCCTCGTCAATCTTCTTTTAGTAAAGGCTACTACGACCATTCTGACCGAAGCTGCGTTCGGGTTAGGGATAGGAGCACCTGAGTTCAAAAGAGAGTGGCGAGGTTTTCTAATGCACAAGTCACAGGTTACGAACATGAATGGGCAATAGGTGAACTTTATCTGTTTGGTTTGCCGAGGATCGTCGTGCTGGGCAGTCTTCCCATCTTATCGCCGGGGCTGGGTCCTTGGCGGAATCGAGCGTCCTTGCCGCGGCTGGAAATGAGAGAGGACATGAGCGTGGAACCTTGGCGGTCCATTAACATTTGTTGGAATCAAAAAGCAGTACAATATCCTAGATTAACATTTGTTTTAATTCTTCGCAGATTTTAGCAACTTAGTACAAGTCAAGCAATCAACCTACACATGCATTTGTAAGAGTATGGCAGCGGAAAGTAAAACAATTGCATATGAAGGTAAAGGGAGGATTTTGGAGGGAGCAAACACAAGTGTAGACACAAATGTTTTTGTCGTGGTTCCGATAGGTGGTGCTATCGTACATCCACGTTGGTGGAGACTTCAACCCACGAAGGGTAATGGCTGCACGAGTCCACAAAGAGCTCCACCCACGAAGGGTCCACGAAGAAGCAACCTTGTCTATCCCACCATGGCCATCGCCCACGAAGGACTTGCCTCACTAGGGTAGATCTTCATGAAGTAGGCGATCTCCTTGCCCGTACAAACTCCTTGGTTCAACTCCACAATCTGTTCGGAGGCTCCCAAGTGACACCTAACCAATCTAGGAGACACCACTCTTCAAAAGGTAATAGACGGTGTGTTGTTGATGAACTCCTTGCTCAAATGCTTCAAATGATAGTCTCCCCAACATTCAAACAGCTCCTCACATATTTGGATATGGTGGAAGAATGATTTGAGTGGAAAGCAACTTGGGGAAGTCTAGAGAACAAGATTTATGTGATAGGAATGGAATATCTTGTTCTCAACACTTGAGTAGGTGGTTCTTTCTCAGAACATGTATGATGGAAGTGTAGGTATGTTCTGATGGCTCTCTCCATGAGTGAAGAGTGGGTGGAGGGGTATATATAGCCTCCACTCAAAATCTAACCCCGTTACACACAATTTACCAAACTCTATGGGACCGATTCACAGAACTCGGTCAGACCAATTCAGTTCATAATGTGACCGTTAGGCATTTCGGTGGGACCAATATGATCTACTTAGTAGGACCGATTTCATTAGGGCTAGGGCATAACGTAATCTCGGTGAGACCGATTACACAAACTCGATGTGACCGATTTTGGTAATAAGCTTATAGAGAGTTGGTGAGGCAAACTCGGTGGGACCGTTTCGCTCGTTTCGGTGGGACCGAAACGTTACCAATGGGAAACAGAGAGTTTGCATTGTGAACTCGGTGGGACCGATCGCTCATCTCGGTGAGACCGAAATGTTACAAAGGGAAACAGAGAGTTTGCAATCCCATCTCGGTGAGACCGAGATCCCTTTCGGTGAGACCGAAATGATTATGGTTTTGTGGCAGTGGCTATGTCAAATGAACTCGGTGGTGCCAGATAGAACTTTTCGGTAGGGCCGAGTTTGACTTTTGGTTTGGGACATATGTGGATGTGGAAAAGTGTTTGAGGGTTTTGGAGCATATCACTAAGCACTTTGAGCAAGAAACCATTAAGCAACACCTCATCCCCTTCTAATAGTATTGGCTTTCCTATGGACTCCGTGTGATCTTGGATCACTAAAATAGAAAATGAAGAGTCATGAGCTTGAGCCAATATGTGTCCTTATAGCATTTTGAAGGGTCCACATTCCTAATCCATGCCATGCCAATCATTGAACTTTCCTGAAATATCATCTTGAGATAGCATTAGTTCAATGAGCTATATGTTATTAGTAATTACCAAAACCACCCAGGGATAGTTGCACTTTCAATCTCCCCAAATTTTGGTAATTGATGACAACATATAGATCAAAGCTTCGACAAACGATAATAAGATTTAAATACATCGTCGCTTTGAGAAGTATGTGATAAGCAAGTGCTCCCCCTAAATTTGTGCATTATTTAAAATTTGCCTTTGAATGCAAATGCACAATCGATCAGGATCATGGGTTACTCTTCCATGTCACATACATCTTGGTGGAGCGCTCAAAATGATATAAACTGAAAACATGCACTCATCACCAAGCAAAGTGAATGATCATATAAGGATATAAAAGATAGTATCATCTAAGCAAGCATTAAGGTAGCATATGATCAATCACATGATGAAACAAGTATCTCACACACGGACATAGAGTATCAAGCAAACAAACAAATGAAGTTCAAACCAAAATCAAGAGAGATCAAGAAGCAAAACACTCTCTCTCGAAGCCTATGATCTATACATATTTCTCCCCCTTTGGCAACAAGTTACCAAAAAGTTTGAAAATGCATAGTGCTATGCGTCTCTCGGGATTGGTCTTCGGGAGGTGGTGTAGAGAGAACTCCAAGGACGAAGGCTTCAGATGACGTAGCTAGAGCTGGTGGAGTGGCTGCTGGAGGTGGAACTGAAGCTGTGGCTGCTGGTACTAATGTTGTAGCTCTCGTTTCAGGTACTGGCACTGCACCAGACCTCTGACCTCTAGGCACTCGCTGAAATGCATCTGTGGTAACCTGCCCTCTCCTCTCCTCTACTTCCTCCTAGAGCTGCTCAACTACAGTCCGTATCTCTGTCACTTTCAGATCAAGAGGATAGAACTTGGTTTCAATGATCCTCTCCAAGCTCTCCTGATTCTGAATCAGGGTGGCCAATCCCTTCTCAATCCTCATAGTTGCTTTAATCAGATATGCCATTTGATCTTGTTTGGATTTGAGAGACACTTGAGATGCTTCTGCAGCACTTGGCATCTTGGCAGCTTTCTCAGCTCTAGCTTTCTCTCTTCTCATGTGCTTGCACTGAAGATGGCTCATTCTCATCCATGACAACTGTGTTGTCCTCAAAGTCTGGATATAGGGGCAGATGTTTCTTGTCCAACAAGTATATGCATGTGCCCATCTTGGAGTTAATGAGCTCTTGAATGTGTGGAGCGTACCCACATGATCTCTTCTGATCTGCAGCAGTCCTCTTGATTGTTTCAACAATCAGACTCATGACTTTGAATTTCTGAGGCACATCAAAAATATGCAGCAAGTTGATTGAATGGCCTCTGATCATCTTGTGATCTCCAGATTTGGGCAACAATGTATGCCTCAAGATAGTGTTGATAGTGGGTAGACCAGACAGTAAGAAATGCACAGATCCAAACTAGTGTGTTTCCAATGCATCATCAGGGATCTCCTTGTACATATTTGTCGTAGAGTTGTGGTCTTGCTTCTTGTAATACATATCCAAATCATCTTCATGATCTTCAGGGGCATTAATCAGCTTAGCCCACTCATCAACAGTTGATTGGTACCTTGTACCTTCAGACATCCACACAATTCTACCACAAGGATAAAAGTGAGCTATGGAGTAGAATTGCATGATGAGTTCATCATTCCATTTGGTCAACTCCTGACCTACAAACTTGTCAACACCACATGCTTTGAAGCTTTCAATCACATTTGAAAAGTGATCTTCATTGTTCTTGATGAAGTCCCAGTCAACCCATCTCATGTCACACACTATGGGCTTCTTGTCAAGCAGGACTGTCTCATAGAAATCTTGATGTTCTTTGGTATGAAACTTGTAGTCCACAACAGTCCTTCAACTCACAGCATATGGGTCAGTCTGTCTCCATCTTCTGAGACCTGCATCTTTCCTCAACTTCATGTCCTCAACAACAATATGACTATTGTCATGGTCAAGGATCTTGGGCTTCAACTTTCTGAGCACTTGGACCTCAGCATCTTCATCAACTTCAGGTACTGGGGCCTTGTTCTTCTCTAAAGCTGGAATGTTTCTTGTGCTCCTCTTGGGTGCTGACTTGGTGGCTTGAGCAGCTTTGGGAGCTGTCTTGGGCTTTGAAGGAGCAAGCCCATACTTGATAGCATCTCCCATGAGCTTCTGAGCTTTAGGTGCTGGTGCAGCAACCTCTTCATCTTCTGCTTCAGCCTCATCATCATTCCTCATGGATGGCTTGCCAATCACTCTGGCTGTTGTCTTTCTAGCTCTCTTCTTTGTACCTGCTGGTTCATCATCTCTTGATTCAAGTGTGAACACCATAGTCTCTTGAGTAGATGATCTGGCCTTTGACATAGGAACTCTCTTGGAAAGTGCCTTCTTTTTCAGACCTGGCTTTGTTGTAGTAGTTGTGCCATACTCCTTCCTGAGCACCTTCTTCTTTGAAGTGGCATCATCATCAACAAAATCCTCATCCTGAGTATCTGAGGTTTTCTTCTTTCTGGTCTTGGTAGCTGCCTTGGGCAAGTTACTTGGAGTGCTCCTGCTACTCTCATAGTAGCTGCTATTTGAGAGACTAGAGCCCTCACTCAAGTTAACTTGCTCCTCTGAAAAATTATTTCTATCACTCTGGTCGGACATCTTGGCACTGCAAACTGAAAGCTGACCCTGTGAATAGATGTAGATGAGATAGAGTGGATGAGCATCACAAAGTGCAGAATTTTTGCAAAAACAGATGACTCAAAAAGCTTAGTTTTAGTTCTCTACAGAATGCATTTCAGAGCTACGATTTGTTAAACTCGGTGATACCGAAGCAATTCTGGAACCTAAACAAGCGAACTCGTTCAGACCGAGTCACAGTTCGGTGGCACCGATATTGCTACGGTTTCACACAGAGTTGATCTCGGTCACACCGATTTGCAATTTTCGGTCAGACCGAAAATCACTTGTGCAATGGCCTAAGCCAAATCGGTGAGACCGATTTGTCCAACTTGGTCGGTCCGAGATGAGTTCGGCGGAGACCTAACCCTAAATTTTTCGAATCAAAACTACTTTCTACGGTATTTTTTCTTGATAAGATAATTTCAATCGTGGCAAGAATCATGGCAAGACAATGTGATATGAATCGGAGTTAATGAATAGCACAAAGGATCAAGTTCACACCCTAACTCGGTGGTGAATGATAACCCACAAGTGTAGGGGATCAGTTGTAGCCTCTTTCGATAAGTAAGAATGTCGAACCCAACAAGGAGCTAAAGGTAGAACAAATATTCCCTCAAGTCTATCGACCACTGATACAACTCTACGCACGCTTGACGTTTACTTTACCTAGAACAAGTATGAAACTAGAAGTACTTTGTAGGTGTAACGGTATAGGTTTGCTAGAATATAAAGAGCACGTAAATATAAACCAGGGGCTGTTTTAGGTAAAGAAGCAATAAAGTTAGTATAGCGAGTGTGGAAAAGTGGTGGTAGGAGCTGCGAAATTGTCCCTAAGCAATTGACTACGTTACTAGACCGATAGCAAGTTTTATGTGGGAGAGGCCACTGCTAGCATGTCATTCCTGACTCGAAATTCTATGCACTTATGATTGGAACTATTAGCAAGCATCCACAACTACTAACGTTCATTAAGGTAAAACCCAACCATAGAATTAAGATATATTGGTCGCCCTTCAATCCCGTATGCATCAATTTCTACGCTAGGTTGAAGCTTCTGTCACTCTTGCCCTCCAATACGTAGTCCTATCAACATACAACTAACCCTATGGTGTGATCCATGCGTGCGCTCATATGATGGGCACCAAAGGACAACAACATGACCACAAGCAAATTAAATAAATCATAAAAATTCACCAATCACCGATAGGACAACGAAAATCTACTTAGACATCATAGGATGGCAACACATCATTGGATAATAATATGAAGCATAAAGCACCATGTTCAAGTAGAGGGTACAATGGGTTGCAGGAGAGTGGACCGTTGTAGATAGGTGGGGGAAGGTGATGGAGATGTTGGTGAAGATGACGGGGGTGTTGGTGTAGATCACCGTCACATGATGATGGCCCCGGTGGCACTTCGGTGCCACCGGGTGAGAGGGGGAGAAAGCCCCCCTCCTTCTTCCTCTTCCTTGACCTTCTCCCTAGATGGGAGATGGGTTTCCCCTCTGGTCCATGGCCTCCATGGCGGCGGAGGGGCGAGAGCCCCTCCGAGATTGGATATGTCTCTCTGTCTCTCTCTGTTTCTACGTTCTCAGATTCTGGCCCTTCACCATTTCTTATATTCCTGGAGATCTGTAACTCCGATTGGGCTGAATTTTGGACACAATTTTTATCCAGATATTAGCTTTATTGCAGCGATTGAAGGGTATCAACTGCCTTACAGAGTGGCCACGAGGGCCCAGGGCACGGCTGCCTCCCCTGGGCGCGCCCCTCACCCTCGTGGGCCACTCGGGCATCATCTCACGTTGGTTCCGCTTCCCAAAATTCACATATATTCCAAAAAAAATATCCCTCCATTTTTATCCTGTTTGGACTCCGTTTGATATGGATATTCTGCGAAACAAAAAACATGCAACAAACAGGAACTGGCACTAGGCACTGGATCAATATGTTAGTCCCAAAAAATAGTATAAAAAGTTGCCAAAAGTATATGAAAGTTGTAGAATATTGGCATGGAACAATCAAAAATTACAGATATGACGGAGACGTATCAGCATGCCCAAGCTTAATTCCTGCTCGTCCTCGAGTAGGTAAATGATAAAAAAGATAACTTTTGATGTGGAATGCAACCTAGTATAATCTTGATCATGTAATGTAATCATGGCATGAATATTAAGACACACGTGATTCAAAGCAATAGTCTATCATTTGACATTAAGAAAATAATACATCAAGCATACTAATAAAGCAATCATATCTTTTCAAAATAACAAGGCTAAAGAAAGTTATCCCTACAAAATCATATGGTTTGGCTATGTTCCTCTTTACCACACAAAGTATTTAAATCATGCATAACCCCTGGTTTTAGCCAAGCAATTGTTTGATACTTTAGTATTCTCAAACTTTTTCAACTTTTACGCAATACATGAGCGTGAGCCATGGACATAGCACTATGGGTGGAATAGAAGGTGGTGATAGACAAAAGCAGGGAGAAAGTCTCACATCAACTAGGCAAATCAATGGACTATGGAGATGTCCATCAATCGATATCAATGTGAGTGAGTAGGGATTGCCATGTAACAGATGCACTAGAGCTATAAGTGTATGAAAGCTCAAAAAGAAAACTAGTTGATGTGCATCAACTTGCTTGCTCATGAAGACATAAGGCATTTGAGGAAGCTCGTCGTTGGGATATACAAGCCAAGTTCTATAATGAAAATTCCCACTAGTATATGAAAATGACAACATAGGAGACTCTCTATCATGGAGAACATGGTGCTATGATGAAGCACAAGTGTGGTAAAAGGATAGTAACATTGTCCCTTCTCTCTTTTTCTCTCATTTTTATCTTTTTTTATCTTTTTTTATTTTGGGCTCTTTGGCCTCTTTTTTTAGTGGGCTTATTTGGCCTCTTTTTTTATTTGGGCTTCATTAGCCTCTTTTATTTTTTATAACCTCAAATGGAACAATAATGATGATCATCACACTTTTATTAACTTACAACTCGATACTAGATCAAAAATATGACTCTATATGAATGCCTCCGGCGGTGTACCGGGATGTGCAATGATCTAGCATAGCAATGACTTCAAAAAACGGGACAAGCCATGGAAACATCATGCTAGCTATCTTACGATCATGCAAGGCAATATGACAATGATGGTGCATGTCATAATAAACTAAACGGTGGAGTTACATGGCAATATATCTCGGAATGGCTATGGAAATTCCATAATAGGTAGGTATGGTGGCTGTTTCGAGGAAGGGTATAAGGTGGTTTGATGCACCGGCAAAAATTACGCGGTACTAGAGTGGCTAGCAAGGTGGAAGGGTGAGAGTGCGTATAATCCATGGACTCAACATTAGTCATAAAGAACTCACATACTTATTGCAAAGATTCATTAGCCATCAAAACAAAGTACTACACGCATGCTCCTAGGGGAAGGGTTGGTAGGAGTTAACCATCGCGCGATCCCGACCTCCACACAAAGGATGACAATCAAAAAATAAATCATGCTCCGACTTCATCACATAATGGTTCACCTTCTGTGCATGCTTCGGGAATCACAAACCTCAACACAAGTATTTCTACAATCCACAACTACCCACTAGCATGACTCTAATATCACCATCTTTATATCGCAAAACTATTGCAAGGAATCAAACATATCATATTCAGTGATCTACAAGTTTTATGTAGGATTTTATGACTAACCATGTGAATGACCAATTCCTGTCAACTCTCTAAATAGATATAAGTGAAGAAAGAGAGTATTAATTCTTTCTACACAAGATATGCCCACACTCTAACAAATATAAGTGAAGCAAAAGAGCATTGTACAAATGGCAGTTTTCTATGTGAAGAGAAACATGTAATCCAAACATCAAATGATATAAGTGAAGCACATGAAGCATTCTATAAAGCCATACTCAAAAGATATAAGTGAAGTGCAAAGAGCATTCTATAAATAAACCAAGGACTATCTCATACCATCATGGTGCATTTATTAAAAGGAAAATAAAAATCACACGACGCTCCAAGAGTTTACGCATATCATGTGAACGAAACGAATCCGAAAACATACCGATACTTGTTGAAGAAAGATGGGATGCCTTCCGAGGCATCCCCAAGCTTAGACGCTTGAGTCTCCTTGAATATTTACTTGGGGTGCCTTAGGAATCCCCAAGCTTGAGCTCTTGCCACTCCTTCTTCTCCTCATATCAAGACCTCCTCGATCTTCGAACACTTCATCCACACAAAACTTAACCGAACTTTTAGTGGCGGGGTTAGTGCATAGGATCAATAAAATCCCATCATGTACTGCTCTAATATTATTGTATAATTATAAACAAACCTTACCCACTATATGCTATCACAATTCTATGGCCCCAAGTCAAGAAGGCTTCAACAAGAATTCAAACATATGCAAATAATGAAGCTATAACAGCAATCTATGAAAACAAGACAGTCTGTAGTAATCTGAACATTAACCATACTTCTGTAACTCTTATAATTCTGAAAAAATTAGGAAAAACCAACAATTTGTATAGCAAGACTTTGCAAATATTTCAGATCCTTTCGACATTCCAGCAAAAAATGTAAAATCGCGCACTACATCCAAAGGTTCTGTTTTTGCACCGCACAAACCAACAAGCAGTTTAATCATCCTAAAGGAAAATCTTGGCACATTAATTTTATAATACAATGGAATTGTACAAGGGGATAATTATTTTTGTTGAAAAGTTTCTGTAATTCGATATTTGCAAATTTCCATGGGCATGAACAAGTTCAAGGAGCTCCCCCATTTCAACGGTGCTCATCCTTCTTACTTTCATTCTTCTTTTTGAAAAAAATTTAGGTTCCCCTCTTTTTTTAACTTTATAAAAGCACACAACAGAAATAAATAACTCTCTAAAATTTCCGGGTTGTCTCCCTGGCAGCGCTTCCTTTAAAGCCATTAAACTAGGCATATAGTGCTCAAGTAATGGATCCACCCGGATCCTAAGGTATATTAAAGCCAATTTTAATTAGCAATGATTTGGCATTTAGTAGTGAGCACAAAGTGATATGTGTCATGCAAAAACGAAGTCTAACTCTCTTCCTATGCATAGGAATGTCATACAAGAACAATTCATGCACATCAAGTAAAGGCCAATGCATATTATAAGCAGTTTCTTGCAATTTTATCGTGTTGGAAACATAAAGAGGCGGAGATGTAGTTCCTCTCTCATAATAATTGCAAGTAGGAGCAACGAGCACATGCATATTATAATAATCAAAAACATCATGTGCAACAGAAAAAGGCAACCCATCAATATAATCCTTAATAAGCGCAAACTTCTCTGATATAGTGTAGTTTGGAGAATTCAAAAAGATAATAGGACTATAATGGGTGGGTGCAATATCAACTATCTCATGTTTAACATAAGGAACTGTAGCAAGTTCATCTCCATAAGCATAATTCATATTGGCATCTTGGACACAAGCATAGCAAGCATCATCAAAAAGGGATATTTCAAAAGAATCAACGGGATCATAACAATCATCAAAGCATTCATCCTTCGGTAAGCACAAAGGGAAATTAAACAATGTGTGGGATAAAGAGTTACTCTCATTAGAAGGTGGGCACTGGTGATCAATCCGCTCTTCCTCCTTTTGTTCTTCGCTCTCCTCCTCATCTTTTTCATCCAATGAGCTCACAATGTCATTAATTTCTTCTTCCATAGACTCGTGCCTTCTTGGATAGCGGAGACATTCTCAATAAACGCATCAATATTAGCATTGTATTCATAATTCTCATAGCAATATTTAAGTATAGCAAAATTTCCAGGTCTGTAAACAGCATCATCAAGATTTTCAAACTCTTTAAACATAGATTCAATTTCATAAGAACACATAAAAGCAATGAATTCTTCTATATCATCCACATCATAGTAATCATATATACCATTAGCATAAGAAGCCAAGGTTTTATCGTCATTAAATTTCCATGAAAAGGGAAAGTGTGGAGCCTTCATCCTAGAGCAACAAGTATAATCATATCTCAAGCATAGTTGCCGAGCATACCAATGCAACATATGAATCTGATCCCATAATAGTTTCCCTTTTTGTGTCAAGCGATAAACCCTAAAGTATTCACGTTGATCCAACGTTACTCCCATTATATAGTTGAATGCGGTTTTCTCAGGATTATCAGAGTAGTACATAATATCTTTCACATAATGAGCATCGAGGGTTTTAGGAGGTTCCTCATCTCCATGAGTAGCAATTACACCTATTTTATTTGGTATTTCGTGTTCCATATCCATAACAAAAGATACAGAACACTTAGAACAGCAAATAAAATCTACTTAGTGATAAAGCAAACAAGCACACACGAGAATATTCACCCCACGCTATTGCTCCCCCGCAACGGTGCCAGAAAAAGGTCTTGCTAACCCAAAAGTCTAGGGGATCAGTTGTAGCCTCTTTCGATAAGTAAGAGTGTCGAACCGAACAAGGACCTAAGGTAGAACAAATATTCCCTCAAGTTCTATCGACCACCGATACAACTCTACGCACGCTTGACGTTTACTTTACCCAGAACAAGTATGAAACTAGAAGTACTTTGTAGGTGTAACGGGATTGGTTTGCAAGAATATAAAGAGCACGTAAATATAAACTAGGAGCTGTTTTAGCTAAATAAGCCATAAAGTTAGTATAGCGAGTGTGGAAAAGTGGTGGTAGGAGTTGCGAAATTGTCCCTAAGAAATTGACTACGTTACTAGACCGATAGCAAGTTTTATGTGGGAGAGGCCACTGCTAGCATGTCATCCCTGACTTGGAATTCTATGAACTTATGATTGGAACTATTAGCAAGCATCCACAACTACTAACGTTCATTAAGGTAAAAGCCAACCATAGCATTAAGATATATTGGTCCCCTTCAATCCCGTATGCATCAATTTCTATGCTAGGTTGAAGCTTCTGTCACTCTTGCCCTCCAATACGTAGTCCTATCAACATACAACTAACCCTATGGTGTGATCCACGCACGCGCTCATATGATGTGCACAAAAGGACAACAACATAACCACAAGCAAAATAAATAAATCATAGCAATTCACCAATCACCGATAGGACAACGAAAATCTACTCACACATGATAGGAGGGCAACACATCATTGGAAAATAATATGAAGCATAAAGCACCATGTTCAAGTAGAGGGTACAACGGGTTGCGGGAGAGTGGACCGTTGTAGATAGATGGGGGAAGGTGATGGAGATGTTGGTGAAGATGACGGAGGTGTTGGTGTAGATCGCCGTCACACGGTGATGGCCCCGATGGCACTCCGGTGCCACCGAGAGACAGGGGGAGAGAGCCCCCTCCTTCTTATTCTTACTTGACCTTCTCCCTAGATGGGAGAAGGGTTTCCCCTCTGGTCCATGGCCTCCATGGCGGTGGAGGGGCGAGAGGCCCTCCGAGATTGGATCTGTCTCTCTGTCTCTCTCTATTTATGCGTTCTCAGATTCTGGCCCTTCACCATTTCTTATATTCCCGGAGATCCGTACCTCCGATTGGGTTGAATTTTGGACGCGATTTTTATCCGGATATTAGCTTTCTTGCAGCGAAAGAAGGGCATCAACCGCCTTACTGAGTGGCCACGAGGGCCTAGGGCACGCCTGCCCCCTGGGCATGCCCCTCACCATCGTGAGCCACTTGTGCATCATCTCACGTTGGTTCCGCTTCCCAAAATTCACATATATTCCAAAAAAATCTCCGTCCGTTTTTATCCCGTTTGGACTCCGTTTGATATGGATATTCTGCGAAACAAAAAACATGCAACAAACAGGAACTGGCACTGGGCACTGGATCAATATGTTAGTCCCAAAAATAGTATAAAAAGTTGCCAAAATTATATGAAAGTTGTAGAATATTGGCATGGAACAATCAAAAATTATAGATACGACGGAGACGTGTCAGTGAACTTGCTACGGCGGCAACGGCGGCGGAGATTGCCGTTAACATCGATGGAGACCAGCGGCGGGAGGTCGCTGGTGGCGAGGAGACGATCCGAAGACCCGATGGGGCAGAGCAGGTTATGCATGGGTGAAGAGGGTTTGGAAAGTTTTCCCGAATTCAACCCGTCGGTATATATAACCTGACCCTCTCGGTGTGACCGAGTGGAACAACATGGTGGCACAGAGAAGCAAAACTGCTAGCAGTTACTGCAACTCGATGTGACCGAAAAGTTCAAATCGGTTGCACCAAGATTGAAAACTTAGATCAACTTAGTGAACTCGGTGTGACCGAAGTGGATGACTCGGTCGTACCGAAATGCACAAAGAGGTTTTGGATGTATAAGTGTATGACGAATTGGGGACACCAAGTGCTCCTCACACAGAGTAGTTTGAATCTGACTTGATCAAACTTTGTGATGTAGCATGAATAGAGTTTGAGATGAGAAAAGCATAGATAGCTAGAGGGTGTTCTTAGGCATTCTTGTCCATCCATTTGGCAAAAGAAAAAGAACCAAACAATCGAAGCAACAAATGGATGTCCTCGACTGAGAAAAATATGCATTCAACGTGCTCACACAATAAGATAGCAAATGAAACATGTGGCAAAGCATGCACAACCATTCTAGCATCTATCAAGCAATTGGTGATGACTAGGTCATCTATATGAGTGTCAGTACCCCGATCCTAAGTCACACCGATCTAGCATGTAACACATCATATCACTTTGCAGCCTCACGCACGGTATCCCCACGGGTGCCATCTTACCTGGCCCAGGACCGTTTGCGCATTTTGGCACACGTATATGATAGTGTCGCTAGCATCCATATGACAGAGAACCCATGCCGACATGGCTAGTTATAAACCAAAAGTGGCACTAAATTACAGAGACATACATCCATGACCCAGCAACGAACGTGTCGGTCATCAACGTATGAACCCAAGTCGTAGCAAGCTATATGGACTTAAAGGAACAATGTGTGACATTTCCCCTAAGGGACAGATACAGGAACGAAGAAGGACACATGCCGGCCAGCTGTAATGCCCCGGATGTAATACTTTCCCTTTTGGGCTTATAATAAATCTCCGGCTTCATCTATTTCCATTTCGGGTTCTTTGTCTTTCGGGCTTTCGTCGTTTTGTTGTGTGAGTGTGTGGCTTTCATTCATAGCATGTAGACATGTGCATTGCATTGCATTTGTGTTGTGGGTTGCATCCGGTTCGTGGCGTTTCTTCCCGTTGTCCGTTTCGTGTTCCGGAGCTCCCTCACGTGTCCGTGACGTCCCGTAGGCCTACTTTGTTGTTCGGGCGTTTTTCGTTACCGGTGTGCCGCGAGGTTGTGTTGTGTGTTGTTGTTTTGTTGTGTGCAACCCGCCTCTCAAATCTCGTCTCGTTTGGACTCCGTTGACTTTTCCCTCCGTTGCCCGTGTGGGTCCGAAGTGCCCTTACTTCGTGTCCCGGAAATACCCCTGCTGCAGTCTTTTATCTCCGTCTGGTCCTTTTAAATCATCCCCGCGATCGGATCCGTTGGATCAGATCGGAGGGCTCCTAAACATCCCTAGTCCCCAAACCCTAGTCTAAATCTGCTATATATAGACCCCTCTAGGTCCAATTTTGGCATCCCTTTTTTTTTTCTCAGATCCATTTTTCCCTCTCCTCTCCACTTAATAAAAAAATCATCATCCCTTCCTCGAAGCCGCCGCCGGCAGCCGCAGATCCGCCTGCTCCCTTCGATCCGGCGGGTCAGCGAGGGCCTCGGCCACCCCCAGCGCTAACTCCCACGCGCCAGGGAGCGACCGCTCGAGGCCACTTGGTCGCAGCGATCGGGCTCGATCTCTCCGAGCCGGCCGCATCGCGGGCCGTACGCCTGCGCCAGGAGGACGGGACCACTTCCCCGCGCCGGGTCAACCCGGCCCGACCGTTCCTGCCTCGCCACTTCCCCGTACGCCGCCGGGCCTTCGAGGTCCCGCCTCGGCCTCCGCGGCCCAGGGCCAGCTCCTCCACAGGCCACCGCGCCACCGGGGGCCCAACCGCCTCCCTCCTCCGACCGGGCGCGCCGTCGCCGCCTTGGGCCTCGCCACCGCCACCGCGGGCCGCCGCGGGCCGCGCCACCCCGCGCCGCCAGCGCCAGTCGGCCGGGCCTCCCCTCCGCGCAGCTGGGCCAGCCGCGCCGGGCCCAGCTCCCGCGGCCCGTACACCGCCGAGTCGCCCAGCGCCAGATCTGGGCCGCACAGTGCCGCCGCCACGGGGCCCGTCACTGTTCATCCATTTTTTTCCAGATCTGAGGTCTATCTCAATCCCCTAAGTCTCTGTTTTCTCTGTTCTGAGATGCCTACTTTGACTTGCCCTAACTTTGTGCCTGTAGCTCCGTTTTGCGCGTGTAGCATGTCCAGATGTTCGTGGAGATGCCCTCTACGTTTTACCTGTTGTAGTCATGCATGTTAGATGTCATCTTGACACATGTTTTGCTGTTACAAGAGTGCATGATGATATAAACTGCTGTTATGTGTTATTTTCATGCCACCTTTGACTTGTGATAACTTTTAGCTCGTTTGTCCAAACGAAGCAAATGACATGTCCACGTGTTCGTCTTGCCACGAACTACGTGTTGTGTGTGATAGGTTGCATGGTAGATGTATTTTTTCCTTGCTATCATCGTTGTAAAGTGCCATGTTCACATGTTGTGTTTTCACTTGTTATGAAATGCCATCTTGTTGAGCTCGTTGCAATCGTTGTGTTCACCACAATGATGCATGCTTGTGTGTTTCGGGATCACCGTCATATGTATTTTGATGAGGTGCTTACCCTTTGCCATGTTTAGATTCGAGGTGTCTTAAACATGCTCTTTTTGTTGCTTTGATGATGTTGCTGTTTTAGGACTTAGTGAAATTTCACTAAGTCTGAAATCTGTAACGTTCCGATGCCATGTTCGTGTGATGTTGTAGGACAAAGCATGATAGTTTTGGGGTGGATTTTGATTGTTCCATGAAGTATATATTGTTGTCTTTCCATCCATGTCCTCACATGTCCATTTGAGTGGCTGTAGCATGTTTATCTTTTGCTCCAAACTTTCAATAAAATTCTGCTGCCAGAATTTTATTTCAAAGTTCAATATGTCCAAGATCATTGCTATTGATCCGTGACTCCGTTGGGGGGTGCACTTTGGACCTAGTTGCTGTACATTATATCTAGTTTATGTTCAAGTCCTTTGCCATGCTTTTTGGGTGCTGTAGATTATTTATTTTGAGCTCCCAAGATGCTATGTTGCTGTAATTTGCAGTTTTCGCTCAAATCTTGTTTCGGGCATAACTTTTAGCCCGTAACTCCGATTTCAGCGAATCTTATATCAAACTTGGGTGATTTTCTGTGTAGATTAATAATATCAGGTTGTTATCTTGTTTTGAGGTGTTTTGCTTGAGTGATGTTTTCCGTGCTCCATGTGCTTCACTAGTGCATCCATCATGCATACATGTTTTTCGAGTGCGCATTGCATCGTGTTGATTGGTGCTTGGTGTGTTTGTCTTGTTTAGACCCGGAAGTTGAGCACGAGTTTTCCAACGAGGTTGAGCACGAGGTTTCCAACGAGTTTGAGCACGAGGACCCTTCTTTCGATCCGAACGTCTTCTCTTCAGGCAAGATGACCGAACCCCGATAACATTACTATCTTTGTCTATTGCTAGTAGTCTCGATCTTTAGTTTTGCCTCGATGCCCATGTTCTTCTTGTCAGCCTCCTACTTGTAACCAATTGCCATGTTTAACCACCCTACCTATGCAAACCGTTGCTTGGCTAAGTACGCTTCGCTCAGCCCTTCTTATAGCGTTGCTAGTTGCAGGTGAAGTGAAGATGCTTGCTCCATGTTGAAGTTTGGTTGGGTTATATCACACTATATAAATGCTTTAATTGAAATCACCTATATATTGGTAAGGGTGGAAGGCTAAGCCTTTTGCTTGGTGTTTTGTTCCACTCATGCCGTTAGGACCCGTATAAGCCGGTTTTATGTTCCTTGATTATGCGTTCCTAACACGGTTGGGGTGTATGGGACCCCCTCGATAAACCGCTAAGTGCTAAGTCTTTTCCAGCAAATCCCAACATTGGTACTATTTGCCTAATAACAAACTAAACTTGCATAGGGAGTTATAAACCCTTTTCTTAATCAACAACCCCGGGCCAGTGCTCCACATGAGTGTTGGTCCGAAACGGGGGTTACGCGGGGCCACCTCGAGGAAACTCAAGGTTTGGTAAAAACCCGTGGGATCGCCCATCCGGTCGTGTCCTGAGACCTAGATACGCGCGGCTACGATCAGGGTGTCGACACGCCGGGAGGATTTGCTGGATTAGCCTTACCTTAGTTCGGTTTAACTTGAGCACGGGATTCCGAGAATACTCGGGTCTTCCCACTTTGGAGTTGCGACTCCGCGGATCGTGGGCTTGTAATGGGTCAAGTTGGAACACCCCTGCAGGGTTTGAACTTTCGAAAGCCGTGCCCGCGGTTATGTGGCAGATGGGAGCTTGTTAATTCCGGTTGTAGATAACTTGACACAATGATACTAATACACTACCAGCGTGTGTTCCGTGACTGTCAATTTCCGAATAGGGATTCGGAAGTTGAACACGGAGGGGTTATGTTTGTGAGCTTGTAGCTAGGATCACTTAGTGATCACTTCTCGCGATGCCTTCTCTTCTCGCTCTCTCTTGCGTAAGTTAGTGCTAGTTGCTGCTGCAGACTCTTTGTTGTTCCTTCACCTCATTTCTTTCTTCAGCCTTTCCCTCACCTAAAGGCTTAAATAGTTCTGTTACCCGGGAACGGGATTGCTGAGTCCTCTGTGGCTCACAGTTACTTCACCACACCAGATGCAGGTCCAGCTGTGAGCTATCCAGGTGATGGCATCGAGCTGGATTGGGAGTACGACGAGGAGCGTAGTCGTTACTACGTGCGCTACCCGGACGATCAGTAGTGGAGTCTCTTACTAGGATTCGATCCGCCTGTGGTTGTTTTATTTATCTGAGTTTGGTACTTTGACATTTGGCTTTTGCCCTTAGAGGGTTGTATTGATCTTATTGTATGATGTTTGAGACTTGTACTGTTATTCTGTGACGTGGCGATTGTAAGCCAACTATTTTCAGTTTACTATCCCTCTTTTACATGAGTTGTGCAAAGATTACCAAACTTGAGATCATTCTAGGATGGACTTATGCCTTTAAGTCGTGCCTCGACACGTAGGAGGTATAATTCCATCCTGGGCATTACAAGTTGGTATTCAGAGCCTTCTCCGACCTAGGAGCCCCCACTGTTTGATCGAACCGTTGACGGTTGAGTCTAGGCACACACTGAAAACTTTTCGAGTCCTATATTATATCGGAGAGTAGGATTTCTTTGCTTCTCATCCCCTTTCTCTCTGGTGAGGACTCCTGACGTCTACTCTTGTCTCTCCTATCTTCAAAATTTGCACAAATTTTTTTTTAGAAATCCCGCGAGTATTCTGGGATTGTTTCGATGTTCTTGTGACAAGGATATTGTTCCCGATGCCTCCTGTTACCGAGGAGTTGAGCTTCGGGGTATCACTGTAACAAGCATATCGCGACAGTACTAAATACTTAAGACGGCCGACATCGAAAATCTCCCCTATACGGCCAGTGGCACGATAACCCCGACATCACCCAGTACTGGGGAGGTAGTTCGGGAGTATTGCCATAGCTTGTTATAGTGGATGCTTTTCGAAGGTCCGAGGTACACAGTTTCCGAGGAATACTGGTTATGTGTTGAAGGATGGATACACCTGGATGTAGGTTAGAGTTGATTGCGCGGTGCTTCCCGTGTATCCCCAACACCTGATTGCATAACTGGAATCTTTCGGAAAGCTATAGGTGGGTTTTATCCAGTAGATCGTAGGCATTCTTCCAATGAATGCAGGTTAGTGAGTTCGGGGTTCGACATTGAGTGAAGGAGTTATATGACCGAGGTTACTATCAGGAGTTGCATCTTAAAGGGTCCTTGGCTATGCTGATCCGGGGATTGCAAAACCTTTTCGTAACGCGTTCATATGCTTTCAGCACAAAGATGTTAGAACGAAACTCCTCTCTTGTGTTTGTTCCTTTCCGTACCTTGTTGTTTTATTATTTTATCCTTTTGATCCCTATGTGGCTTCTCGTGAAGACTGATGTTATCAATTAACTAAGAAATTCATTCGTTCCTCTTGTTCGGATGATTTCATTCGTTCTTATTGTTCGAATGATTATTGTGAAGACTTGTTGCAATTCATTCCATTGATTCAGCTTATTCCTTTTGTCAATCAATTGCTGATTCGTGGTCATCTCTTACAGGATGGCTCCGAAAAGGGTTCCGAATGCCAACCCAGAGGGTGAAGAGGTCCCAGAGCATCCTCCTTCCCCTCCTCCTCCGCCTGAGGCTTGGAGAGCAATTATGCAGACTACTGCTCAGAACACTCAGTTGATGATGCAGATGATGCAGATGATGCAAGCTAATCAAGCTAATCAAGCTAATCAGGGCATTCCAATGAACCAAGGCAACTTCTTCCAGCAGCACCATGCTACCCTCAACCAGTTCTTGGCCAACAATCCTAAAGCTTTCAGTTACTGTGTCGACCCTCTTGATGCTGAGGATTGGCTGACCGATATCAAGAAGCATTTTGAGTGCAGTAACGTGAAAGAAGATGACTATGTGAAGTTTGCAGCCTTCCAACTGAAAGATCAAGCAGCTGATTGGTGGCAGCAGTACAAAGACTCAAGGCCGGGTCAAGTGATCTCGTGGGAGAACTTCTGCAGGGATTTCCGCTCGCATCACATTCCTACAAGTGTCATTGAGGGTATGCGTGAGCAATTCCGCAACCTCAAGCAGGGCTCCATGACAGTCTATCAGTATAATGTCAAGTTCCAAAACCTCGCTCGCTATGCAAAGCAAGACATTCCTGATGCAAAGAGCAAAATCTATCAGTTCCGTGGAGGTCTCAAAGATGAACTTCAGCTTGCTCTCACTTTGTTCGAGCCAGACGAATTCGATAAGTTCTATAATATGGCTTTGAAACAAGAAGCAGCTCAGCTCAAGATGGAGGCTTCTAAGAAGAGAATTCGAGATGCTGTTCACTCTACCTCATCGTCTCAGTTGGCTGCGAAACAACAGAAATTCTGGCTTCCTCCTCCTCCAATGATTCGAGCTCCATACAACAACTCCAGCAACTTCAATAACTCCAACAACAAGAACTCTAGTGGTCGTGGTTTCTCCCACCCACCCAACCCAAGCAACCAGTCGAAGAAGCAGTTTCAGTCTCAAGGCTCCAAGTCCAGTGGCTCTCAGTTCCGTCCTCTCTCAGAAGTGACTTGCAACAAATGCACTCAGAAAGGTCACTATGCCAACAGATGTCCGAATCCGAAGCGTCTTCCTCCTCCACCACCTATGAGTTCAGCTATTGTCAAGCATGATCCAAAGTCTGCAAGGGTTAATCTGATGAATGCAGCACAAGCAGAGGCTTCTTCTGATGTTATTCTGGGTAACCTTCCAGTTAACTCTTTTCCAGCTAAAGTGTTATTTGATTCGGGTGCTTCTTGCTCTTTTATGTCATATCCATTTGCATCCAAGCACAACATCGTCACCAGAAGTTTGCCAAGAGAATTGTCAGTTGTTTCTCCAGGCAAATTATTGCATTCAAAGATATTTGCTCCGGATATTTCTATTCGCATGGGTGATTATCGATTTTTGGCTTCTCCGGTGGTTCTTGGCCATTCTGACATCGACCTCATTCTCGGAATGGATTGGCTTTCTCAGCACGATGCTCACATTGATTGTGCTCAAAAGGAAGTCAAGATGACTCATTCTGATGAAGATGTGATTATCTTCGCCTCCAGGGATAATACTATTCGGCTTTTCTCTCTTAATGATAAGGGTGAAATTAATGCCATAGAGCAAATTCCAGTGGTGAATGAATATCAAGACGTCTTTCCAGAAGAACTTCCAGGCATGCCTCCACACCGTCAGGTGGAGTTTGTCATTGAACTCGAGCCGGGCACCGAACCTGTTTGCCGGCGTCCATACAAGCTCTCTTCAGATGAATTGAAGGAATTGAAGAAACAGTTGGATGAACAGGAGCGTATGGGTCTCATCAGACCGAGTACATCTCCGTGGGGCTGTGGTGTCTTATTTGTCAAGAAGAAAGATGGCACGGAGCGTCTCTGTGTTGACTACCGGCCACTGAACAAGAAGACGATTAAGAACAAGTACCCGCTCCCCAACATCAATGAACTCTTTGAGCAGCTCAAAGGAGCTAAAGTTTTCTCTAAGCTTGACCTCCGAATGGGCTACCATCAAATTCGCATTCGCGAGGAAGACATTCCCAAGACGGCGTTCAGAACGAGCTACGGTTCATATGAGTATACCGTCATGTCCTTCGGCCTCGCCAATGCTCCTCCTACCTTCTCAAGGATGATGCATTACATCTTCAACCCCTATACAGGCGAGTTTGTGCTTGTGTATCTGGATGATATTTTGGTGTTTTCCAAGAATGAAGAAGATCACGAAAAGCACTTGCGTCTGGTTCTTGATCGACTCCGAGAGCACAAATTCTATGCCAAGTTCTCAAAGTGCGAGTTTTGGCTCGATAAGGTTCTCTACCTGGGCCACATTATCTCAGCTGACGGTATTGCGGTTAATCCCGAGAAAGTTGAAGCAATTGTCAACTGGGAAGCCCCTCAGAACGTCAAGCAGCTCCGCAGTTTTCTGGGTCTTGCCAGCTATTGCAGAAGGTTTGTGGAGAACTTCTCCAAGATTGCCAAGCCTCTTTCCAACCTCCTTCAGAAGAATGTCAAATACTTTTGGTCTCCCGAGTGTGAAGTGGCTTTCAAAACACTCAAAGAGAAGCTTGTCTCAGCTCCAGTTCTTATTCCGCCAGATGAATCCAAGCCCTATGAAGTGTTCTGTGACGCTTCTCTTCAAGGCCTTGGTGGTGTGCTTATGCAAGAGAAGAGAATTGTGGCATACACTTCACGTCAGCTCAAGCCAGCTGAGAAGAACTATCCCACACATGATCTTGAGTTAGCAGCTGTGGTACATGCTCTGATTACGTGGAGACATCTGTTGTTGGGCAGAAAGGTCGACATCTTCACTGATCACAAGAGCTTGAAGTACATCTTCACACAGCCGCATCTGAACCTCCGCCAGACTCGTTGGGTCGAGATGATCCAAGAGTACAACCCCAGCATTGAGTACACTCCAGGCAAGGCGAATGTGATTGCAGATGCTTTGAGCAGAAAGGCATATTGCAACAGCCTTCTTATCAAGCCACACCAGCCTGAGCTTTGTGAAGCTTTCAGGAAGCTCAACCTTCAGGTTGTTCCGCAGGGTTTTCTTGCAAATCTCCAAATTGCTCCTACCTTGGAAGATCAAGTCCGTGAGGCCCAGCTCAGTGATACCATGGTGAAGAAGGTGAAACGTGGGATTGCAAAGGGCACTCCAAAATACAAGTGCTTCCGTGTTGATGAGAGAGATACCTTGTTCTTCGAGGACAGACTCGTTGTTCCCAAAGGTGATCTCAGGAAGCTCATAATGGAAGAAGCTCATGACTCTCTCCTTTCCATTCATCCTGGCAGTTCCAAGATGTATCAAGACCTCAAGCAATCTTACTGGTGGACACGCATGAAAAGGGAGATTGCCCAATTCGTGAATGAATGTGATGTATGCAGAAGAGTGAAAGCAGAACATCAACGTCCAGCCGGTCTTCTCCAACCTCTTCCTATTCCTGAGTGGAAGTTCGACCACATTGAAATGGACTTCGTCACTGGTTTTCCTAAATCCAAGCGAGGCAATGATGCTATCTTTGTGGTGATTGACAAGCTTACCAAAGTTGCTCACTTTCTTCCAGTCAAAGAATCAATCAATGCAGCTCAACTTGCAGAGTTGTACACTTCCAGAATTGTGTCCCTACATGGCATTCCTCAAGTGATATCCTCAGACCGTGGCAGCTTGTTCACATCTAGGTTCTGGGACTCCTTTCAGTCCGCCATGGGCACGAAGATCAGGTTCAGCACTGCCTTTCACCCTCAGACTAGTGGTCAAGTCGAGCGTGTAAATCAGATCCTTGAAGATATGCTCAGAGCCTGTGTCATCTCCTTCGGCATGAAATGGGAGGACTGTCTTCCATTTGCCGAATTCTCTTACAACAACAGCTTCCAAGCAAGTGCAGGCAAAGCACCGTTTGAAATTCTATATGGCAGAAAGTGCCGTACCCCTCTCAACTGGTCTGAAACAGGTGAACGCCAACTTCTTGGCAATGATTTGATCTCTGAAGCCGAAGAAATGTGCAAAGTCATACGTGAGAATCTCAAGGCCGCTCAGTCGCGTTAGAAGAGTTACTATGACGGAAAGCATCGTGATTTGGCTTTCGACATCGATGATCATGTCTATCTCCGAGTTTCTCCGATGAAAGGAACTCAAAGGTTCGGTATCAAAGGAAAGCTTGCTCCTAGATACGTCGGGCCTTTCAAAATTCTTGGCAAAAGAGGCGATCTAGCCTATCAGCTCGAGCTCCCTTCCAACTTTGCAAATGTTCATGATGTCTTCCATGTGTCTCAGCTTCGCAAATGCTTCAAGGCACCTGAGCGAATGATTCCGTTTGAGGAGATTGATCTTCAACAAGACCTTTCCTACCGAGAGCATCCAGTTGCAATTCTCGAAGCAACTGAACGCAAGACTCGCAACAAGACCATCAAGTTTCTGAAAGTCAAGTGGTCACATCACACAGACCGAGAAGCTACCTGGGAACGAGAAGATCATCTTCGTTCCGAGTACCCTTCCTTTTTCCAGTCCTAGATCTCGGGACGAGATCTTTTTGTAGTAGAGGAGAGTTTGTAATGCCCCGGATGTAATACTTTCCCTTTTGGGCTTATAATAAATCTCCGGCTTCATCTATTTCCATTTCGGGTTCTTTGTCTTTCGGGCTTTCGTCGTTTTGTTGTGTGAGTGTGTGGCTTTCATTCATAGCATGTAGACATGTGCATTGCATTGCATTTGTGTTGTGGGTTGCATCCTGTTCGTGGCGTTTCTTCCCGTTGTCCGTTTCGTGTTCCGGAGCTCCCTCACGTGTCCGTGACGTCCCGTAGGCCTACTTTGTTGTTCGGGCGTTTTTCGTTACCGGTGTGCCGCGAGGTTGTGTTGTGTGTTGTTGTTTTGTTGTGTGCAACCCGCCTCTCAAATCTCGTCTCGTTTGGACTCCGTTGACTTTTCCCTCCGTTGCCCGTGTGGGTCCGAAGTGCCCTTACTTCGTGTCCCGGAAATACCCCTGCTGCAGTCTTTTATCTCCGTCTGGTCCTTTTAAATCATCCCCGCGATCGGATCCGTTGGATCAGATCGGAGGGCTCCTAAACATCCCTAGTCCCCAAACCCTAGTCTAAATCTGCTATATATAGACCCCTCTAGGTCCAATTTTGGCATCCCTTTTTTTTTCTCAGATCCATTTTTCCCTCTCCTCTCCACTTAATAAAAAATCATCATCCCTTCCTCGAAGCCGCCGCCGGCAGCCGCAGATCCGCCTGCTCCCTTCGATCCGGCGGGTCAGCGAGGGCCTCGGCCACCCCCAGCGCTAACTCCCACGCGCCAGGGAGCGACCGCTCGAGGCCACTTGGTCGCAGCGATCGGGCTCGATCTCTCCGAGCCGGCCGCATCGCGGGCCGTACGCCTGCGCCAGGAGGACGGGACCACTTCCCCGCGCCGGGTCAACCCGGCCCGACCGTTCCTGCCTCGCCACTTCCCCGTACGCCGCCGGGCCTTCGAGGTCCCGCCTCGGCCTCCGCGGCCCAGGGCCAGCTCCTCCACATGCCACCGCGCCACCGGCGGCCCAACCGCCTCCCTCCTCCGACCGGGCGCGCCGTCGCCGCCTTGGGCCTCGCCACCGCCACCGCGGGCCGCCGCGGGCCGCGCCACCCCGCGCCGCCAGCGCCAGTCGGCCGGGCCTCCCCTCCGCGCAGCTGGGCCAGCCGCGCCGGGCCCAGCTCCCGCGGCCCGTACACCGTCGAGTCGCCCAGCGCCAGATCTGGGCCGCACAGTGCCGCCGCCACGGGGCCCGTCACTGTTCATCCATTTTTTTTCCAGATCTGAGGTCTATCTCAATCCCCTAAGTCTCTGTTTTCTCTGTTCTGAGATGCCTACTTTGACTTGCCCTAACTTTGTGCATGTAGCTCCGTTTTGCGCGTGTAGCATGTCCAGATGTTCGTGGAGATGCCCTCTACGTTTTACCTGTTGTAGTCATGCATGTTAGATGTCATCTTGACACATGTTTTGCTGTTACAAGAGTGCATGATGATATAAACTGCTGTTATGTGTTATTTTCATGCCACCTTTGACTTGTGATAACTTTTTGCTCGTTTGTCCAAACGAAGCAAATGACATGTCCACGTGTTCGTCTTGCCACGAACTACGTGTTGTGTGTGATAGGTTGCATGGTAGATGTATTGTTTCCTTGCTATCATCGTTGTAAAGTGCCATGTTCACATGTTGTGTTTTCACTTGTTATGAAATGCCATCTTGTTGAGCTCGTTGCAATCGTTGTGTTCACCACAATGATGCATGCTTGTGTGTTTCGGGATCACCGTCATATGTATTTTGATGAGGTGCTTACCCTTTGCCATGTTTAGATTCGAGGTGTCTTAAACATGCTCTTTTTGTTGCTTTGATGATGTTGCTGTTTTAGGACTTAGTGAAATTTCACTAAGTCTGAAATCTGTAACGTTCCGATGCCATGTTCGTGTGATGTTGTAGGACAAAGCATGATAGTTTTGGGGTGGATTTTGATTGTTCCATGAAGTATATATTGTTGTCTTTCCATCCATGTCCTCACATGTCCATTTGAGTGGCTGTAGCATGTTTATCTTTTGCTCCAAACTTTCAATAAAATTCTGCTGCCAGAATTTTATTTCAAAGTTCAATATGTCCAAGATCATTGCTATTGATCCGTGACTCCGTTGGGGGTGCACTTTGGACCTAGTTGCTGTACATTATATATACTTTATGTTCAAGTCCTTTGCCATGCTTTTTGGGGGCTGTAGATTATTTATTTTGAGCTCCCAAGATGCTATGTTGCTGTAATTTGCAGTTTTCGCTCAAATCTTGTTTCGGGCATAACTTTTAGCCCGTAACTCCGATTTCAGCGAATCTTATATCAAACTTGGGTGATTTTCTGTGTAGATTAATAATATCAGGTTGTTATCTTGTTTTGAGGTGTTTTGCTTGAGTGATGTTTTCCGTGCTCCATGTGCTTCACTAGTGCATCCATCATGCATACATGTTTTTCGAGTGCGCATTGCATCGTGTTGATTGGTGCTTGGTGTGTTTGTCTTGTTTAGACCCGGAAGTTGAGCACGAGTTTTCCAACGAGGTTGAGCACGAGGTTTCCAACGAGTTTGAGCACGAGGACCCTTCTTTCGATCCGAACGTCTTCTCTTCAGGCAAGATGACCGAACCCCGATAACATTACTATCTTTGTCTATTGCTAGTAGTCTCGATCTTTAGTTTTGCCTCGATGCCCATGTTCTTCTTGTCAGCCTCCTACTTGTAACCAATTGCCATGTTTAACCACCCTACCTATGCAAACCGTTGCTTGGCTAAGTACGCTTCGCTCAGCCCTTCTTATAGCGTTGCTAGTTGCAGGTGAAGTGAAGATGCTTGCTCCATGTTGAAGTTTGGTTGGGTTATATCACACTATATAAATGCTTTAATTGAAATCACCTATATATTGGCAAGGGTGGAAGGCTAAGCCTTTTGCTTGGTGTTTTGTTCCACTCATGCCGTTAGGATCCGTATAAGCCGGTTTTATGTTCCTTGATTATGCGTTCCTAACACGGTTGGGGTGTATGGGACCCCCTCGATAAACCGCTATGTGCTAAGTCTTTTCCAGCAAGTCCCAACATTGGTACTATTTGCCTAATAACAAACTAAACTTGCATAGGGAGTTATAAACCCTTTTCTTAATCAACAACCCCGGGCCAGTGCTCCACATGAGTGTTGGTCCGAAACGGGGGTTACGCGGGGCCACCTCGAGGAAACTCAAGGTTTGGTAAAAACCCGTGGGATCGCCCATCCGGTCGTGTCCTGAGACCTAGATACGCGCGGCTACGATCAGGGTGTCGACACGCCGGGAGGATTTGCTGGATTAGCCTTACCTTAGTTCGGTTTAACTTGAGCACGGGATTCCGAGAATACTCGGGTCTTCCCACTTTGGAGTTGCGACTCCGCGGATCGTGGGCTTGTAATGGGTCAAGTTGGAACACCCCTGCAGGGTTTGAACTTTCGAAAGCCGTGCCCGCGGTTATGTGGCAGATGGGAGCTTGTTAATTCCGGTTGTAGATAACTTGACACAATGATACTAATACACTACCAGCGTGTGTTCCGTGACTGTCAATTTCCGAATAGGGATTCGGAAGTTGAACACGGAGGGGTTATGTTTGTGAGCTTGTAGCTAGGATCACTTAGTGATCACTTCTCGCGATGCCTTCTCTTCTCGCTCTCTCTTGCGTAAGTTAGTGCTAGTTGCTGCTGCAGACTCTTTGTTGTTCCTTCACCTCATTTCTTTCTCCAGCCTTTCCCTCACCTAAAGGCTTAAATAGTTCTGTTACCCGGGAACGGGATTGCTGAGTCCTCTGTGGCTCACAGTTACTTCACCACACCAGATGCAGGTCCAGCTGTGAGCTATCCAGGTGATGGCATCGAGCTGGATTGGGAGTACGACGAGGAGCGTAGTCGTTACTACGTGCGCTACCCGGACGATCAGTAGTGGAGTCTCTTACTAGGATTCGATCCGCCTGTGGTTGTTTTATTTATCTGAGTTTGGTACTTTGACATTTGGCTTTTGCCCTTAGAGGGTTGTAGTGATCTTATTGTATGATGTTTGAGACTTGTACTGTTATTCTGTGACGTGGCGATTGTAAGCCAACTATTTTCAGTTTACTATCCCTCTTTTACATGAGTTGTGCAAAGATTACCAAACTTGAGATCATTCTAGGATGGACTTATGCCTTTAAGTCGTGCCTCGACACGTAGGAGGTATAATTCCATCCTGGGCATTACACCAGCCTACGTGTTCCGGAGCAGTAGCAAGCTACCAAGGCTGAGTGGAAGCACTAGGAGGCATTTCCCTGTAAGATAGGCTACCGAGGGTAAACAACTAGGTGTCGGCTCCCACACATATCAAGCATTTCAATAACATACACACAATATGCTCAATATGTGCAAATACAACATTGCATCACAACATAACTCTATGACTCAAAGTACTTTATTTAAGAGGCTCCGAAGAGCCATACATAACATATCCATACAGACAGGGGTCACATGACCCAACACTCAAGTCATACAAGCATACAAGCACAAGCGGAAGCTAACTTGTCTAAGTACAGACAACTTGGAAAGAAAACATGCTTGGTGTAGCCTGACTATCTACAAGGCCCTTCACAAGCTCAGGATCACCGTCTGGGTAGCAAGCAACTCATCGACGTCAACATCTATGTAGAACCCATCAGAGGGGGCGGGGTTCTCCTCTGTAATAGTTATTAAGAAAACATGAGTACAAAGGTACTCAGCAAGACTTACATCAGAACCTATCAACAAGGGTAGTGGAGTTTATTGCAGCAAGACAACTTTGACTCCTGGCTAACCTATACTACAATTCTCAGCAGATTGCAAGATGAGACTACGCACACGAGTCCACTACTCACCACAACAATACACTACCGTGGATCCTCTCCCGTCATCCTACGGATGGGCCATCCACGACACTCATACTTGTCTTGAGACTTTTAGGAGTAACCATTAAATTGTCTATGAACTGTATAAGCAACCAAGTGGTCCTTAACCACGAACAACGGCTATTCGAATAGATTGGTAACCTTGCAGGGGTGTACTTCTTCACACACGCTTCCACCACTTATCGCCATTTACTCGACGTGTACTCGGCAACCTTCAAGCGGAAGCCCAGCGAGGGTGTCGGCCACGACCTGACTAACCACACAAGTCCATAGTCCATGTTTATCGCCTATTTGGGTTCCATCCGTGGGGAGATCCGGCTGGGGTGTCGCTCACGGCCCCAAACGATGTGTACAGGGTTCCCGAGTCACCAAACGGGCAAACGGTACATCGTGCCTCGTACCTGCCGCGTCACAGCCGACCCCGAGGGTCAGCGCTACGCACGACCTCCAGTAAAC
This sequence comes from Secale cereale, assembly GCA_902687465.1. NCBI lineage: Eukaryota > Viridiplantae > Streptophyta > Magnoliopsida > Poales > Poaceae > Secale > Secale cereale. The sequence goes on from LR738711.1 coordinate 741,025,534, forward strand.
TACAAACACCAGAAACTAGTTACAACTCCTGGACAGAGGACAAGGGTAGTTAATAAGTCGAGAGAGCTTGGAGCGCCCGGAGCCCAATGCGTGGTAGTAGCTGATCTTAAATCACACATATAGATCTCAGATCCTATGGACTGTTCCAATGAAACAACCCACCATGTACTCTGACATGGCCTTTCCTCGATACCTTTACCAAAACATATTCCACACTTCACTCTCATTACCAGACATGATCACTTCACTCTGATCCATGACCCAGATGAACCAGACCTGACACAACTCTAAGCATAGTAGGCAACATACATAAATAGCATGGTAGGAAACACATCACATGGCTCAATCAACTCCTACACATGCTAGTGGGTTTCAACTATTTACTGTGGCAATGACAGGTAATGCAAAGGAATGTGGTTCAACTACCGCAGCAAATAGCAGTTCACACGTTGTTGCCTTAATGTAGTAAAAGAGAGCAGGAGCGAGAATGATCAATGGGTTTCTTTCCTGACAGATTGGTTGTCGGGTACTGCTCTTTAGTTAGATACGCAGATGTATCCTCGGAAGCAGAACCTACCACGGAGAACACCGGTAATACAATCAATACACAACCAAATGCAACAATATGATGCATGCTCATGACATGGCAAGATGAATGTGTTTTGAGCTAATGCAACTATAAACAGAAAGGTTTGAGCTTATTTGAATCAAAGATTCAAATTTATGCCCAAGATATTATTATTTAAAGTGCTTTATCATGTTAACTTTCTTAAACATGCAAGGTTAACTTTCTTAAACATGCATGAAACCAGTACCAATGGAAAGATTGGTTTTTTTATCATTTTCATATATAAATCTTTTTCATATGAGCTATTGTTGAATTTACATGAATTTTAGAAGTTAGGGCATTTTCTGAAATAAAATAAATCATTTCTGATTTATTTAAATCACAGAAAATACTTACTGCGTCAGCATGACATCATGCCGACGTCAGCAGGTCAACAGGGCTGGTCCAGTCAAACCTGACGTGTGGGGTTCACATGTCAGTCTAACGGAGTTAACTAACAGGGTTAATTTAAACTAACTACTAACTAACAGGGTCGGGCCCACATGTCAGTGGGTCAGCTAATTAGTAGAATTAGTTTAACACTAACTAACCCTAAACTAACACAGTCAACGACTGGGCCCACATGTCAGTGGCACAGGGGAAGGTCAAACCCCCTGGTCAGCGGGTCAAACTCGCTGGCGGATAGTCGCCGACGAGGCCAGATGCGGCGGACCGCCTTGGGTTTTGTCCTCCGACGACCAAAACGATGGTGGAGCACATCTACGGGCATCTGGGAGTGACCGCATCGAGTGGTGCTCGACTTGGAGCTCGAGGTCGCCGGAAATGATGCCGGCGACGTGTCCAGCGGCTGCCAGAGTTCGGGTGAGGCCGAACTCGTGGTTGCGGTGCTCGTGGAGGCACGTGGGGTGGTCCTACAACATCTACGCGAGGCGGTGGAGATGACGGGCACGACGTCCGGGCTGTTAGCTGGCCGGAGACACGTCGGCGGTGAGCGTGTGCGGCGGCGCGTGCGGGTGAGTGAGGTGAAGTCATTACGGTGCACGGGAGTGAGAACAGACGGGCTGGGAAGGGGCAGTAGCTCACGTCGGTTGTAGCGAGCTAGAGGGCGGGCTCGGGGACGAGCTGGTGCGGTGGCGACGGCAAAGGGGATCTCCGGCGGCCAAAGGTTAAAGATGATGTCGACGGTGGTGGAGCAGAGCGTGCGAGCGCTCGGGGCTCGGCATGCTCGACGTAGCGGACGACGGTGGTGCTCCTTGACACGGCGAGGCGACGGTGGGGTGATGGTGGCTGCAGTTACGACGGCGGTGAGCTCGCGGGCGCGTCGGCCATGGCGAGGAGAGGGCGTGGGAGAGAGGCATGGGGAGAAGTGAGGCGTCCAGAGGGTTCGGGCGACGATGTGGAGGTGAACCAGGCGTCGTGGAGGCGGGGGAGTGAAGCAGGGCGGCGGGCAGCTACGTGGCGCCCGCAGGCTCGCCGGCATGCTCCGCTCTGCCTGCCTGGCGAGAGGAAGCAGCTGCGTGGAGCGGCTGCTGGGCCGCCAGGTGGGCCGCCTGGTAAGTCTCTCTCTCTCCTCTTTTCTATTTAGTTTTTCTTTTGCAACTGTGTTGAATTAATAAAAATGCTAGAACATTTTTATAAATCATGAAACTGACCATGTCCACCGTATATTATATAAGCAACATGGAACATTTTAGTTTATGATTATTTGGGCATTTAAAATATTTTATAGCATTTAAATGCCCAAATGCAAATACAATATGATTTAATCCAGTGATCTTAGGATGTCCCAGAAAATTGTGCAGCATTTTTGTCAGAGGTTTAAGACCAAGGCAAAGATGATGAACATATTTGAAGGGCATTTTGGGTACATTGGAAAAGATTTTATTAAACCCTAGTTGAAAGAAGAGGGGTGCTGGGGTTTCTGTCATCCCCATTTCAAGTTTCTGGAAAAGTTAAACATGATGCACACTCTAGCTAGTCCTAATGCAAGCACAGACTAGGGATGTGACAACTCACCCCCACTCAAAAGAATCTCATCCCGAGATTCAGGTTCCTCCGAAAAAAGGGTGGGGTACTGAAGTCGAAGACGATCCTCCCTTTCCCAAGTGGCTTCATTCTCGAAATGGTGTGACCATTGAACCTTGAGAAACTTGATATTATGCCGTCGAGTGGTACGCTCGGTTTGATTAAGAATATGAACGGGGTATTCTCGATATGTGAGGTTATCCTAGAGATCAAGTGTTTTGTGGTCCACTCCACGGATAGGATCCGAGAAGCAACGCCTGAGTTGAGAGACGTGGAAGACATCATGAACTCTGGAAAGATGCGGGGGTAGTTCCAGTTGGTAGGCAACTTCTCCTCGTTTGGCAAGAATGCGAAAAGGACCGATGTAACGAGGAGCCAATTTGACTTTGATACCGAAGCGATGGGTTCCCTTAAGAGGAGTAACCCGAAGGTAAGCCTTATTGCCGACTTTGTAAGTCACAACCTTATGGTGGCGATCATATTGGCTCTTCTGGCGAGATTGCGTTGTTTTCAATTTCTCACGAATGATGCGAACTTGCTCTTCTGCTTCCTGGATCATATCCGGACCAAAGAATTGTCTTTCCCCGGTTTCTGACTAGTTAAGAGGCGTTCGACACCTTCGTCCATACAGAACTTCGAAGGGAGCCTTGCCCAAGCTAGCTTGATAGCTATTGTTATAAGCAAACTCGATGAATGGAAGACACTTCTCCCAATCCATACCGAATGAGATGACAAAGGCTCGGAGCATATCTTCCAGAATTTGATTGACTCGTTCTACTTGACCACTTGACCGAGGATGAAAGGCGGTGCTAAAGGAGAGAAGAGTCCCCATAGCATTTTGGAAACTTTCCCAAAATCGAGAGGTGAAGAGACTTCCACAGTCTGAGTTAATCTCCAATGGTACACCATGAAGAGATACTATCCAAGAGATATACAAGTCTGCTAGCTGCCTAGCGGTTATACTCTCGCGAACAGGCAGGAAGTGAGCTACTTTGGAGAGGTGGTCGATAACAACGAAGATAGCATTATTCCCTTTCCTGGTCCTGGGAAACTCGGTAATGAAGTCCATACCAATCTTATCCCATTTCCATTCAAGAATAGCTAAGGTTGAAGGGTGCTAGCAGGCAGTTGATGCTCTGCTTTAACTCGACGGCAAACGTCGCAGTTAGCAATGAACTGAGCGATTTCTCTCTTCATCCTAGTCCACCAGAAGCTCTGGCGTAGGTCCTGATACATTTTGGTACTACCAGGATGAATCGTGAGAGGAGATTCATGAGCCTCTTTAAGGATCAGCTGCCGTAGATGTCGGTTCTTGGGAACCACTAGATGGTTCTCGAAGATGACAACACGTCGGTTATCAATGGACAAACATCCTGCAACTCCTTTATGAATGTTTCTCTTGATTCAGGAAATCCCTGTATCTTGCTTCTGGGCAGCTATGATTTGATCCGTAAGGGTAGGTTTCGCCAGCAAGGTGGAAAGGAATCCTCGAGGAACAATGTGAAGATTAAGCTTACGAAATTCCTCGTGGAGAAGTGGTAGCCCTTGTTGTAACATCAGATTGTTACAATAAGACTTACGACTTAGTGCATCAGCCATGACATTGGCCTTCCCAGGGGTGTAAGTGATTCCTAAGTCGTAATCTGTGAGAAACTCAACCCAACGTCTTTGCCTCGGATTCAGATCCGGTTGGGTGAATATGTATTTCAGACTTTTGTGATCCATGAAGATTTCACAGCGATTACCAAGAAGGTAATGTCGCCATCTCTTGAGTGCGTGGACTACAACTGCAAGATCTAGATCATCTGTAGGATAGTTATCCTCATGTGGACGCAACTATCGAGATGCGTAGGCAATCAGTTGAAAATCTAGCATGAGTATGCAACCTAGTCCTTGCCGCGAGGCGTCGCAATAGATAATAAAGTCCTTGGAAAAGTCTGGTGGTACCAGTACGGTAGCAGATGTCAGGCGTCTTTTCAGTTCCTGAAAGCTGAACTTGCACTGTGCGGCCCACTTGAACTTTTTATCTTTCTTGAGGAGTTTAGTTACAGGTTTAGCAACCTTGGAGAAATTCTCGACGAAGCATCGGCAATAGCTCGCTAAGCCAAGGAAACTCCTAACTTGCTTGACGATTCAGGTGGAGTCCAATCAAGGACGGCCTGAGCTCGCTCGTGATTGAAAGCAATACCCTTACCAGAGAATACATGGCCTAGATAGGTCACTTCTGGCAACCATAATTCACACTTGGAGAATTTGGCATAAAGGCGGTGCTCTCGAAGTTTCGTCAATACCAACCTTAGATGCTCGGCATGATCTTCCTTGTTCTTGGAGTAAATGAGTATATCATCAAGGTATACCACGACGAATTTATCCAAGTACTCCATGAATATAGAATTCATTAGCCGGGAGAAAGTGGCTGGGGCATTGGTTAACCCAAAGGACATGATGGTGTACTCGTATTGGCCATAACGAGTGACAAAGGCCGTCTTGGGAATGTCCCCGTTCTTGATTTTGATTTGATGGTAGCCCAACCTCAAATCCATTTTGGAAAAGACCGAGGATCCAGCGAGCTGATCATACAGGTCGTTGATCCTGGGAGCGGATACTTGTTCTTTATGGTGACCAGATTGACAGGTCGATAATCTACAACCATCTGATCCGTTCCATCCTTCTTCTTGATGAAGAGGACGGGACAAGCCCAAGGAGAGGAACTAGGACGGATGAAACCCTTTTTCAAGGACTCATCGAGTTGTTTCTTAAGCTCAGCTAGTTCTCAAGGTGCCATCTTATAAGGTCTCCTGGAGATTGGGACAGTTCCTGGAACAAGATCTATCACGAACTCTACATCTCTGTCAGGTGGAACACCTAGCAGTTCTTCTGGAAAGACATCCGGAAAGTCACGGACTACCGGGATATCTTCGAGTTCTGGTAGAGGGCTGGCATTAAGAGAGTAGAGTTGACACTCAGCCATTCGGGCCAAAACATTGACTGTCTTGCCGGATGGGTGTGTAAGTTGAACAGCCCTAGTGTAGCAATCAATCTTGGCATAATGAGCTGTCATCCAATCCATACCCAAGATGATGTTTATGTCCGAGGAATTGCGAGCTATTAGGGATGCGAGAAAAACAAGTCTATCGACAAGAATTTCATTTCCATGGCTTACTCTAGAAGTTTGCCATTTCGAACCAGGAGTTTGAATTACCATGGAAGTGGGCATGTCACAAAAGTCACGTTGTGCATTCGAGCATAGCTCTCAGATATGAATGAATGAGATGCTCCAGTATCGAAAAGAACAGATTCTAGATGGCAGTTAACAAGGAGCGTACCAAGGACGACGTTAGGATCCTCGTAAGCTTCCTCATCAGAGATATAGTTGACATGGCCACATGAAGTGGTGACTGGTTTGACATAGTTCACCTTGCTTGTTGGCTTACCACGGCCAACGGACCTTCCTGGCTGGTTCTGAGGATACTTTCAAATGTAGTGGCCTGGTTCTCCGCACTTGAAGCATGTCACGGTGCCAGTGCATGGAGCAATATTGGCAGAAGGTCCTCCATAAGTCTTGGGCGGTGCATACTGTTGGGTTG
>LR738711.1:741031813-741081080 GCA_902687465.1 Secale cereale
AGCCCGTAGCACCTCCTCGCTCACCTCCCCGAGCCCCGCAGCGCCTAGCTCGACGGAGCCCGATCGCCGGCCGCCGCCGCGAGCTTGTTTCCGACGAACCCCGGCCGCCCCAGCAACTGCCGCTTGCCGCAACGGATGCGCGGGAACGCGGGCTTCACGTAGATACTCTCCGCGGCCATTTTGACCGCCTGTGGGCGTTTTCCGACGCCCTCCGCCGTCTCTGGCTCCGCCGGCGACGAGCCGCCGGCGCTTTTGACGTTTTGACCGGTGGGTGGACCCCCCCCCCCAGTCACTGACATATAGGCCCCACGCCCTTAATTAAGCACTAACTCAATGACAGGTGGGGCCAGCTCCTGTTAAACTAGTTTAGTTCAAAAATAAACTTAATTAGGCCTGAGAGACTGACATGTGGGCCACCCCCCCTGACATTTTAGTTAGGATTAAATTAACACTAATAGTCTCTGTTAAATTAGCCTGTCACTGACCAGTGGGCCCCAGCGCCAGGTTTGACCTGGGCTGACGCTGTTGACCCAATGACGTGATCCTGACGCCATGCTGACGCAGTAACTATTTTCTGGAATTTAAATAAATCAGAAATGATTTATTATTTCAGAAAATAGCCAAAACTTCTAAAAATCATATAAAATCAACCACAGCTCAGATGAAAATAATTTATATATGAAAAATGATCAGAAAAATCCAAGGAATCTGTTTATGGCATTTTCATGCATGTTTGAACAAGTGAAACCTGCTGATCAGGTCAAATCAATTAAATGGCATTTAAATAATCACATATGGAGTTTGAATTTGAATCTTGGGTTCAAACCAACTTCATCTAATTGTGTTGCTAGTTGCATTAGCTCAATCAACAGCATATTGCCATGTCATGATCATGCATCATATTGTTGCATTGCATTGATTGTGTTCTTTCTCTGTTTGTCGGTTTTGTCCCCTCTCAGTAGACGATGTTCCGACGATGAGTTCGATGACACCGGTGAAGACTCATTGTTATCTTCAGGAGTGCCAGGCAAGCAAAACCCCATTGAGCATTCCGATAAAATCCCACTCTCTCGCTCTTGCTCTCTTTTAATGCATTAGGACAACAACGCTTCAACTGTTACCTGCTGCGGTAGTTGAACCCCTTTCCACTGCATGACCCGTCATTGCCACAGTAAATAGTTGAAACCCACTAGTATGAGTAGGAGTTGTTTGAGCCATGTTGTGCCTACTCATTCATGCTTTCTGGTTATGCCTGCTTTTGCTTAGAGTTGTGTCAGGTCTGATTCATCGGGGATGAATTGGAAGGGTGATGAACATGGCCTACTGTGTGTGAGCTAAGTGTGTGAACACGATTCGGTAAAGGTAGCGATGAGAGGCCATGTAGGAGTACATGGTGGGTTGTCTCATTGCAGCCGTCCTCAGGAACTGAGTTCTGTGTTGGTTGGTCCATGAAACAGCTACTACCACACATTGGGATCCTTAATTGACTCTCTCGACTTATTAATCAACATGATCTCTGTCCAGGAGTTGCAACTAGTTTCTGGTGTTTGTAGTTTACTGGAGGTCGTGCGCAGCGCTGACCCTCAGGGTGGGCTGTGATGCGGCAGGTACGTGGCACGGTGTACCAATCGCCCGTTTGGTGATGCGAGAACCCTGTGCACATCGTTTGGGGCCGTGAGCGACACCCCGGCCGGATCTCCCCACGGATGGAACCCAAATAGGCGATAAACCTGGACGAGAGACTTGTGTGGTTAGTCAGGTCGTGGCCGACACCTTCGCTGGGCCTCTGCTTGAAGGTTGCCGAGTACATGTCGTGTAAACGGCGGTATGTGGTGAGAGCGTGTGTGAAGAAGTACACCCCTGCAGGGTTATATATAATCTATTCGAATAGCCGTGTCCGCGGAAATGGACTTCTGGGTTGCCTCTACAGTTCATAGACAAGTGAAAGTGGATACTCTAAAACACGCAAGATAAGCGTGAGTGCTATGGATGGCCTTCTCGTAGGGAGACGAGAGCGGATCCATAGTGGTGTATTGATTGGTGAATATGTGGACTCGTGTGCGCCACCTCAAAAGAGTTACTTGCAGTCGTAGTTTAGGATAGCCACCGAGTCAAAGCTGGCTTGCTGCAGTCAAACTCCACCACCCCTTGTTGATACTAATGCATATGTAGCTAGTTCTGATGTAAGTCTTGCTGAGTACCTTTGTACTCACGTTTGCTTAATTTATGTTTTGCAGAGAGACTTCAGTCTCGCTAGTGGTTCCGCGTGGACTTCGACGTTTAGCTTGTTACCTCAGCTACGATCTTGTACCTTGGGAGGGTCTTGTAGATAGTCAGGCTTTTTCAGCCTTCTTCATTTGTAGTTGTCTATACTCAGACATGTTATGCTTCCGTTGCCTGTATGCTCTGTATGTTGGTTCATGTGACCTCTGTTTGTAATAAATGATATGATGGCTCTTCTGGGCCTTATCTATATGAGTTGTTGAGTTATGTTGTGATGCCATGTTGTACAGCACATACTTGCATGTTATGCGTACGTGTAACGTGTATTGCTATGTGTGGGATCCGACACCTAGTTGTTTACCTTTGGTAGCCTATCTTACAGGGAAATGTCTCCTAGTGCTTCCACCGAGCCTTGGTAGCTCGCTACTGCTCCAGAACACTTAGGCTGGCCGGCATGTGTCCTTCTTCGTTCCTGTGTCTGTCCCTTAGGGGAAATGTCACGCGTTGTTCCTTTAAGTCCTTGTAGCTTGCTACGACTTGGGTTCATACGTTGATGACCGACACGTTCGTTGCTGGGTCATGTATGCCTGTCTCTGTAATTTAGTGCCACTTTTGGTTTATAACTAGTCATGTCGGCCCGGGTTCTCCGTCATATGGATGCTAGCGACACTATCATATACGTGTGCCAAAATGCGCAAACGGTCCCGGGCCAGGTAAGGTGGCACCCATGGGGATACCGTGCGTGAGGCCGCAAAGTGATATGATGTGTTACAGGCTAGACCTGTGTGACTTAGGATCGGGGTCCTGACAGCTTTGGTATCAGAGCCTGACTGCCTGTAGGATTAGTAAGCCAAACTGGTTGAAGTCGTGTCTAGAAACTCTTTAGTTATATAAGGGAATTGATTGTGGAAGGGAACGTAAGGCTCTTTTTACTTCTTTACCCTATGCCCTTCTGATATGAGTCACCTTCTTCTTTCTACGGGGATTAAGAACTAGGATTCTCATTCTATTTATCAGGATCACGTTATTGTGGATTCAACCCTCAGTTCAGTTACTTCTACTTCTGTTTGTTCAACTGTTGGTCTCAGAACCTTCACATTATGATGTTGAGTGGTTATGCTATCCTTGTGCATGAGTCTCAACAGTATTTTCGAGCATTTGCAGTCATTATGCTGTCCGAGTCATCCCAGGTTTCTAAATAATCTGATGCATTTGCAAACCATTCCTATCTGTTCTTAATGTCCTTTTTAGGCCAGATTAAGCACACTAGTCGGTATGTTGAGGTACTCTGCTACCTCGACATATATGTTGGACTTATCATTATGACCCTAGGTGTCTTAGAGGATCACCCAGTAATCTAGCAATGCTTTATATTCTCAGTGTGATGATTCTGGCCATTATTCTCGAAAGCATCCCGTGATGCCATTTAGTTGGTAGGCATTCTATTCCTGGGTTCTTGAACCCAAGATTCTTTCTACCTACTTCATGTTGGTAGTATTTGCTCGTTTCTTTAGGATACTAGTAACCTTGCGATAGTCCTCGTGGTCCGTGGTATATCCTTCTTCCAAATACCATGAACCATCCTTGGCAGAAGTTCTCCCGAACCAAAAGATCACAACTAGAGTGCTCTTGATAAGTTCTCTATTCCACATTGTGACTCTGCCAGTCCTACCTTTCTGCATGGGTTATCCAGAAGAAATATACTGAACTGGTTCGACATACTAATCTATGCATCCACAACTCAGAAAGATATATGTTCCTTTGAGTTGCCCCTTTTAGTTGTATTATGACCCTCGTCTATCAATTGATAGTCAGGAGTAGTTGTGCACTCGTGTTCATCGATGCCTTTTACTCTTGTGGTCTGTCAAGCCATTCTATTCTGGAATGACTAGGAGAACCAAACTCTAGTACCTTATCCATATCCAGGATTGGGTCAAAGAAGTTGTACTCTGCAGATGAAGAATGTTAATCCAGCTTCTAATCTATTCTATCTTGGAATATTACCATCTTTATGTCAAGAGTGTCCTGGGAATTGCACAACCTCCTATGAACTCTTGATACAGTGATACTTCTCACCATCATCGTCCATTCCTCGGTCTCCGTGTTGTTGTAACCGGAATACTGACAAGTAAATTGTGATGTGTGAAATCAATACTCCTAGCAACTCTGTTGCTTGGTAGTTAAATGGACAATAACCTCATCCTTAGTGAGTTGATTATTGAATCATCACCCTAAGGTTGATCGTGCTACCTAGTCCACTTTCCTGGTGCACTCCTTGATTGATGAGTTAGGATTTTGTTAAGTCCTTGCTCATTTGATCATATCGTCTTGCCCTGAAAAGCAAGATTGTTCTCGAGCTTACTAGCATATCGGAGATACGTAATTTTCCGTATATCTTCCCGGAAGTATTACCAGGTTGTTCCCTGACCATTATGTTGAGCTCGTGATCAAGATGGTTTACCTATAAACCACCCTTTTCTCCAAGAATCTATGTTGGATACCCTGAGCTAGCCGGTTAAGCTAAACGACAACTTGGAGAGTTGGAAGATAGAAGCTTGCCTGACTTAGTTCCTTCCAAGGGATATCCTTTGTGTGTGTTGAAGAAAGATGACATCTTCATCAATTGGTTCCTGTGATCAGTTGTTGGACTTATTGTCATATCAAAACTTTGACTTGAGAGTGGGCTATCGTTAAGTCAAATCAGAACCAACGATATTCATAATGTTGTCTTACTCGTGGTTGATCCCTCGAGCATACACCATTATATCTTCTGGGTCTGACCAATACTGTCACTTGTTCACATAACTATGGAATTCCATCTCCATGGAAACCTGGATGAATTGTTGTTGAGCTCATCAGCAACACTGCTACCTTCTCCATGATTTTGTAGGACATTAAGCTAGTGTTGGAAACTTTGTAAGCATTGCCTTCGCGTCCCGTTCATGAGGTATATGTTGGATGAGAGAAGAGATTTTCCCAAATTCATGCGTAATTGATGTAAGTTGTCACCGTGAATTTGAGAAAGTTTATCATGCTTCCTGTGGAATCATCCCAAGTCAGTCATGCATACGTGCGAAGTATTCTGTGGTTTGGAGCTTTGCAACCTTCACTCCATATATATTCCTAGCACACCAAGCCACTGATTGATTTGTTTAAGGAGAAGGAGTTCGTTCTTAAGAGCTAACCCAGGCTTAATCAAGGACTTCGATATCCTCGATGATGGTTCCCCAACCCGAACTTGGTAGTATTTCATTGTAAGACTACTACGTGGTCATGTTTGTCTTGGACAATGTGTTCACATGTATGTAGCAGAACCAGCTCATGTTTTGGAGCTTGCTATCGTAGTTCAATTCCTGAGAATCTCGGAACGCCGTCTCGTCAAATTGTGTTGCAAACTTTCATCTTTCTTTCTAGACTCAATGAGTCTGGAATATCCTGACCCCAACCGGAACTGAATCTCAGGCAGATATGATGGTTGGTGCATTTCCCAAGAACTATATTATTGGTCTCTAGATAACCGGTAAAGTGGATGTCGTGGCCAACACACCCAGCCGGAAGACCTATTATTGTAGTATCTTGATTGAAGAAGTTGGCCACCTCCCCATAAGGATTTCGTAGGATTTACTCCCTAGATGTTCCTTATGGATTCTTGTGCTCCCGAAGTCTGACCTTTACTTGATGTTCAAGATACCAAACATATCTATGAATGGTTTACGCTAATACATCAAGGAGAACATTAGAAGCGGAGTGCTAAATGTCTCTCGGTCGATTATCCAGATTCTGCTCCTGACACCGCTAAGGTGGAATCTGAGAAAGTGTTATCTTCCTTTGCATCTGCATCGTCCACCGCTATTCATCATGGTAGTATGTTGTGTTACCCGGATCCTTGACACAGATACTGGTAAAACCTTGATGAATATGGGAATGTTCAAGTTCTTGAGAGCACGCACAAGCACTAGGTGTTATCCTCGACACTAACTGGGATTGCTCCCAGTGTTCTTGGTTATGTTGTAACCTCTCAAAGAGCAATTTACTCTCTACTGTAGGGTTTCTTCCTAGTTACTAGAATCATTCCCAGAATTTACATTTTGTTCCCAGCTTGCACTGCCAATGTGCCAATTTTCCATGGGTTGCCATTCTCAGCAACAGCTATTCCGGATTATCTTCAAAAGTGGTCCTACCATGGGTCCCATCCATTTCCGGTGATAAGCAAGATCAACCTTGGCATTGTCTTTTACAAGGCAGTCCACATCATCCATTCTAAATGGAGATTGTCATTCTTTCAGACTCCGTCCAACGATCGATTGTGTTGCCTTAGGCTGGTATATGGGATTTCAATGATCTCTATATCAAAAGTAATTCTTTTTGCCACTCAAGGGAATAACTCTACGAGTCACCTTCTCTAAGGTGCCCCGTCTGGTGGTATCGATCACCATCTTCTTAGGTGTGGAATTATTGCCACTAGGTGAACCTTCATCATTTGTTTCACTCCATCTCCCTGGAGGTGTACTCCGTGTCTCAGCTCAAGAGATGTTTCAACGTCTCACTCCATAAGTTGATCTTGAGTCGCTTGATCTTTCGGAAGATCGTTTTTGTAGAGTTTCTTTCTTCGTCACTGTCTTGGACAAAGATCTCAGAAGCAAGGATGCCAGGATCAACATGATGCAAACAGTCAACATTCTTATGAAGGGCACTTGGATCATGAAGACTGTGTTAGTTAGTGTCCCCCTCTGATTTCGTATCTCACGTCTTGAATCTCGGGATGAGATTCTTGTTTAGAAGGGGTGAGTTGTCACATCCCCAGATCAACCCCTGTGGTCCTTGCCTGTTCATCATGTCTTCATGTTTAAATTTTAAATGAATTTGAAATAGGGATGTTCAAACCCTAACACTAAATGAATTCAACTAGGGTCAAATTAAAATCTTTTTCAATGAACCCAAAATGCCCCTTGGAAAAGTTCATCATTTTTGGATTGATTAAAAACCTCTGCCAAAAATGATGCACATATTTCTAGGACCATTCTGGATTTTTGAATTAATGTATATCTTACTTGCATTTGGGCATTTAAATTTTATATATTATTTTAAATGCTCAAATAATCATAAACTAAAATGTTTACTGTTGGATTTATTCTAAACAGTAGCCATGCTTGTTTTAATGATTTTTGAGTGTGCCTAAGTATTTTTAATAAAGCCCAGAACAAATTAACAAAATAGAATAACAGAAACTAAATTAGAAAAACAGAGAAAGAGGAAGCCCACCTGAGCCACTTACCTGTGCGGCCCAGCACTGTAGCGACCCAGCCCACCTCCCCTCGCGCGTCGTCTTCCTCGCGCCTACTGGCTCGGTGCGTGGCGCGCGCACAGCCGAGCCGCGGTCACCTCCTGCTTCGCGGTGGCAAGGCCCCGTCCCCTCTCTCCTCGCCAGCGCGACGCCCTGGCCGCCCTGGTTCTTTCCACTCCCTTCGGTGCTTCCCCTCTCCTCTGCTCCCTCTCCCTCTCGGGACCGAACGGAGCCGTCGCCGCCGCTCGTCACCACCGCGGCCACCATCGCCCCCTCGCTGCAGCGCCATGCCCAAGAGCTACGCCGCGTCTTCCTGGTCCTCTCCACCGAGCTACGGGACGCCGGGAGGCTCTGCTTCGCCTTCACCGCGCTCGTCCTCAACCTTCGGCCATCGACGGCCTCGACGTCGATTCGGCACCACCAGGACCTCCCCGGGCTCGATGACCTCCTCTTCGGCATCGCAGTGAGCTCCTCCGCCGTTTCCCCCTGTCCTCGTAGCCTGCAACTCGCCGTAGCCGTCGCCCCCTTTCTTACCGTACCCGCCGCCGCCACCGCACGTCGCCGTCGTGGCCACAGCCACGTTGGTTTGATTCCAAGCACGACATCGTCTTCACCGCACCCGTAGAAGCCCGTAGCACCTCCTCGCTCACCTCCCCGAGCCCCGCAGCGCCTAGCTCGACGGAGCCCGATCGCCGGCCGCCGTCGCGAGCTTGTTTCCGACGAACCCCGGCAGCCCCAGCAACCGCCGCTTGCCGCAACGGATGCGCGGGAACGCGGGCTTCACGTAGATACTCTCCGCGGCCATTTTGGTCGCCTGTGGGCGTTTTCCAACGCCCTCCGCCGTCTCTGGCTCCGCCGGCGACGAGCCGCCGGCGCTTTTGACGTTTTAACCGGTGGGTTGACCCCCCCCCCCAAGTCACTGACATATGGGCCCCACGCCCTTAATTAAGCACTAACTCAATGACAGGTGGGGCCAGCTCCTGTTAAACTAGTTTAGTTCAAAATCTAAACTTAATTAGGCCTGAGAGACTGACATGTGGGCCACCCCCCTGACATTTTAGTTAGGATTAAATTAACACTAATAGTCTCTGTTAAATTAGCCTAGTCACTGACCAGTGGGCCCCAGCATCAGGTTTGACCTGGGCTGACGCTGTTGACCCAATGACGTCATCCTGACGCCATGCTGACGCAGTAACTATTTTCTGGAATTTAAATAAATCAGAAATGATATATTATTTCAGAAAATAGCCAAAACTTCTAAAAATCATATAAAATCAACCGTAGCTCAGATGAAAATAATTTATATATGAAAAATGATCAGAAAAACCCAAGGAATCTGTTTATGGCATTTTCATGCATGTTTGAACAAGTTAAACCTGCTGATCAGGTCAAATCAATTAAATGGCATTTAAATAATCACATATGGAGTTTGAATTTGAATCTTGGGTTCAAACCAACTTCATATAATTGTGTTGCTAGTTGCATTAGCTCAATCAACAGCATATTGCCATGTCATGATCATGCATCATATTGTTGCATTGCATTGATTGTGTTCTTTCTCTGTTTGTCGGTTTTGTCCCCTCTCAGTAGACGACGTTCCGACGATGAGTTCGATGACACCGATGAAGACTCATTGTTATCTTCAGGAGTGCCAGGCAAGCAAAACCCCATTGAGCACTCCGATACAATCCCACTCTCTCGCTCTTGCTCTCTTTTAATGCATTAGGACAACAACGCTTCAACTTTTACCTGCTGCGGTAGTTGAACCCCTTTCCACTGCATGACCCGTCATTGCCACAGTAAATAGTTGAAACCCACTAGTATGAGTAGGAGTTGTTTGAGCCATGTTGTGCCTACTCATTCATGCTTTCTGGTTATGCCTGCTTTTGCTTAGAGTTGTGTTAGGTCTGATTCATCGGGGATGAATTGGAAGGGTGATGAACATGGCCTACTGTGTGTGAACACGATTTGGTAAAGGTAGCGATGAGAGGCCATGTAGGAGTACATGGTGGGTTGTCTCATTGCAGCCGTCCTCAGGAACTGAGTTCTGTGTTGGTTGGTCCATGAAACAGCTACTACCACAAATTGGGATCCTTAATTGGCTCTCTCGACTTATTAATCAACATGATCTCTGTCTAGGAGTTGCAACTAGTTTCTGGTGTTTGTAGTTTA
This sequence comes from Secale cereale, assembly GCA_902687465.1. Lineage (NCBI taxonomy): Eukaryota > Viridiplantae > Streptophyta > Magnoliopsida > Poales > Poaceae > Secale > Secale cereale. The sequence continues at coordinate 741,041,493 of LR738711.1, forward strand.
CTGGAGGTCGTGCACAGTGCTGACCCTCGGGGTGGGCTGTGACGCGACAGGTACGTGGCATGGTGTACCGATCGCCCGTTTGGTGATGCGGGAACCCTGTACACATCGTTTGGGGCCGTGAGCGACACCCCGGCCGGATCTCCCCACGGATGGAACCCAAATAGGCGATAAACCTGGACGAGAGACTTGTGTGGTTACTCAGGTCGTGGCCGACACCCTCGCTGGGCCTCCGCTTGAAGGTTGCCGAGTACATGTCGTGTAAACGGCGGTAAGTGGTGAGAGCGTGTATGAAGAAGTACACCCCTGAAGGGTTATATATAATCTATTCGAATAGCCGTGTCCGTGGAAACGGACTTCTGGGTTGCCTCTACAGTTCATAGACAAGTGAAAGTGGATACTCTAAAACACGCATGATAAGCGTGAGTGCTATGGATGGCCTTCTCGTAGGGAGACGAGAGCGGATCCATAGTGGTGTATTGATTGGTGAATATGTGGACTCGTGTGCGCCACCTCAAAAGAGTTACTCAGTCGTAGTTTAGGATAGCCACCGAGTCAAAGCTGGCTTGCTGCAGTCAAACTCCACCACCCCTTGTTGATACTAATGCATATGTAGCTAGTTCTGATGTAAGTCTTGCTGAGTACCTTTGTACTCACGTTTGCTTAATTTATGTTTTGCAGAGAGACTTCAGTCTCGCTAGTGGTTCCGCGTGGACTTCAACGTTTAGCTTGTTACCTCAGCTACGATCTTGTACCTTGGGAGGGTCTTGTAGATAGTCAGGCTTTTTCAGCCTTCTTCATTCGTAGTTGTCTGTACTCAGACATGTTATGCTTCCGTTGCCTGTATGCTCTGTATGTTGGGTCATGTGACCTCTGTTTGTAATAAATGCTATGATGGCTCTTCTGGGCCTTATCTATATGAGTTGTTGAGTTATGTTGTGATGCCATGTTGTACAACACATACTTGCATGTTATGCGTACGTGTAACGTGTATTGCTATGTGTGGGATCCGACACCTAGTTGTTTACCTTTGGTAGCCTATCTTACAGGGAAATGTCTCCTAGTGCTTCCACCGAGCCTTGGTAGCTCGCTACTGCTCCGGAACACTTAGGCTGGCCGGCATGTGTCCTTCTTCGTTCCTGTGTCTGTCCCTTAGGGGAAATGTCACGCGTTGTTCCTTTAAGTCCTTGTAGCTTGCTACGACTTGGGTTCATACGTTGATGACCGACATGTTCGTTGCTGGGTCATGTATGCCTGTCTCTGTAATTTAGTGCCACTTTTGGTTTATAACTAGTCATGTCGGCCCGGGTTCTCTGTCATATGGATACTAGCAACACTATCATATACGTGTGCCAAAATGCGCAAACGGTCCCGGGCCAGGTAAGGTGGCACCCGTGGGGATACCGTGCGTGAGGCCGCAAAGTGATATGATGTGTTACAGGCTAGACCTGTGTGACTTAGGATCGGGGTCCTGACAGCACAGCCATCCTCCACGTGCCCCTGGAAAGGCCCCAGGGCGACGCGTGGCCAGATGAGCTGGAGTGCGGGCACACAGTGTAAGCCTTCCCTGGCAAGTACCTTGCCGGGGTTGCTATCTTGCCGGGCCCGGAAGCTTGTCGCTCTCCGGGTCCTGCCGGGGCGCGCGATGCGCTGCAACATATCTTCTGAGGTGTTGTTCTTTGGCCTACCTGGCAAGCTCCTCTTGCCAGGGTCTTGTGCTGGAATGATAACCTTGAGCCTGGCGCGGCCTTCCCGGCAAGCTCCTCTTGCCGGGGCCTTGTTCTCCTGACTTGTATACTTTGTTCTTGAATGGCTTCAAAGGGCCTAGAGTGGGTTTCGGCGGGGCGCGTGGTGAGCCAGACCACGGGACGCTGCTACTGCTCGTGCACAAGTCGGGATACTAAGGTACCCCTACTTTAGTACACCGACATTGGTTTTTTCAAAGGTTGAATAAAAGCAAAAGAAAGAGAAAATCTTTTTGTTGTTTTTGCAAAGAGAGAAATAAAGAAGAACGGGCAAAAACTTCGAAAAGATCAAAGCGAATAAAACGGATAATACAATGGAAAAGTGAGAAGGGCACATACTCCCCCAAGCTTAGGCTTTTGGCCTAAGTTGGTAGCAGCTACTGCCCCCAGGAGCCTCCTGCTCCAGGGGTATGGTGGTGAGTCCAAGGGTCGTAGAAGGATGCTGGTGCGTACACCAAACTCCTCGGAGTTTCCCACGAGGAAGGTTCCGAACGCCAAACAGAGGAAGACCCTTCACCAAACTCGGTGGTGGTTTCTTCCTAAAAATGTGGTATCTCACCGTGCCTCTCCTCGTCGGGCACAACCCCCTCCATGGGGTTATGGAACTGATGCTGGACCATGAACTCATCGAACTGGACAACATCAAAGGACCATCCGTTCCTGCGAGAAAAATCAAACAAAAGAGGTGCAGGTAGACGGATCTCGCGTTCCGCGGTAGTTCCGAAACGCAAGATATAAACAAGGTTATCAAGCTCAGAACCCATGGTAACAAACTTATGCCTTTTCATAGCAGCAAGATCAAAGCTTAAATAAGTAAAAGGAGTATCATCAGGGTGTGGGGTGCCTCCAAGATGCTCTAAGATAAGTGTGGCATAAACGCCACCATATAAGTCCCCCTTGTTACCGTTCATAGCAAGGCGTCGAGCAATCAAGGTACCCAGATTGTAATCAGACCTCCCCGAGAGGGCTGCTGCCAGGATAGCAATATCCAGAGCAGAAATGCTGCTCGTGTTGTCATGAGCTAACACCCCTCTGGCAATATAATATGCAAAATACCTGAGGTGAGGAAATAAGATGCTGGAGATCTTCGACCGATGAATATCCCTCGTACCCATGCTGCAGAGAGAGTTGATGACGGTTTTCAGCTCGGAGGGCTGAGTGGCCATCCTTGCCGTCCTCCCAACGTTCGGCACACCTATTATTTCACAGAAATTCCCTAAAGTCATGGTGATAAGATCATTATAAATTTTAAACTCAATAGCACCTGAATCAAGATTATATCTAAAACTGTTAATGAAACTGGAGGTGAGTTTTTGATACTGAGTAACACGGCTCGTGACGAGTCGTGTCAAACCTGCATTAGCACAAAGATTATAAAACTCATCCTTGATTCCCGCAGCTTCCATGAATTCATCACATGGAAATGTCATCGCACGTGCTGGACTTGTGTCTTCCAACAACTCCAGGGGCACATGATCTTCATTATAGCTCACCCTAGCAGTCGATGGTGAAGCTGCGGCTCTAGTAACTCGATCGGAGTGTGCGGGCCTCCTCTTCTCAAGCCATCCTTTTGCCATTCCTAACAAACTCATTTCTGAAAAAAAATTAGAATTTACAAAAACGAGGATTAAAACAAAGTGAGCTAAGGCAAACTACTCAACTCACTTGCCCAAGGCATAAACTTGCATCAAAACTTGAAAAATAACTTTCTACACATGCATGCAAGCTCATCTCTACAGCACCAAGAACTACTAAATACTCACAAATGAGGCCACCAATCAAAAATCTAATTGGAGGGGTGGAGGAGTCACATACCAGGGAGTATTTGCTCAAAATTTCAGCTCAAATGAGGGTCTATAGAGAGAGATCGAAGAATTGCCTCCAAGAACAGGAAGAACACAAGAACGACAACAGAACTCGCGTTTTTGGAGAAAGAGAGAGAGGAAGGAAGAAGAAGTACCTGGAGGGGGGGTCCCGTGGGCCCCAGGCGCCCTGTGGGCGCGGCCAGGGGCTGGGCCGCGCCAGCTGGCCGCCTGGGCCACTGGTGGCCCCCCCTGGCTGGCCCCAGGACTTTCCGGGTCTCTCCCGTCGTAGAAATTTTTATTATAATTTTTCTGGAATTTTTCTGAAAACTTCACTATTGAAATTTTTTCGAAGTTCAAAAAGCTGCGAAACTCTCTGAAAACTTGAAGCAGTTAGTAGTATTGTGAAGCTTCAAAAACATAAATACTTGGTACAGCAAGTAGGACAAAACTAAAAACAAGTGAAAATATAACAAGCTCAACTTTTTATCCATATAAAACATGTTTACTAGTAAGGTTGATCAAGTCTTACCAATCAAACAAGCGATATATAGAGCAAAAAGTCTCACCTCTTACGAAGTAATCACTGAACCTTTACCTTGATGGACATTGTCCCCACCATGATAGTTTTGTATTTGTGAGGCACATGTAGTGGACAGTCCCATTCTCCAATTTTCACGGTCTCGATATTCTCTATAGAGTTGAGGGCATGCCTCCTGTCGGTCTTCTTCGGAAAATATACCTTGTGTTCTTTATCATTCACATGAAAGGTAACCTTCCCTTTGTTGCAATCAATAATAGCACCTGCAGTGTTAAGGAAAGGTCTACCAAGAATAATGGACATGCTCCCATCCTCGGGCATGTCAAGCACAACAAAATCAGTAAGAATCAAACAATTAGCAACTTCTACGGGAACATCCTCACAAATACCTATCGGAACAGCGGTTGACTTGTCAGCCATCTGAAGGGAGATATCTGTAGGAATTAGTTTCTCTAAACAAAGCCTCTCGTAAAGAGAGAGAGGCATAACACTCACTCCTGCTCCAAGATCACATAAAGCAGTTTTGACATAATTATTCTTTATGGAGCAAGGAATGGTGGGTATACCTGGATCACCGAGCTTCTCAGGAATCTTTCCACTGAAAGAATAGTTAGCAAGCATAGTAGATATTGCATCATTAGGAACTTTTCTTTTGTTAGTGATAATATCTTTCATATATTTTGAATAATGAAGTAGCTTAATAGCATCAGTCAAAGGGATTTGAAGAAAAAGAGGTTTAATCCATTCACAAAACTTATTATAATGCTCTTCTTCTTTAGATTTGACGGACTTACATGGAAAGGGCATGGGTTTCTGTACCCATGGTTCTCTCTCCTTCCCATGTTTTCTTGCGATGAAGTCTTCTTTAGTATACCTCTTACGTTTGTTAGGTGCTTCTTCTTCTCGAACCTCAGGAGGATCATTCTTCTCATTATTATTACCTTCAGGTTCAGCACCGTCTTCAGTCTCAGCATCGGAGATAGATACACTGTTGGGATCAATAGTTGGTTCTTCATCTGCAATAGGATCATTAGAATTGTCAGTCTCCTTATGTTTCTTCTTCTTCTTTGGAGAGACAACAATTTCTTCTTCCTGCATTTGAGAATCCTGCTCGATTCTCTTCGGATGTCCCTCTGGATAAAAAGGATCTTGAGTACTAGTTCCTCCTCGGGTCTTAATCCCAAAAGCCTGCAATTTATCTTGTTTGGCATTGTTAGCAATAAAATCTCTTTGCACATTAGAAATTTGATCAAGCTGAGTTTGAACCATATGAAAATGCTTCACAAGACATTGAACATCATTAACTGTTCTATCTAGAACATCAAGCAGTCTTTTGATAGCAAGGGAATTATCATGCAACTGACTTTCTATCCTCTCATTAAAATGATTCTGTTTCATAATAAAATTATCAAACTCATCTAAACATTGATCAGGAGGCTTACCATGAGGGATGTCACTTGCGTTGAAATCTAAAAGAGAGTGTACCTCTACCATAGGAGGGTGAGTGGTAGGCTCACACAGCTTCTCAATAGGGGGTAGATTCTTCACGTCTTCAACTTTAATACCTTTCTCTTTAATAGACTTCTTTGCTTCTCGCATATCCTCGGGGCTTAGAACAAACATGCCCCTCTTCTTTGTTGGTGGAGGTGGTTCAGGGACGGACCAATCTTCATGGTTTTTGGCAATCCTGCCCATTAAATCTTCCGCATCGTCCGGTGTTCTTTTCCTGAAAACACAACCAGCACAACTATCCAAATAGGACCTGGATTCATCAGTCAGACCAACATAGAATATATCGATTAATTCATTCTTAGGGATTTCATGTCCTGGTCTAGCCCGAATCAGACCGCAGTACCTCCCCCAAGCTTTAGGGAGGGACTCATCCTGCAACTGTTTAAAGTTATAAATTCTTTGTAAAGCAGCATGTTGCATGTGAGCAGGAAAGTACTTATCAACAAAAGAATGAGCTAAGTCCTGAGGACTCTTAATGGAACCGCATGGGAGTGAATCATACCATGCTTTAGCACCTTCCTTCAACGAGAAAGGAAGAAGCTTGGTCACATAAAAGTATCGTATCTTTTCATCTGTGGTAAACAGGCTACCTAACTCACCAAGTTTAGTTAGGTGTGCAATAGCATCATCATTTTCTCTGCCATAAAAGGGGTCAGCTTCAACCATAGGTATAAGTGAAAGATCAACAGAGAAATCATAATCAGGATCATCAATGCATATAGGAGATGTAGCAAATTCAGGATTAGGAACGGTTTTGTTTTTCAAAGAGTGTTTTTCAAACAGTTTCTTAATAGCTTTAGGGTCAGAGCCGGAAAACTCTGTCAGTTCCCTGCATAAATCTTCATCAAGTATATAGTAATCATCATCAAGGAGACTCTCCTTGAGTTTACTCAAATCAGGATAATCATAAGTTTCACCAATAGGGTAGTGACTAACAGGGAGTTCAATTCCAGACTTTTTAGCAGCAGCAGCAATTTGTTTCTCAAGAGCATAACCAAGCGAACTAATATCATCAAAAGTAGTAGAAGCATCATCAAGAGTATCAGACATAGTATCAGATTCAGTAGGAGCATCATGTGGTGGTGGTGAGGCAAACTTACTCATAACGGAAGGTGAATCAAGTGTAGCACTAGTGCTCAGAGCAGTACCTCTTCTTGTAGTGGATAGTAAGATCGGAACCTTGGGGTCTCCTTTCTTACCCATAGTGGATAAAGTGCAGCAGGTAGAATACCTCAAGTAGACTTGTAAATATTGCTATGCTCCCCGGCAACGGCGCCAAAAAACGGTACTTGATAACCCTCAATCGTAAGGGATCGAGATAGTCTTCGCGGGTAAGAATAACCCAATTTATTGATTCGACACACGGGGAGCCAAAGAGTATTTATAAGCTTTAACAGTTGAGTTGTCAATTCAACCGCACCTGAAATATACTTACTTGCAACAAAAGATAAGTGGTAACAGTGATATAATAGTGATGATAGTAATAGTAAAGGTAAACAGTAAAAGTAAATAGCAATAGTAAATGGCAAAAGTAGCAACTAGTGACAAGCAAGATTTAAAATACTATAGGCTAGGGAGATGGATGGTTGGGCGCTGCATGGATGAGATAGATTCTAACTTGGGGCACGACACACGGAAAAGTAATGATCATCTAGGCAAATATCAAACATTAGGCATGTATCCCGTAGGTAGTTGTACGTGCTTGCAACAAGAACTTGCACAACATCTTTTGTCCTACCATCCCGCTTCGAACGGGGCCAAAAGGAACTTATGGATATTAAGGTGCTCCTGTCAAAGAGCACCGGAACAAAGCAATGAACTCAATGGATACATGTAATCCTCAAACTACGGACCATCCCCTTTGGTGTCCCAAGCTGTCACTTTTGGGATCGCCGGTTCCGAACCGTAACAGGTGCAAACAACTCATAGATAGGATCACGAACACAAATATATTCATGCAAACACATATGGTTCAGATCTGAAATCATGGCACTCAGGCCCTAAGTGTCAAGCATTAAGAATAACAAGTTGTAGCAAAGATGATAAACACCACAATATATGATAGGCAACATGCCCCAACAATCTGACGAACTATTACATGATCTAACTCATCCAATCCCTACCATCCCCTTCGCCTACAGCAGGGGAATTACTCACACATGAAGGGGGAAGTCATGGAGGGATGATGGAGTGGTGATGATGATGACGATGGCGATGATCTCCCCTCTCCGTAGGCCAATTCAGCATCCAGATTAGCCCTCCCGAGGAAGAACAGAGGGTGGCGGCGGCTCCGCGACGAAAAACTGCGAAAGAACTTCTGATCTGGGGTTTCTGCGTCAGGAGTAAAAATACGGGATAAAGTAGGGCACCAGGGGGTGTGGGCCCCACCCAGGCGCCCCCCCGGCGCGGCCCAGGGGGGCGCGCCCATAGGGCGCCTGGGCACCCCCTGGCCCCCCTCTGGTCCCACTTCTGGCATCTGGTTCCTTCGGGTGCGTGGATTTTCTGTGATTTTTCGTGGATTTTTCTGAGATACTTTAAAATTCGTTTTCCTGCACACAAATAAACCATACAGGCAGCTCTGCTGAAAATAGCGTCAGTCCGGGTTAGTTTAGTCCAAATCATGCAAGAATGAGGTCAAAACAATATCAAAAGTGTTTGGAAAAGTAGATACGTTTGAGACGTATCAGCGCGCACGGTCCCCGCTCCTCCTCTCTCCTCTAATGGACGTAGGGATCGTCCAGCAACTCCGCAGACTCATTCCCATCGCCTCCCGTGCGCTGTAGCGCCGAGCAGGAGCTCGCCGGCGCACTGGTCCACGGGGCTCCGCCGTTCCCCTATAAATAGGACCCCCCCCCCCGAGCCTTTCCAATAGCACCAGCAGCTTCTCCTCATCCCCAGCATCACTCCAGCACCACCAGTTCATCCCCAGAAGGTTCGAGTGCTCGGGATCGACCGGAGCTCCGCCGCGTCGGGCCGCCGGTGATCTCGCAGTACAGGCCTCCTCCGCCCTTCCTTTTGCCCGATTTGGAACCCCCACACTCCACTGACTCTTTCCCCTCGCTTTCCCCTCTCTGTTGCAGTCGGAATCGGCCGGAGCGACGACCTCCCGAAGCTCCTCCGCCGTCCCACCTCGCCGCCGGCGAACCCGACCTCCCCGGCGTGCCGCACCACCTCCACTACCTCCGCAACTCGATGCTGAGTCCGTTCCTGCCCTCCGTTGCCGTCGCCGTGGCCGGAATCAATGCCGGTGAGCTCGCCGTCGCCGTGGCCGTGAGGTTGGAGATGACAGGCGGGCCCCGCCTGTCATCCTCACCCCTCTCTCCCCCTCCTCTCAGCCGCTGACCGCCGGGCCCCGCCCGTCAGGTTTGAAAACCTGACGTGCGCGCGCGGGCGCCCGTGCGGCTGGGCTGGTTTGCCCTGGGCCGTGCACTGTGGCCCCTCTCGCCCAGTAGCACAGGGGCATTTCTTTTTATTCTTTCTGTAAATATTTCAAACATTTTTACAGAATTGAATATTGGTCCAAATTAAATAATTCCAACTCCTAAATTCTTGTAATATTCCAACCTATTTAATGGTGTCACTTTCACTCACATCCATGAAACTTTTCTGTTCTGTTCAAATTTAAATTCAAATTTGAGCAATAAAACTCATGTTCAAAAATCCCTAGATTCCATTCTGTTACTCCAAAACTCCAACTAAGAATTTTCCCCATCATAGAAATCCCTCTAGTATTTAACAAAAATAAGTTGACATTTTTCTGAGCACTTTGATTTTTTTTCTGTTTTATTTGTGGTCTTATTTTTCCGTTGTTATTATGCGACGTATAGATACCGTATTTGAAGAAGTTGCTGAAGAAGGAGAAGGAGAAGGATTTGAAGACTTTGAAGACCAAGCCAATCCAGGCAAGCAGCCCTTTGACCATGATACACTTGTTCTTTGGAACCCGTTTGTTTCCGATGCATGATGATAGGGTTACGGTGGTGACCTAGTTGAAACCACCACATGATGCATGCTTGCTCTTGATCTTGCTATGTGCTAGATGACATGCAAATAGTTAGTCATGATGCTTAAATGATGCATGTGTGATTTGAACCTTCGTAGTTGCAACCTTTGCATGAACCCATCGGGTGCCCCTAATGCCCGAGGGTGACGTTGAGTTAGGTCATCACTTGAGGAAGAAGTGATGTGCCGGTTAATCATGTGCATGGGTGAAATGATGGATTAGATTTATGTGTGACTACCGTCCCAACCAAACATGTGCAACCACACAACCCCTTATGGGACGGGGCTTTATTGATTACTTAGGTCGATACTAGCATGGTGCCCGCATTACTAGTGACGGGAAGACTTGAGGTCTTTCCCGGGACGGGGTCGTGCTTGGATAGACGACCATGACTGTTTTAACAGGGCACCGGACACACCGTTGGTCCCTTCGGGTACGCATGACATTGAAATTAGGGCAAGTCCCGTGATCTATTGTTTGTACCCGAGGGTCGTGTACCAACAAGTGGACTCTATGTTAGTGTCGTCTAAGGAAAGGTAATGACCGGGTGCTTACCCCGGGTACTTGAGGTACCGCGGGTCGTGGATGACACGGAAGTTCCCCGGATCTTGTGGGTAAAGTGTGCAACCTCTGCAGAGTGTAAAACTATTCGAATAGTCGTGTCCACAGTCATGGACAGTTGGGTGGTGCTACTTAAACTATGTCCAGAATTTTACTTCTTCGATGAAAGTATGTGTGTGATGAGTCAAGGTGGTGACTTGACTCGATGAGATGAATCTTATTCATGTTGATATCGGTAACCTGCCTTCGAGGTTACGCGAGTTTATTGATGCATAATTTGATGGTAGAACATGTATTCTAGCCTTTGCTAGATTGTTCATTTTTGTTCAATTGCATTGTTATTTTGAACCACATCATGGGTTGCTTGCGAGTACATTCAAAGTACTCATTGGCTTGCCACTGGTTATTTAATTGGCCAGGCATGGAGGAACAGGAATATGATGAAGAGTTTTTTGGAGACGAACATGCGAACTAGGACGCTATCCTAATCAGAATGCCTGTAGGGTTAAGGCAGATGGCATGGGTTCTACCTATCAAAGACTTCCGCTATTTGAGTTATTTGCTATTCAGCCCGTGAGGCTTTATCTATGTAAGACTTGGCCATAATGGCCATAATTTGTGTAAGACGATATGTATGGATGTAAGACTCTTGTTATTCAGCTTCTGTGTGTTCAGTGAGCATTGATCTCTGGGATCACTTTACAATTGCATTCGGTGATCTCGACTTCTAAGTCGGGGTCCCCACAGCGCTTTTGTAGACCTGAAGCCCCGCTTGCCAGGGAGGGACCTCGTCAGGTCGCGCGGCGGCTATGGGCTGCCCTAGGTCGACCTGATCGCCCCTAGGGCCTCGAGGTTCGCCGCCCTGCAACAAGAAGAACGAACGAAGAACGAGGAAGAAGAGGAACAAGGGAGAGGATAAAAGTAAAGGTAAAGATGATAGATATGTTTGTTCGATTGTGTGTTGTTGTTCAATCGGCCGTCACCTCTTGTCTATATATGAGGCGGATGGACTTCCCGTACAAGAAAAGGATTTTCCTAGCCGTCCAAATCATCAAAACCTAATAAAATACGGACTATTCACGACCTCCGGCCCGGATGTCCGGCTCAACGCCCGGATGATCCGGCCTACCCCAGTTTTGTGACAGCAGCTCACTAATCGGGCTATAACTTTTGCATATGAACTCGGGTTAAGATGATTTTTATATCAAAATCAACAGCATCGACGAGACGCACAACTTTGCTGTTGAACATTTTTGATCAGATGCCATCTTGGGAGTGTTTCGGACCGTTTTCTAAAGTCTGTAGCAGAAAAAGTTGTCCGGGCGTCCGGCCTTTATCCGGATCATTCGGGACATGACCCAGATCATCCGGCTTCATCACAAAACTTCTTGTATGATTGGTGCTTCAATTTCCCAGATGATCCGGACCCCGGCCCGGATGATCCGGCCAAACATGGCTGCAGCGCACGGTTTTGTCCGTAACTTTTGCATATGACCTCGGATGGGGACGATTTTTATATCAAAATCGTCCGTTTCGACGAGACGAAGAACTTTGTGGTTGAAGAATTTTTCATCTGAGGCTATTTTAATGAGGTTTCATGCCATTTTATAATCTGATGTCAACACGGGTAACTCCGAAATTGTCATATCTTTTGCACTTGAGTTCCGTTTTGGTCCATCTTCACATCTATTTCGATCATCTTGAAGAGAGCCATCAATTGGTTACATGAACTCATAATTTTAACCTCATTCCACTATAGCCTCAAGTCACTCTTTGCGATCATGCCATTTTTGAGCGTCAACACATGCCCCCCTGTTTTTCGGCAAAACTAGCGTGCTGAAAAATATCTTGCAACACGTTGTTCTAAGGATGATGTTAACACTCCGTCGGCCATTTATATGCGCTTAGGGTGATAATTTCTATATCGGCCATGTTTATGCTTAGGACGATAATTTTATATCGGCCCTGTTTTGAACTTCTTGTTCACATCATACCTTGTAACCGATTACCACCAATCGGCTTTAAAGAGATGGGAATGAACCCGTTTCTTGTAGCACTAAGGAAATCAAACTCCGAGAGGTCATGCCCTGTTAAGCAAGTAACATCAGGATGATTCCAATCCACCGATGCATCGGCCAAAGCAACACAAGCCGAATTATCCGCGTGAATGACTTCTACCTCATCATCGACCCATTGTATTTACAATTGATGCATGGTAGATGGCACAGATTGGTTAGCATGAACCCAATTGCGGCCTAATATAACATTATAGTTACCTTGCACCTCTGCGAGGAAGAATGTGGCGGCCAAAGTTTTGCTTCCCACGGTGAGTTCCATGCACATCACACCTTTGGCCTCTGTCTTTTCTTTAACCTCAAATCCATTAAGTGCCATATTGGTCTTCATCAATGCATCATCATCTAACCCCAATTTTTTGAAGACCGAGTGGGGCATAAGATTTACCACAGCACCACCATCAACGAGCATCCTAGCAACCGGCGATCCGTTAATATGACCTTTGAGGTACAATGGCTTCAAGTGTTTCACCGGTTCTTTTGGCTTCTCAAAGATAGCGTTCTTAGGACCAAAATCCAGCTGGGCCACCTCCTCTTCCTCACCTATAGCACGAAACTCGGCAAGTAAGTAATACACCATATTAATATCCATACCTTCATGAGCCGGCGTAGATTCGTAATCCACCATCTCATCTTCATCTCCCAATGTGTATATTGGGCTTAAAGTTTCCTTAGTTGAAAGGGATGTTTCAGGTGGCGTGGACGATGTAATAGGGGTCGCATCATCCTCTTTTGATGGTGAAGGTGTTGCTGTAGCTAATGTAGAAGATTATGTTATCTTTTTGTTTAGGCCTCCACACTTGTTTTCTGAGTGCCGTGGGCCGATTTTCATTGAACAATTCGTCCCTTTGCTTCTTATCTTGACGCTCTACCTTCTCATGGTTCCTCATGCGTTGTAATCTCCTTTTCATGGTTTTAGTCAAACCTAGAGGACACCACCTAGGTTGAATACATTTGGGATCCCTTGGTTTAGCCTTGCTTGTGCTTGCCTTATGATCATTCACCATGGAACCTTGCTGAACAATAACAATATCACCATTAGAAGTTGCCATATTACCAATAACCGGCTTTTCAATCTCATTTTGCTTGTCCATTCTGCAATTTCTGCATTAGGTGACTTAACACGCCACACTTTTTTGTTGGCCTTGCTTGGAGAACTTTTTGTTGGCCGATTAGCACCATAGCTCGAATGGCCTTGTGTGGGATAATAAAGCCTCTCACGAGCAGGCCTTCTAGGTGCTGCCCACCCCATACGAAAAACATAAGGAGCCACTGGGGGCTGCCCCCATCCTCCATTGAAATCTCCCATGTAATATGGCGCATAGGGGTGTTGTGACATCCAAGGTGTCGGTGCACATGACCCATATAGCCTTGCATAGCGTCGAAACTCTTGCTCCGAAGGCGATTTTGAACGCTTTGAATGCGATGGCCGATTAGAGCTAGAACCGGCCGCTTGACTTGCATATTTGGATAACAACATATCAAAAGTAGGCTTGATTTTCTTGTGCTTAATATCATTATTTTTCCACTTGCCAACTTCTGAATTCTTGGGCTTGATTAATTTAACATGAGTATCCTCTTGCACTTGTGGTTGCCCCCCGAGTGTAGCATTTTTTATAGTGATCTTCAGCACTTCCTTGCCATTGGGTTGCTTCTCAAGCACAATCTTTCTTCCCAAGACCTTGTCGCCCTCCTTGCTATTCCTGGGTTCACCAATAACAGGATTATCTTTATTAGCGGATTCGGCTATATTAGGCCGAATTACCATTTTCTTTCCTTCCAAATCTATGGTGTTTATCGGGAAGTGCTGTTTATCAACTTGCATCTCAGCAAAATTCAATCGTCTGTCATTAATGGCCGATTGTACCTGTCGCCGGAAAACATTGCAATCGTTAGTAGCATGAGAAAATGAATTATGGTACTTGCAATAAGCACGCCGTTTTAGCTCCTCAAATGGCGGTATGGTGTGTGATATTCTAATAACATTGTCTTGCAAGAGAGCATCAAATATTTTATCACACTTTGATATATCATAAGTAAACCTCATCTCCTCATCACGATTCTTGCGAATCGGCTGAAGAGCATTGCACATATAGGGTTTGGCCTTTGAGGACCAAACAAATTCAGTAGTATAGACATCAACCTCATCGTCCGAATTATCATCATTGTGTTCAACCATATGCATTCTAGGAGATCAGTTGTAGACCTATGGACCTCTTTACTTCGACACTCTTGGGCCAAAGCTTTTTGTAAGACTTGATTAATGCTGAAAAACTCATAACTTTCTAGCCTCTCTTTAATGTGAGTTTTCAAACCATTAAGAACAAGATCCGCCAAGTCTGTCTCAGTTATCACTAAGCTATAACATCGGTTTTTTATATCTCTAAATCTCTTGACATAATCGGTGACCGATTCATCATGTTTTTGCCTGACCGATGTAAGATGTGACAACTTCAGCTCATTATCGCCGCTATAAAAGTGATCATGAAACTTTTGCTCTAATTGCGACCATAAGAGAATTGATCCATGTGGCAAAGAAGCAAACCATGAAAATGTGGTGCCAGTTAAAGACAAGGTAAATAAACGCACTTTCAACTCTTCTATGGAACCTGCTTCACCCAACTGTGCTAAATACTGACTCACATGCTCCCAAGTTGTTTTCGTGCCCTCTCCGCTAAATTTAACAAAATCAGGAACCTTGTAACCTTGAGGGTACAAAATTGCATCAAAGTGTTCAGGATAAGGCTTTTGGTATACACGACTCTTTACTTTCGGCTCGTTTCCGAAAGTTTCTTGAAACATCTTATGCAAATCCTCTCTTAATTTAGCTAGAATTGGATCTGAAGTAGATGCAGATGTTTGTGGTAATGCCATAGGAGCAACCTGAGAACTAACTAGTGGTGCAACTTGTGGGATGGGCGCCAAACCATAATCCGGCGGAAGACCAAACATGCTTGCGCCTATAGGTGGTGTGACAAAGTGATTCGGCGTTGACGCCAAATTGGGCACACTCATAATAGGATTAGGATATGTAGGTGCAGCCACAAGCTGGTTGGTTTGGTTAGGGTAAAAATTCAACGGCATACTATATTGTTGTTGAATAGGAGGTGCCGATGAAATAGGTAAAGTTGGACTAGGGTTTTCAGATACACCAACAGTACCACTAGATGACAGAGGCATATTTTTCTTAGCATTAGTATTTGCCACAAAAGAATTATACGTCATCACATTACCCTTACTAACAAGACTTTCAATCACAGCCACTTGCTCTGGAGAAAAACTTTACTCACAGTGATTAAATCTTGTTCGTCAGTGAGAGGAGAAAAATTGACGTTTCCAACCGGAGTGATGTTGCCTTGTCGGTCCTTCTTGAAACTTGCAAGAAACGCCTCCAAATCCTCCTCCTCATGCTTCTTCTTGAGCGCTTCAAAAGCCTCTTCACGCTGCTTCTTGCGCGTTTCATAGGCTTGGCGATGTTCCTCCGATAGTTCATCAAGACTAGGCCACAAGTGTGGGTGCAGGAATAAGTGGAGGGGGCCACGTGTGTTCACACACGAACACGTCACCGTGTACCCTCGACGCCGCGGGTGATGCACCGCAGCTCACGTCGAAGGAGACCCGTCCGGAAGCGCGGTACGCTGGCAATCCGGTGGGCTCTTTTGTAGACCCGAAGCCCCGCTTGCCCGGGAGGGACCCCGTCAGGGCGCGCGGCAGCTATGGGCTGCCCTAGGTCGACCTGATCGCCCCTAGGGCCTCGAGGTTCGCCGCCCTGCAACAAGAAGAACGAACGAAGAACAAGGAAGAAGAGGAACAAGGGAGAGGATAAAAGTAAAGGTAAAGATGATAGATGTGTTTGTTCGATTGTGTGTTGTTGTTCAATCGGCCGTCACCTCTTATCTATATATGAGGCAGATGGACTTCCCGTACAAGAAAAGGACTTTCCTAGCCGTCCAAATCATCAAAATCTAATAAAATACGGACTATTCACAACCTCCGGCCCGGGTGTCCGGCTCAACGCCCGGATGATCCGGCCTAGCCCAGTTTTGTGACAGCAGCTCACTAATTGGGCTGTAACTTTTGCATACGAACTCGGATTAAGATGATTTTTATATCAAAATCAACCGCATCGATGAGACGCACAACTTTGGTGTTGAACTCTTTTTGATCTGATGCCAAGTTGACAGTGTTTTGGGCCGTTTTCTAAAGTCTGTAGCAGAAAAAAGTTGTCCGGGCGTCCGGACGATTGCCCGGATTGTCCGGCCTTTATCCGGATCATTCGGGACATGACCCAGATCATCCGGCTTCATCACAAAACTTCTGGTATGTTTGGTGCTTCAATTTCCCGGATGATCCGGACCCCGGCCCGGATGATCTAGCTAAACATGGTTGCAGCGCACGGTTTTGTCCGTAACTTCTGCATATGACCTCGGATGGGGACGATTTTTATATCAAAATCGTCCGTTTCGACGAGACGAAGAACTTTGCAGTTGAAGATGTTTTCATCTGAGGCTATTTTAATGAGGTTTCATGCCATTTCCTAATCTGATGTCAACACGAGTAACTCCGAAATTGTCATATCTTTTGCACTTGAGCCCCGTTTTGGTCCATCTTCACGTCTATTCGATCATCTTGAAGAGAGCCATCAAATGGTTACATGAACTCTTAATTTTAACCTGATTCCATTATAGCCTCAAGTCACTCTTTGCGATCATGCCATTTTTGAGCGTCAACAACGTGGGGCCCACGAGGCAGGGGAGAGCGCCCTGTGAGGGGGGCGCCCTGGACCCTCGTGGCCAGGTGCTGGCTCCCCTCGCTGTGTGTTCTGTGCCAAATATTCTCAAATATTCTATAAAAAACATATTTCATTTTCAGGGCATTTGGAGAACTTTTATTTTCGGGTTTTTTTTATTGCATGGATAAGTCTGGAAATAGACAGAAAATACTATTTTTGTTTTATTTATCCTAATTAACAGAAAGTAAAAGGAGGGTACAGAAGGTTGTGCTATCTAGATTCACCTATCCCATGCTCATCAAAAGGAATCCATTAACAAGGTTGATCAGGTCTTGTTAATAAACTCTTTCTGAATAACATGAAACTGGAGAATTTTCGAATAACACTAGGTTACCTCAATGGGGATATGTATGTCCCCGACAATAAGAATGTCATATGTCTTCTGGACAGAAGGAAGAGGAAATTCAAAACCTCCAATAGTAATAGTTGAAATTTTTCCAATAAATTTGATACTGTGGACCTAAGGTTGTTTCCTCGAAAAGTGTGCCGTATGCTCATTACCATTGACATGAAAAGTGACATTGCCTTTGTTGCAATCAATAACAGCCCCTGCAGTATTCAAAAAGGGTCTACCAAGGATAATAGACATACTATCGTCATCGGGAATATCAAGTACAACAAAGTCCGTTAGAATAGTAACATTTGCAACCACAACAGGCACATCCTCAAAAATACCGACAGGTATAGCAGTTGATTTATCAGCCATTTGCAAAGATATTTCAGTAGGTGTCAACTTACTCAAGTCAAGTCTACGATATAAAGAGAGAGGCATAACACTAACACCGGCTCCAATATCACATAAAGCAGTTTTAAAAAAGTTTCCTTTAATGGAGCAAGGTATAGTAGGTACTCCTAGATCTCCTAGTTTCTTAGGTATTCCACCCTTAAAAGTGTAATCGGCAAGCATGGTGAAAATTTCTACTTCAGGTATCTTTCTTTTATTGGTAATAATATCTTTCATATACTTAGCATAAGGATTTGTTTTAAGGACATCAGTTAAACGCATACGCAAAAAGATAGGTCTAATCATGTCAGCAAAGCGCTCAAAATCCTCATCATCCTTTTTCTTGGATGGTTTAGGAGGAAAAGTCATGGGTTTCTGAACCCATGGTTCTCTTTCCCTACCGTGCTTCCTAGCAACAAAGTCTCTCTTATCGTAACGTTGATTCTTTGATTGTGAGTTATCAAGATCAACAACAGGTTCAATCTCTACATCATTATCATTGCTATGTTGAGCATCATCATGAACATCATCATTAACATTATCACTAGGTTCATGTTCATTACCAGATTGTGTCTCAGCATCAGAAACAGAGATGTCATTGGGATTCTCAGGTGTGTCAGCTACAGGTTCACTAGAAGCATGCAAAGTTCTATCATTTTTCTTTTTCTTCTTCTTAGAAGAACTAGGTGCATCTAAATTAGCTCTTTGAGAATCTTGCTCAATTCTCTTAGGGTGGCCTTCAGGATACAAAGGTTCCTGAGTCACCTTACCACCTCTAGTAGCAACTCTAACATCATAGTCATTATTCTTACTATTTAATTCATTGAGCAAATCATTCTGAGCCTTAAGTACTTGTTCTACTTGAGTGGTGACCATAGAAGCATGTATACTAATGAGTTTCAGTTCACCTTTAACTCTAGACAGATAATCACTTAAGCGTTCAATCATATAAGCATTGTGTTGCAATTGCCTACCAACGTAAGCATTGAAGTTTTCTTGTTTCACAATAAAATTGTCAAACTCATCTAAGCATTGGCTAGCACACTTATAACGAGGAATATCACCTTCATCAAATCTATAAAGAGGATTTACCTTTACTAGCTATGTTGGGTTATCAAGACAATGTATTTCTTCAATAGGTGGTAAATTCTTAACATATTTACCTTTAATACCTTTTTCTGTCATAGATTTCTTTGCCTCTTGCATATCTTCAGGACTGGGAAATAGAACACCTCTTTTCTTCGGAATAGGCTTAGGGGCTGGTTCAGGAAGTGTCCAATTATTTTCATTAGCTAGCATATTATTCAATAGAAGTTCAGGTTGATCAACTGTTATTTCCCTGAAAATACAACCAGCACAACTATCCAGGTGGTCTCTGGAAGCATCGGTTAGTCCATTATAAAAGACATCAAGTATATCGTTCCTCTCAAGAGGATGATCAGGCAAAGCATTAAGTAATTGGAGAAGCCTCCCCCAAGCTTGTGGGAGACTCTCTTCTTCAATTTGCACAAAATTATATATTTCCCGTACGGCAGCTTGTTTCTTATGAGGGGGGAAATATTTAGCAGAGAAGTAATACATCATATCCTAGGGACTACGCATACAACCAGGATCAAAAGAATTAAACCAAGTCTTAGCATCACCCTTTAACGAGAACGGAAATAACTTAAGGATATAGTAGTAACAAATCTTTTCATCATTGGTAAATAGGGTGGCTATATCATTCAACTTAGTAAGATGTGCCACAACAGTTTCAGATTCATAGCCATGGAAAGGATCAGATTCAACCAAAGTAATTAACTCAGGATCAACGGAGAATTCATAATCCTTATCAGTAACACAGATAGGTGAAGTAGCGAAAGCAGGTTCATGTTTCATTTTAGCATTCAAGGACTTTTCTTTCATCTTAGCTAATAATTTCTTAAGACCATATCCATTGTTGCAAGCAAGAAAGTCTCTAGCAGTTTCTTCATCCATAACATAACCCTCAGGAACAACATGCAATTCATATCTATTGGGAGAAGCTTCATCATCACTTTCATAAATATCATCAATTTCAATATTTGCATTCTCCCTAACCTTAGCAATTTGTTCATCCAGAAATTCACTTAGTGGCACAGTATTATCAAGCATAGAAATAGTTTCATCATACGTAGCAGAAGTGGCATCATCAAGAACATACGACATATCAGATTCAATAGCAGGAGTAGATGTCACAAATTTACCCAGAACAGAAGGAGAATCAAGTGCAGAGCTAGATGGCAGTTCCTTACCTCCCTTTGTAGTTGAGCGTAATATTTTGGTTTTTGAGTCCTTCAAGTTCTTCATAGTGATCAACAGATATAAATCCCAAGTGAATTAAATAATAGAGCTATGCTCCCCGGCAATGGCGCCAGAAAATAGTCTTGATAACCCACAAGTGTAGAGGCTCGCAACAGTTTTCGAGGGTAAAGTATTCAACCCAAATTTATTGATTCCACGCAAGGGGAGACAAAGAATACTCTTAATTATTAGCAGCTGAGTTGTCAATTCAACCACACCAGGAAACTTAGTATCTACAACAAGATAGTTTAGTAGCAAATTAATATGGAGATGGCGGTAGCAGCAATAAAAGTAACGATAGTGTTTCTGTAGTTTTTGTAATAGTAGCAACGGAAAAGTAAATAAGCAACAAGCAATATGTGAAAAGCTCGTAGGCATTGGATTGGTGATGGGAAATTATGTCAGATGCAATTCATCATGTAAAAGTTATAACCTAGGGTGACACGGAACTAGCTCCAGTTCATCAATGCAATGTAGGCATGTATTCCGAATATAGTCATACGTGCTTATGGAAAAGAACTTGCATGACATCTTTTGTCCTACCCTCCCGTGGCAGCGGGGTCCTATTGGAATCTAAGGGATATTAAGGCCTCCTTTTAATAGAGTACCGGACCAAAGCATTAACACATAGTGAATACATGAACTCCTCAAACTAAGGTCATCACCGGGAGTGGTCCCGATTATTGTCACTTCGGGGTTGCCGGATCATAACACATAGTAGGTTACTATAGACTTGCAAGATAGGATCAAGAACACACATATATTCATGAAAACATAATAGGTTCAGATGTGAAATCATGACACTCGAGCCCTAGTGACAAGCATTAAGCATAGCAAAGTCATATGAACATCAATCTCAGAACATAGTGCATACTAGGGATCAAACCCTAACAAAACTAACTCGATTACATGATAGATCCCATCCAACCCATCACCGTCCAGCAAGCCTATGATGTAATTACTCATGCACGGCGGTGATCATCATGGAATTGGTGATGGAGGAAGGTTGATGATGACGATGGCGACGATCTCCACTCTCTGGAGCCCCGAACGGACTCCAGATCAGCCCTCCCGAGAGAGAATAGGGCTTGGGGGCGGCTCCGGATCGTAAAACGTGATAATTCTTCCTCTCTGTTTATTTCCCCCCGAAAGTGAATATATAGGATCCGGAGATACGTCGGTGGAGCACCAGGGAGCCCACGAGGCAGGGGGCGCGCCCCGCACCCTCGTGGATAGGGTGTAGGCCCCCTGGTCTGGATCTTCTTGCAGGTATTTTTTATATTTTCCAAACTCCGTGGATTTTCAGGTCATTCCGAGAACTTTTTATTTCTGCACAAAAACAACACCATGGCAGTTCTACTGAAAACAGCGTCAGTCCGGGTTAGTTCCATTCAAATCATGCAAGTTAGAGTCCAAAACAAGGGCAAAAGGGTTTGGAAAAGTAGATACGTTGGAGACGTATCAACAGCCATATAGAAGTCTATATGGATGATATTGTGGTAAAAATCAAGGATAAGGCCATCCTTCTCCAAGATTTGGAGGAGACATTTGCTAATCTGCGCAAGATCAATTTGAAGCTTAATCCGGAGAAGTGTGTGTTTGGTGTTCCCTCTGGCAAGCTACTTAGGTTCTTCGTATCCCACCGGGGGATCAAAGCCAACCCTGACAAGGTCAAAGCAATTGAGCAGGTCCAAGCGCCAAGGATAGTTAAGGATGTGAGGCGTTTAACAGGATGCGTTGCTGCACTGAGCAGATTCATCTCTAAGTCTGTCGCGCGTGCCCTTACATTTATTAATATTTTGATGAAGGCAGGGCCTATGAAGTGGACCCCAGAATCAGATGCAGCCCTGCAGGAGATGAAGGCCTACCTTTCGTCCGTACCCACCTTGGTTGTGCCCAAACCCCAAGAACTGTTGTTGCGATACTTGGCGGCAACCAACCAAGTGGTCAGCGCGGCCTTGGTAGCACAGCGAGAAGTGGATGAGGCAGAAAGCAAGCAGAAAACAGCATAGTCAGAGAAGGATTAGGACAACAATGAGCACGACAATGAGAGAAACCCCAAGGACGCGGCAAGGAAGAAAGTGGTGCAGCACCAGTGTACTTCGTTAGCTCCTTGTTACAGGGGGCTAGATCGAGGTACTCTGGTGTGCAAAAGTTGATCTTTGGCCTCGTTATGGCCTCAAGGAAACTGCACCACTACTTCCACGCCCACGAGATCACGATTGTCACTCGTTTTCCGCTGCAAAGGATACTCCGAAACCCTGAGGCTACTGGCAGAATAGTGGAGTGGGCTTTGGAGTTATCCAGCTTTGGTTTGAAGTTGGAGAGCACATCAACTATTCATAGCAAGGCACTGGCAGAGTTTATTGCAGAATGGACGTCAACCCCTGATGAAGAAGATTCTCTTTACAGCTACCCCCGGCAAGGAATCACCCCAAGAATGGATTATGCATTTTGATGGTGCTTTTACCCTACAAGGTGCAGGGGCTGGTGTGCTTCTTGTTGCCCCCTCCAGAGAACACTTGAAGTATGTCATCCAAGTGCATTTTGCCCGGGAAGAAGGCACCAACAATACAACAGAGTATGAAGGGCTCCTTACCGGGGGTATCATTCAAGGAGATTCACAGCTTGCGGTGTGACAAGTCAACAAGGATTACCAAAGTCCATTGATGGAGGGATACATCGAGGATGTGAGGAGATTGGAGGAGCACTTTGATGGGTTGCAAACAGAGCACATATCCCATGCGGAAAATAGCATAGCTGATCACCTGTCAAAGTGTGCTGCGCAGAAGATTCCTATGGAACCAGGAACTTTTGTTCTCCGTCTCTCTCAGCCCTCCGTATCACCAAAAACAATGGCCCGAAAAAGGAGAAAGTTGGACTACCGTAAGCCTCTCTCGATCGAGCCGTATGCTCCCGGCAGAGACCCTGCCGGAAACAACTCCTCACAGCCTACCGGACCACCCCCCTCCAGCCGGGCCAATGGACCCCGCAAACGAGGCTGGTGCTCCCGCAGCAGAGGAGGTGCCGCTAGTCCTTGTTGCTGAGCCCCAGGCTCCAGCTTGGGCAAGGCACATTGTCCACTTCCTCCAAACCGGAGAACTCCCCGGCAACCAACATGAAGCTGAAAAGATAGCCCGGAGGGGCAGTATGTATCAGTTTGTCGATGACACTCTATACAGAAGGAGGCCCAACGGTGTGAAATTTAAGTGTGTCTACTGGGAGGATGGAAAGGAACTGTTGGCTGAGATTCATAAAGGAATGTGCGGCTCCCACATTGGATCAAGGGAGTTAGTTGGGAAAGCATTCCGGCAAGGATTCTATTGGCCCACGGCCCTCCAAGATGTGGTCGAGCTCGTCACTACATGTGAAGCCTGTTAGTTCCATTCCAAGAAAACACACCTGCCTGCCCAAGCTCTTCAAACAATCCATCTATCATGGCCATTTTTCATCTAGGGGCTCGATATCCTCGCCCCCTTCCCCCGAGCAATCAGGGGCTTTGAATTGTTGTTCGTTACCATCGACAAGTTTACAAAGTGGCCGGAAGTGACTGTCATGAGAAAGGTGACTGCTCAGTCAGCTATCAAGTTCTTGAAATAATTGGTGTATCATTTTGGAGTTCCGACAAGGATCATCACCGACAACGACACCCAGTTCACGAGCCACACCTTCATGCAATATGTTTGTACTCTCGGATGCAATATCTCATTCGCCTCTGTGGCACACCCCCGGAGCAATGGACAAGCTGAGAGGGCAAACGCTGAAGTGCTACGTGGACTCAAGACAAGAACTTTTGATATGCTACAGAAGCACGGCAGTCAGTGGATCGAGGAGTTTTCGATAGTTCTCTGGTCCCTCAGAACGACACCTAACCGAGTTACCGGGCAGACTCCCTTCTCCTTGGTCTATGGGGCAGAAGTAGTTATCCCCACGGAACTCATTTATCGGTCCGCTCGAGTTCTTACCTACGATGAAGTAGCAAAAGATCAACACCGGCGTGACGATGTTGTTCTACTCGAGGAGATCCGTCTCCGGGATGTTACGCGTGTGATGTCTACTACACAACCTTCTTCTTGTAGACATTGTTGGGCCTCCAAGTGCACAGGTTTGTTGGAAAGTAGCAAATTTCCCTCAAGTGGATGACCTAAGGTTTATCAATCCGTGGGAGGCGTAGGATGAAGATGGTCTCTCTCAAGCAACCCTGCAACCAAATAACAAAGAATCTCTTGTGTCCCCCACACACCCAATACAATGGTAAATTGTATAGGTGCACTAGTTCGGCGAAGAGATGGTGATACAAGTGAAATATGGATGGTAGATATAGGTTTTTGTAAACTGAAAATATAAAAACAGCAAGGTAACTAAAGATAAAAGTGAGCATAAACGGTGTTGCAATGATAGTAAACAAGGCCTAGGGTTCATACTTTCACTAGTGCAAGTTCTCTCAACAAGAGTAACATAATTGGGTCATATTACTAGCCCTCAACATGCAACAAAGAGTCGCTCCAAAGTCACTAATAGCGGAGAACAAACGAAGAGATTATGGTACGTACGAAACCACCTCAAAGTTATTCTTTCTGATCGATCTATTCAAGAGTCTATAGTAAAATAGAACGAAACTATTCTTTCCATTCAATCTATCATAGAGTTCGTACTAGAATAACACATTAAGACACAAATCAACCAAAACCCTAATGTTACCTGGATAATCCATTGTCACCTCAAGTATCCGTGGGCATGATTATTCAATATGCATCACACAATCTCAGATCCATCTATTCAACCAACACAAAGAACTTCAAAGAGTGCCCCAAAGTTTCTACCGGAGAGTCAAGATGAAAACGTGTGCCAACCCCTATGCATAGATTACCAAGGTCACGGAACCCGCAGGTTGATCACCAAAACATACATCAAGTGAATCAATAGAATACCCCATTGTCACCACGGGTATCCCACGCAAGACATACATCAAGTGTTCTCAAATCATTAAAAACTCAATCCGATAAGATAACTTACAAGGGAAAACACAATTCATCACAAGAGAGTAGAGGGGGAGAAGCATCATAAGATCTAACTATAATAACAAAGCTCACGATACATCAAGATCGTGCCATCTCAAGAATACGAGAGAGAGAGAGATCAAACACATATCTACTGATACATACCCTCAGCCCCGAGGGTGAACTACTCCTCCCTCATCATGGAGAGCGCCGGGATGATGAAGGTGGCCACCGGAGAGGGATTCCCCCCTTCGACAGGGTGCCAGAATGGGTCTAGATTGGTTTTCGATGGCAAGAGAGGCTTTCAGCGGCGGAACTCCCAATCTAGTTTATTTTCCGGAGGTTTCAGTATATATAGGAGGTGTTGGAGTCTGGGCCAAGCAAAGGGGGTCTCCGGGCTGTCCACGAGGTAGGGGGCGCGCCCAGTAGGGGGGCGCCCCCCACCCTCGTGGGCAGCTCCGAGTATAGTTACCGATAGATGAAGACGAAAGAGGGGATGCCTTCCCGGGGCATCCCCCAGCTTAGGATTTTGGTTGTCCTTGAATTTTACCTCGGGGTTCCTTGGGCATCCCCAAGCTTAGGCTCTTGCCGCTCTTTGTTCCATAGTCCATCAAAGCCATACTCAAAACTTGAAAACTTCACAACACAAAACTTAGCCAAAAAATCTTGTGAGCTCCGTTAGTATAAGAAAATAAACCACCACTCAAAGGTACTGTAATGAACTCATCCTTTGTTTATATTGGTGTTAAACCTACTGTATTCCAACTTCTCTATGATTCATATCCTCTAATACTACTCATAGATTCATCAAAATAAGCAAACAACACACGAAAAACAGAATCTATCAAAAACAGAACAATCTGTAGTAATCTGTAACTTTCGCATACTTCTGTAACTCCAAAAAATTGAAATAAATTGGTAAACATGAGGAATTTGTTTATTAATCATCTGCAAAAATAATCAACTAGATAGCACTCTCCAGTAAAATATGTTGACTATTCTAGTGAGCGCTAACGTTTCTGTTTTTACAGCATGATCGCATAAACTTCACACAAGTCTTCCCAAAGGTTCTACTTGGCACAAACACTAATTAAAACACAAAACCCACATCTAAATAGAAGCTAGATGCAATATTTATTCCTGAAGAGAAGCAAAAGCAAAGGAAATAAAATAAAGTTGGGTTGCCTCCCAACAAGCGCTATCGTTTAACGCCCCTGGCTAGGCATGATGCTTTCAATGATGCTCACATAAAAGATAAGAATTGAAACATAAAGAGAGCATCATGAAGAATATGACTAGCACATTTAAGTCTAACCAACTTCCTATGCATAGGGATTTTGTGAGCAAACAATTTATGGGAACAATAATCAACTAGCATAGGAAAGCAAAACAAGCATAACTTCAAAACTTTAAGCACATAGAGAGGAAACTTGATATTATTGCAATAGGTAGAACCATATTCCTCTCTCATAATAATTTTCAGTAGCATCATGGATGAATTCAACAATGTAACCAGCACATAATGTATTCTTTTCATGATCTACTTGCATAGAAATTTTACTACTCCCATCATAAGAAAATTTCTTCTCATCAATAGTAGTGGGAGCAAACTTAACAAAATAACTATCATGTGAAGCATAATCCAATTGAAAACTAAAATCATGATGACAAGTTTCATGGTTATCATTATTCTTAATAGCATACAAGTCATCACAATAATCATCATAGATAGCAACTTTGTTCTCATAATCAATTGGAACCTCTTCCAAAATAGTGGATTCATCACTAAATAAAGTCATGACCTCTCCAAATCCACTTTCATCAATATAATCATCATAAATAGGAGGCATGCTTTCATCATAATAAATATTATCATCAAAACTTGGGGGACTAAAAATACCATCTTCATCAAACATAGCTTCCCCAAGCTTGTGGCTTTGCATATCATTAGCATCATGGATACTCAAAGGATTCACACTAACAACATTGCAATCATGCTCATCATTCATATATTTTATGACAAGCATTCTATGTAATTCTTCTTCTAGTACTTGAGCACAATTTTCCTTCCCATCATTTTCACGAAAGATATTAAAAAGATGAAGCATATGAGGTAACCTTAATTACATTTTTTGTAGTTTTATTTTATAAACTAAACTAGTGATAAAACAAGAAACTAAAAGATTCGATTGCAAGATCTAAAGATATACCTTCAAGCACTCACTGCCCCGGCAACGGCGCCAGAAAAGAGCTTGATGTCTACTACACAACCTTCTTCTTGTAGACGTTGTTGGGCCTCCAAGTGCATAGGTTTGTAGGACAGTAGCAAATTTTTCTCAAGTGGATGACCTAAGGTTTATCAATCCGTGGGAGGCGTACGATGAACAAGGTCTCTCTCAAGCAACCCTGCAACCAAATAAAAAAGAGTCTCTTGTGTCCCCAACACACCCAATACAATGGTAAATTGTATAGGTGCACTAGTTCGGCGAAGAGATGGTGATACAAGTGCAATATGGATGGTAGATATAGGTTTTTGTAAACTGAAAATATAAAAACAGCAAGGTAACTAAAGATAAAAGTGAGCATAAACGGTGTTGCAATGATAGGTAAGAAGGCCTATGGTTCATACTTTCACTAGTGCAATTTCTCTCGACAAGGATAACATAATTGGATCATATTACTAGCCATCAACAAGCAACAAAGAGTCACTTTAAAGTCACTAATAGCGGTGAACAAACGAAGAGATTTTGATAGGGTATGAAACCACCTCAAAGTTATTCTTTCTGATCGATCTATTCAAGAGTCCGTAGTAAAATAGCACGAAACTATTCTTTCCGTTCAATCTATCATAGAGTTCGTACTATAATAACACCTTAAGACACAAATCAACCAAAACCCTAATGTCACCTAGATACTCCATTGTCACCTCAAGTATCTGTGGGCATGATTATACGATATGCATCACACACTCTCAGATTCATCTATTCAACCAACACAAAGAACTTCAAAGAGTGCCCCAAAGTTTCTATCGGAGAGTCAAGACGAAAACGTGTGCCAACCCCTACGCATAGATTCCCAAGGTCACGGAACCCGCAAGTTGATCACCAAAACATACATCAAGTGAATCAATAGAATACCCCATTGTCACCATGGGTATCCCACGCAAGACATACATCAAGTGTTCTCAAATCCTTAAAGACTCAATCCGATAAGATAACTTCAAAGGGAAAACACAATTCATCACAAGAGAGTAGAGGGGGAGAAGCATCATAAGATCCAACTATAATAGCAAAGTTCGCGATACATCAAGATCGTGCCATCTCAAGAACACGAGAGAGAGATCAAACACATAGCTTATGATACATACCCTCAGCCCCGAGGGTGAACTACTCCTCCCTCGTCATGGAGAGCGCCGGGATGATGAAGATGGCCACCGAAGAGGGATTCCCCCCCCTCCGGCAGGGTGCCAGAACGGGTCTAGATTGGTTTTCGGTGGCAACAGAAGCTTTCGGCGCCGGAACTCCCGATCTAGGTTATTTTCCAGAGGTTTCAGTATATATAGGAGGTGTTGGAGTCGGGGCCAAGCAAAGGGGGTCTTCGGGCTGTCCATGAGGCAGGGGGGCGCGCGCAGTAGGGGGGGCGCCCCCCCCCCCCCACCCTCGTGGGCAGCCCGTGCATCTCCTGGTCCTCCCCCGGTACTCCGTGGGCTTCTTCTGGTCCAAAAACAATCTCCGTTGAATTTCAGGTCAATTGGGCTTCGTTTGATATTGCTCTTCTGTAAAACTCAAAAACAAGGAAAAACAGAAACTGACACTGGGCTCTAGGTTAATAGGTTAGTCCCAAAAATCATATAATAGTGTATAATAAAGCCCATAAAACATCCTAGAAGGATAATATAATAGCATGGGACAAAAAAAATTATAGATACGTTGGAGACGTATCAGCATGCTGCATGCTACCAGCAAGCCCTGCATCGCTATCACAGCCGTAGGGTTCATGCCCGGTGTTTTGAGGAAGCTGACCTTGTCCTTAGGCGCGTTCAGTTCGCCAAGGGTACAAACAAGCTTTGACCGAAATGGGACGGCCCTCACCGGGTGGTACGAGTCACTAGACCTGGCGTAGTCCATCTGGGGACCGGAGATGGCACTCAGTTGCAAAACTCATGGAATATTGAGCATCTCCGTAAGTACTATCCATAAGGCACGACTGTCGGGCCCTGCCCGGCAGCCACCCTTTCGTACAGGCCTTGCCTCAGCTGCATGTAACCCCTTGTACGAAGTCGAGGCGATGACCCTGTGCAAGAGAAAATAAAGAAGAGCTATAGGGGGGCCCCAAACTAAGATTGCATGCATCCACAAGCACACCAAAATCATTGCATAAGCATTTCATGAGCATCTGCATATGCATATAGATAGGATCGCATCCTTCATTCATTCTCACCTACATGAAGTTGCAGGTTCCTGTCGTCAACTTGGCTTCGACAAGGAGTGAGGAGGTGGTACGGCACAACGATCCCCGGCAAGCCAAACAGATAATTTATACCTCATGTCCATTAGTGTTCTGTAAAGCTATAACTTTGCATGAGAAAGCCTCACTTCTCCTTTTGAGACTTAGGTGCTCCCATCCCTGACTTGAGCGTAGCTTCGGTTAGGATGGCCGTAGTGGCCTTTGGTAAAACGGAGTTGGCGAGGGTGTGTCCCCTCTATCTGTTCCCTGGCACACGTAGTTCTCTGGTAGACAAAGAGGGTGCCGACAGGATAAGCCTGCCGGGAAAAACTCGTTTTATTATAATAAAGAGGCATTCCACCTCTGCATGGACATACACATGCACGGGTTCTCGTAAAGGTTTATCTTTTTCATTCATATGCTAATACAAGTATAAGCATTACAGAACACAAAGATGGACTCGAGGGATTACATTATTTGAATTAAAATTTGGTGATTGCCTACAGGTTTAAGATTGAAAAAAGATAAGTGCCCCATGATGCCTTTGCTCCTGTCCATCTCCTACAAGACGAGGTCAAAGAGGCCGGAGGGGGGCACAGCGGGGATTTGACGCGTCCTCGGGATCAGGATGGCGTCGCTCCTCAACTAGGAAGAAGGAACCATAGGGCAGGGGCGGATGGTGGCGCTGCTTAAAGCTCCAAGCGGGATATGCGGAGTCATCGGCAAATGCGGCTCATTGGAACGGTCGCCCTCGTTCTTGACGCGTCATGGGTTGTCGCCGCCCTCAGCGCCACCAACACCCGAAGGCCCTTTTGCGGCAGGGCTCGGGTACCATGCTCTCCGAGCAATTCTCCAGAGAGCATGGTCGTCCCTAGAAGCCCTTGCGTTAGAAGGCACTGCACGTCCTGGAGACGCGTACGAAGCAAAAAGCTTTCCCGCATTGCGAGAGGGCGACGCCTGAGAGGAGTTGGATTCGTCCCTACTAGCAACGAGTCCCTCCCCTAACTCCTCTCCGGCGCCGTGAAGGGAAGAAAAATAGGGAGCAACCAACTACCATGCACATGGATCACCCCGAGCCTCGGTGTGGTGTCGTTTGCGTCCCCACCCACTGAAGCCAGAATCGCGGGCGACCCGACGGAAAGCGCGTTGGAGTCACCACCCCGACGTTGTCGCCGTGCCGCCCGAGTCTCCCTTTCGAATCCAAGAGGAACTTCGAGATAGAGCCCGGGGCACGGTCCCAGGCTCTCTTCTTCAACATAACCCGCAAGAGCAGAAGCCAGAAGAGGGGGAATGCAAGGATGGGTGACTCTATCATCATTCATCCCTCCTTTTATAGGCAAGCCAAGGAGGGGAGCCGCTCCCTCAATGGGCGGCCACCGTCCTCCTCCGCCAATTCAAGACGACCAGGCCCTCACCATGATTTTCTCCCACACCACACGCCTCTGTTACCTACCCCGTGCGATGCATGGAGCATACGTGGCCGAGGATAAGGGCGCGCTGTGGGAAGAGTAAATTGGCAATTTCTACCCTGGGCGTTAAAGTCATTCACGAGCCATTGATGGAGTGGCCCCACCACTATTGGCTTTACACCACATGCGGGGATACCAGAAACTGGCCCGGAATCAAAGCTGATGTAGCAGAAATGAAGACTCCAAGAGACCAGACTCTTCAGCAACTTTGCATGTGCACTTATTAGGCCCTACCCCGATGATGCTCAGCAGCGCGATCGGGGCAGGACCGGGGGCTTATATCGGTGCAACAAACCCTGGGTCTGTTACCCAGACTATGCATAGGCACAAGGACAAGATTGAAGCACCAGCCCAAGTCAGAGTGCAAGAAACCAAGAGATTCAAAGAACCAACATGCAGCCCACAGAGACCAAGGTCGAGCCAGAGAAGCAGGATATCACCAAGAGAAAAGCTTCCCTTGCCGGGCAGGCGAGCCCGGCAAGGGGCGAGGCCACCCCCCCAGAAACAGATAATAGAAACACCACGGCAGGAGCCGTCGGGGCTCGTAGAGGCAAAACCACCTCACCAATCAATCAAGCACGACCCATGTCGTCGATCAATGCGGTGTCAAGCCACAAGATGATTAAGTGGCAGCCATTCGCCACATGGCAGCCATTTCCTACAGGATAAACCCACAGATGACACCCATCCTGCGACGTGCCAAGAGAATAGGCGCAGAGCTAGCAAGATAGCCCGGCAAGCCTTGCGGGGTAACTAGTGATGTGACACTACCTATTAGCCTGCAGAGTTAGGTATGATAGCACTGTTTGCTATCATATCAGTGCATAATGACTACTTTTCCACTTTGGTAACCCCTTGATCTATAAAAGGAGGCCCATTGATGTCGGTGTACTAAAGTAGGGGTACCTTAGTATCCCGACTTATGCACGGGCAGTAGCAGCGTCCCGTGGCAGGGCTTGTCGCGCGCCCGCCAAGGCCCACTATGGTTCCTTTGGAGCCATTCAAGAACAAAGTATTCAAGTTAAAGAAACAAGACCCCGGCAAGAGGAGCTTGCCGGGAAGGCCACTCCAGGCTCAAGACCACCCCTTTGGCACAAGACCCTGGCAAAAGGAGCTCGCCAGAAAGGCCAAGCGTGGCGTTTCATGAGACTTGCCACGGCGCGCCATGCGTCCCGGCAAAGCCCGGAGAACGACAAGCTCCCGGCCGCAACAAGTTAACAACCGCGGCAAGGTGCGGGCCGCGGCAAGCTTCCACTACGTGCCCGCGCTCCAGCTCATCCGGCCACGCGTGGCCCTGGGGTCCTTCCAGGTGCACGTGGCGGAAGGCTGTGCAGCCTTGGGTACACGGTGGCGAGCTGCGATGACGAGGCCACCATCGTGGCGAACGGAGACGCCCTGGCGGACGCTTTTTTGCACTGTTTGGGGCGACGGCGACGGGCATTTAATGCCCTTGTCCCCTGCCGTCAGGGTTAGGTACAAAGCACTGTACATGCAATGTTCCATCTACCACCATTTTTACGTTTTTACCCTCATCTGCGTTGCCACCTGTCGGTGACCCCTTCGACCTATAAAAGGAGGCCCATGCGCAACGTAGAGGGGGTCCGGTTCCGATTTCTGATCACTCTCACGCTCGGTGTAGCCAGCGACAAGCATTGTAGCTCTTCTTGCTCCCGAGCCGAGAACACAATACAAACCAAGGCAGGAGTAGGGTTTTACGCATCCGTGCGGCCCGAACCTGGGTAAACTGCTCGCATGCTTGCCTCGATCCGCTCTTCGTGCTCCCTCCGCTCCATTGACGTACCGAAAAGGGGCTCCTGTCCCATAGGTGTTCGTGGGCGATCAGTTTCCCCGACATCTTTGGCGCGCCAGGTAGGGGGGCGTCGAGGTTGTGTGAACCGGATCCGGCGTTCACGCGGGCGGAAACTTCAGCAACTTCATCAACTCCATCGACTACGTCAACATGCCGCCGATGAAGAAGGCTTCGGAGGTAGTAGGCCCGTCCGTGTCGATCCCGCCGCCACCGGAGCCAACGGTTGGTGGGGTGGACGCTGGCGGAAGGACGGACGCCGGCGAGGAAACTCACGGCGCCGCCAAATCCAAGGACAAGACGGACGACCGGGTGCATTCCAAGACCTCGGCGTCCGTGCACGCACCGCACCCCTCTCAGGAGGTGCCGGACCGGCAGCGACGTGGTACACAAGGTACCATCCGCTTGCTAGGCCAAGGTCAAGCTGGCGGGTCGCGGGACGCTCAAGGCCAACATGCTGGCATGAGCAAGGCGCGGTCGCCGGGACGAGACCCTGCTCCTTCTAACGCAGTTAGAAGTCCGAGCATATCTCGCTCCTCCCACCGCTCGCCACCGCTTCCCTCCACTCCAGCAGAAGCTCTAGCTCGAGCTCAGCTGCTCCTCGATTTCCCTCCAGCGGCAGACAAGGCCAACGATTGGAGGGCCACCATCCAAAGCCTCATCGCCTTCGCCAACAACGACACGCCGCAGCAGCCGACGACGTCGCGACCGCGGCAAGTTAGCCAGGCGCGGGCTGATGGCGACAAGACCGCCGGGGGTGCAACTACCGTGCACTCCCCGCCCCGAAGGCCTAAATCGCCGACTCGCCGGATCAACATCGACGATGACTCCACGGCGTCGTCGGATCCACAAGCTCGCCGCGATCAACGCCAAGTCCTCGACGATAGACGACAAGAAGACGCTCGAACTCGCATCGAGCGTCGAAGAGAAGCGCGGCGGCAATCCGACCAGCGCGCTGGGCCCGCTGTCGACATGCACGCGCCCGGAGAACCAGGCGACTTGCCGTACACGGCAGGTTGTCCTGCGTTCACCCGTGAGCTACGGCAAGTCCAGTGGCCCAGCATGAAGAACTTCAAGCCCGACGTACCCGAGAAGTACGACGGCAAGACCCATCCGTCAGAGTTCCTCAGCATCTACACCATCGCGGTGCAGGCTGCCGGGGGACGAGACGAGAAGATATTAGCAAACTACTTCCCGCTCGTGCTCAAGCCGAACGTCAGATCTTGGCTCATGCACTTGCCGGAGAACTCCATCTCTTCTTGGGCCGACCTGTGCCATAAGTTTGTCGGCGCCTTCACAGGTGGCCACAAGCCTCATGGCCAGGAGAGCGACCTTCACATACTCGCCCAGAAGGAAGGAGAATCCTTGCGAAACTACATTCAAAGATTCAGCCGCGTCCAGCACAACATCCCAGACGTCCACCCTGCCGCGGTTATTAGCGCGTTCCACCAGAACGTGCGTAACCGCAGGATGAGGGAGGAAATGGCGATGTGCAAGATCCGAGACGTCAGTGAGCTCTATGCCCTGGCCGACAAGTGCGCACACGCTGAGGAGGGGAGGAGACTCCCCAGAGAGGATACTAGAGCAGGAGGAACGGATAGTGAGGATGCCGCCCCGGCAAGGAAGAACCGGCGGCGGAACAACAACAAGAAGAAGAACAAGGAAGTACTGGTCGTCGAGCAGTCCGGCAAGGAGGCTGGCGCCAAGAAAGCTCAGGCTAGTGGCTCCGGCAAGGAAGCTGCCACTGTAGCGGCCGCCGACAAGCAGGATGGCTCCGACAAGCAGTACTGCAAGATCCACCGCACCAAGGGCCACGATCTCCAGAACTGCAAAAGGGTCGAATACCTCGTCGAACAGCAGAAGGCTGAGTACGAGCGACGCGACAAGGAGAAGGCCCAGGGAGGTGGAGGAGAGTCCGGCAAGAAGCGACCATTCAATGGCCGGGGAGGACGTCGCGGCAAGGCCAAGCAGCGGCAAGGAGATAGACCTCCCCGCGGCCGCGACAAGGACGAAGACGAAGACGATGACGAAGACATGGAGGACGGAGACAACAGCGAGCAGGAGTTCCAGAAGGCCACAGAAGTTCTGTGCGTCGATGGAGGTGCCTCTCTGCATACTTCCCACCGCCAACTCAAACAATGGGTGCGGGAAGTTAATGCAGCAGAGCCGCCCGTCGAGTCGCGCAAACTCCTGAAGTGGTCCAGCACACCCATCATCTTCGACATTGAGGACCACCCTGACCGCACAACTGCGGTTGGGTGCTTGCCGATGTTGGTTTCACCAACCATCCACAACCTTAAGGTCACCAAGATGTTGGTTGACGGCGGGGCCGGCCTGAACCTGATCTCCTCTGCTGTGGTCCGGAAACTACAGATCCTCGGCAGCGAGCTTGAGGAAAGCGGCACATTCCAAGGGATCAACCCAGGAAGGAGCAAGCCGAAGGGGAAGATTACACTGCCAGTGACCTTTGGCGGAGAGCTAAATTTCAGGACTAAGAGGATCACCTTTGACGTTGCCGATATCCCGTTGCCATACAATGGGATACTTGGCCGTCCAGCGCTCGCCAGATTCATGGCAGCCTCTCATTACGCCTACAACATGCTCAAGATGCCAGGCCCGATAAGCGTCATCTCTATCCCCGGCGACAAGAAGGACGCGCTTATCTGCGCCGACAAGATTTACCGGGACGCAGCAGCTGCAACAGATAGCAAGGCACTTGCCACTAAAGCTCCCGGGGGGAAGAACAAGACCAAGTCCGGCAAGAGCTCTGGGGCCCACTCCGGCAAACGCACCTCTTCGGAGTGCTGCGCTGCCATCGAGGACGCGCCATCGAGCTCCACCGGCAAGTGCAAGAAGGGAATGGCAGCTCCACCTGCCACCAAGAAGGTGTCCGCCAAGGAGGACGGCACTGGTGGTACTTTCACCATCAGTGCCACGCTCGATCCTAAATAGGAAAGCGCGCTCGCTGCTTTCCTGCGGGCGAATGTTGACGTGTTTGCATGGCAACCGTCTGACATGCCCAGTGTTCCCAGGAAAGA
Organism: Secale cereale; assembly: GCA_902687465.1. Classification (NCBI taxonomy): domain Eukaryota; kingdom Viridiplantae; phylum Streptophyta; class Magnoliopsida; order Poales; family Poaceae; genus Secale; species Secale cereale. The sequence continues at coordinate 741,077,327 of LR738711.1, forward strand.
GATTGAGCACAAGCTTGTCGTTTGTCCTCATGTGGGGCCCGTCAAGCAGAAGGTCAGAAAGCAAGCGGTGGAGCGCCAAGAGTTTATCGCCGAAGAAATCAAGAAGCTGGAAGCGGCAGGCCTTGTCAGAGGTGTACTTCATCCCACGTGGCTGGCCAACCCTGTTGTCGTGCGCAAACCAAATGGGAAGTGGAGGCTTTGTATAGACTTCACCGATGTGAACAAAGCTTGTCCCAAAGATCCATTTCCCTTGCCGCGCATTGACCAGATTGTTGACTCCATGGCTGGATGTGAGTTGCTTTCATTTCTTGATGCATACTCCGGATATCACCAGATATTTATGGCTGAAGAAGATGAAGAGAAGACCGCATTCATTACTCCATGTGGTACTTACTGCTTCATACGCATGCCCTTTGGATTGAAGAATGCCGGTTCAACGTTTGCGAGGGTAGTCCACGCTGCTTTTGAGCCACAGATACACAGGAATGTAGAAGCCTACATGGATGATATAGTGGTCAAGAGCAAGGACAAGGATACCCTGATTCAAGATCTACATGAAACTTTTGCGAATCTGCGCAAGATACAGCTCAAGCTTAACCCCGAAAAGTGCGTGTTCGGAGTCCCCTCCGGCAAGCTTCTCGGGTTCTTTGTGTCCCAGAGAGGGATTGAAGCCAATCCTGAGAAGATCAAAGCCATTGAGCAGATCGAAGCTCCGAAGCGCGTCAAGGATGTACGGAGGCTAGCCGGTTGTGTGGCTGCTCTCAGCAGGTTCATTTCTAAGTCTGCAGAACACGCCCTGCCGTTTTTCAAAATATTGAAAAAGGCAGGTCCAATGAAATGGACTCCGGAAGTGGAGGCAGCGCTGCAAGACATGAAAGGGTACCTGTCCTCCACTCCAATACTTGTCGCACCTAGGCCACAAGAGAAGTTGATGATGTACTTAGCAGCAACCAATCAAGTGGTTAGTGCTGTGTTGGTAGCGGAGAGGGAGGCAGAGGAGGAGCCCACAGCCCCGGCAAGCACGTCCAGCGACAAGCAGGGGACTTCCCAGACAAGCTCTGGCCTCGACAAGGATAAGTCTGCGCAGACGCAAGAAGAAGTGCGAAAGAAGATGGTGCAGCGCCCAGTTTATTTTGTCAGCTCCCTCTTGCAGGGGGCTAGATCAAGATATTCTGGGGTGTAGAAGCTGCTTTTCGGCCTCCTCATGACCTCGAGAAAGCTGCGCCATTACTTCCAAGCACACGAGATAACAGTGGTCACTCGCTTTCCGCTGAAGAGGATACTACAAAATCCAGAAGCGACAGGCAGGATTGTCGAGTGGGCACTAGAGCTGTCAAGCTTTGGCCTCAAGTTTGAAAGTACTTCAACCATTCAGAGCAGAGCATTGGCAGAATTCATAGCAGAATGGACACCAACGCCAGATGAAGAAATTCCAGAGACAAGCATCCCCGTCAAAAAAACGAGCAAAGAATGGATAATGTACTTCGATGCTGCCTTCTCGCTGCAAGGCGCCGGTGCTGGTGTGCTGCTTGTCGCACCCACCGGAGAACTCCTCAAGTACGTTGTCCAAATGCACTTTCCCAAGGAGCAAGCAACGAACAATACTGCAGAGTATGAAGGTTTGCTTGCCGGCCTCAGAATCGCAGCGGAGCTTGGGATCAAGAAGATGATTGTGCGGGGTGATTCGCAGTTGGTCGTCCGACAAGTAAACAAGAGCTACCAGAGTCCGTTGATGGAAGCATACGTCGACGAAGTAAGGAAACTTGAAGAACGCTTTGAAGGCCTACAGATGGAGGACGTTCCAAGAGCTCAAAACGACATCACAGACGGCCTGTCAAAGTGTGCTGCACTGAAGCTACCTGTGGAACCAGGGATCTTTGTGCTCAAGTTAACTCAACCATCCATTACACCATCAGTTGGACAAGGTAAGAAGAGGAAGTTGATCTCCGGTGACTACTTGCCGGGGGAACTTCCCGAAGCCGCTGCCAACAAGGTCCCCAAGATCAGCGATAAAGTTGCTGAGGAACAGTCTGCTCCTGCAGACCCTAGGGTTTGTACAGTTGAAGCAGGCGTTCCCGACAAGCTTTGCTTGCCGGGGAACGTCAAGCTCCGGCCGAGCCACAGGTTCTGGCCGTAGAAGCTGACGTTCCCATGGCAGCACTGATGCCTTTAGTCCTTGTTGTTGAGCCCCAGGCTCCAGCATGGGCACAGCAGATTGCCCGTTTCCTTCAAACAGGAGAACTTCCCGAAGAGCCAGAAGAAGCAGAAAGAATAACCCGACAGTCAAGTATGTATCAGTTCGTCGGCAATGAACTGTACAGAAGAAGACTCAATGGTGTCAGATTGAAGTGCATTCCCCGGGAAGATGGGCAAAAGCTGTTGACAGAGATACATGGAGGCATATGTGGCCACCACATTGGCGCAAGAGCACTTGCCGGCAAGGCGTTCCGGCAAGGTTTCTTTTGGCCAGAAGCCCTCCAGGATGCAACTGCACAAGTAACCAAGTGTGAAGCGTGCCAGTTCCATGCCAAGCAGATACATCAGCCAGCTCAAGCTCTCCAGACGATCCCTTTGTCCTGGCCATTTTCGGTCTGGGGGCTCGACATCCTCGGCCCCTTTCCCCGCGTAGCCGGGGGCTTTGAGTACTTGTACGTCGCCATCGACAAGTTCACAAAGTGGTCGGAAGTGGAACCAGTGAGAAAGGTGACCGCACAGTCAGCAGTCAAGTTCTTCAGGTCGATTGTTTGCCGTTTCGGAATCCCCAATAGGATCATCACCGACAATGGCACACAATTCACAAGTCGCACCTTCATGCAGTATGTCCAAGACCTTGGCGCCAAGGTCTGCTTCGCTTATGTTGCTCACCCGAGGAGCAACGGTCAAGCGGAGAGGGCAAACGCTGAAGTGCTGCGCGGACTCAAGACAAGAACTTTCGACAGGCTGCACAAATGCGGAAGAAACTGGATTGAAGAGTTGTCGGCGGCTATTTGGTCAATCAGAACGACACCAAATCGAGCCACTGGACAGACACCCTTTGCTCTTGTCTATGGAGCAGAGGTAGTTCTCCCCACGGAACTCGTATACGGGTCGCCTCGAGTGCTCGCTTACGATGAGCTCAAGCAAGAGCAGCTGCGGCAAGATGACGCACTGCTCCTTGAGGAGGACCGTCTCCAGGCTGCTGTACGAGCTGCTCGATACCAGCAAGCTTTGTGCCGCTACCATAGCCGCAAAGTTAGAGCCAGGAGTCTCGAGGAAGGCGACCTTGTTCTTCGGCGCGTTCAGTCCGCCAAGAATTCCAACAAGTTGACGCCGAAGTGGGAAGGCCCTTATCGGGTGAGACAAGTCACAAGGCCCGGCGCTGTCCGCCTTGAGACCGAAGAGGGCTTACCGGTGAGCAACTCCTGGAACATTGAGCATCTGCACAAGTTTTACCCATAAGGCGCGGTTGCCGTGATCCGCTCCGGTAACCACTTTTTGTACAAGTCTTGCCGCTGTTGCATGTAAACCTTTGTACAAAGCCGGGCGCAGACCCCGTGCATCAGTAAAACTTTTGTGCCTCGCACAACTTGTCGTTTCATGCCTTTTTCTTTTTCTTGCATGTATTATCTGACACTTTGTGCAGCACGCACCCCCGATAAGCAATAACGAGCCGCAAGGCTCCATATCTGTGTTTCCTTCCTTTTCTTTTCTATATCTGTGTTTCCTTCCTTTTCTTTTCTCAAGAAGAAGAAGTTTTCCTCACGCACAAGTTTGT